>OZ022501.1:75842236-76442236 GCA_963989385.1 Ctena decussata | reverse complement strand
TTAAAGTTAGACACTGTCGTCTTTATAATATCGCATCCATGTATTACTCACGTTTAACAAGAAATTTATTAAGTAAGATGGTGTAGGTTTATGACAACATTTTTTTCTTTGCTTTCATTTTCATAGATTTATCAAGTGCTATGAAAGACAAGACAATGATACATGTCTATAATAAGAGTGCGTCGAAAAAGTCCAATCCACCCTTTCTATCCTGGTATACATGTATGACGGACATCTTGTACCATATACAGCAGTTTGACAGGTACATAACAACAATATATTGGTTATGGTCAATAACAGAGGGTAATAGCTTCTTAATCCCTCCAAATCCTTCTGTCAATATAATCCACCCGCCTAATTAGGAAATCCGACAATTTGTTTGCCTATTGGAAATTCGGTGGCAAAGTGAAACAAATCCCATTGAAACCCTGAGTCTAAAATTACGACATTTTATGCAATGCGATACTTCTGCTTTGACTGGAAGCGTTAGAGCCAAACAAACATAAAGAAATGAATAAAAAAAAATATTGCGCAGTATTAGCTATCTCTATTTTGATATTTTAAACATAAAACAATATTTTCGAAACAAGCTTGAACAGCAAGACGATGCAATAAATGCGGCTACACTGAAAGTGTTGTCCCGGCAATACCGATAAATGGCCATAAAACACATACGCGACACACACACACGCATGCACATTTCTAAGCAGTTACCTTTCGAGACAGAAATGTAATATACTTAGTAAAACAATTGAAGGATATTAAATTTGAATCCTATATGTGGCTTTTAATGGAATATATACCAAATTAAATATGCATGCATGTACTTGTACCGGGCGTATGCAATTGATGCGCAGGATTAAATAACGTCACGCTACAGTGGTCACTGGACGGTACCATTCCAAATGTACTGACCCCCTACTGCAAAAAATCACAAACAATTAAAATTGAGTTTAAATCTCCTTTTTCGCATGTAAATCACATAGGCAGCTTGCCTGATCATTTAAGCGCCATTTACAATATTCTGATGCCGACTACTCTGCTGCTGATCAAGGCTAAACTAAAGAATATTCAGGGCAGTGAGTAGGAGTAGTCTTGATCCTTCAGATCTTCACATGTGTCAAATGCTTTTATTGTGTAACTAATGTTTTATGGGAATAATAGCCTCCTTATGGTAAACCATTCAACTCCTTAAAACCGGTATTAACAACAATATAGCGATAAGTATGCATGTTTGTGAATTCATGATGTAGGGGGTTATTCCATTTGGAGCGGTACTGTAACGTAACCACTTAAGCGTGACTTTTAATTGGACAGGCTTTTAATTGTAAATACCCGATACTATTGAATGCATGCATATTGAAAATTGTAAAGATTTTGTCTTAAGCAAAAATAATCATAGAATTTTAATATCCTTCAATTGTTTTACTAAGTATATATGCCTTTTGACAAGAGACAATAAGTTCAGTTACATCTCAATGAAATTCTTTAAGAGCTGGCTTGCAGAGATTGCAATCCCGGATTCAATTCATACTGGGGGCAGATATCCTTTCAACCGTAAACGGGGTTCCATTGCACAGAACATTTCATTATCACCCTTCCATGGTCTTGATATGACTGAAATACTGTTGAAAAGACTTAAAATCGCAATACATCCATCCACCAAGATACATGTTTTACTTATACTGCTGACGAACTTTGTTATTCGTCGAAAGTTTCGACGAATAACTGAGGTCATCAGCAATACCAGACAATTCTTACTGCATAGGACGTCAGCATTTAGTAACAAGCCATTTTCGTCTATCAATAATGTTAAAATGTGTACCTATATAAGTCGATATGTTTCAATTGTATTTTGGGTAGCCTCTGGCTGACATGAAAATACACTTATAATTATGGAAATATTGACATACAGACAATTAAGCAACAAAGCTTAGCTAAGTTGTGGTTTTGAGTCAACTGCAACAACGAGCTTGAACTATTTTAGGTGTTAGCAGTGCCTGTGGCCTGTGGCACTGCTCTGTTTTTGTGCAGAGGCAGGGTCGTAAGTAGGGGTAATTAAATGTTACACACAACTGCTTTTCACCAATAAAGGGCAAGAATAAGAGTTTATCCCTAAATATTTACATTCTTGGTGTATTTACTGAAAAGCCCTATAGTAAACCATTGGGACGTAATGTAGTTTACATTCCAATAATTACATTGAGACACGCGACGTCAATGACGTAAAAATAAACAATGGCTCTCTACAACCTGATTGGACGTCAGCAACGTCATACCAGTCGTTCTGCTGTTAGCAGTAAAATGTCCGTGTACATGTTTTACTGCTTCAATTTTAGCGCTTATATAAGATTTTGCATGAAAGATTTGATTAAAACGAATGTAAATATAACCAATGAACTTAATTTTTCTGATGTTCATCGAAGTGTAAACTACATTGGGTCACTAGCAAAGTTTACATGAACCCCTTCGGGGTTCATTCACTTTGCACGTGACCCAATGTAGTTTACACTTCGATAAACCTCAGAAAAATGAAATTCATTCCTTAAATATATTTCATCTAATCGCGCATGTTTGCAGCTACCATTTCAATATTGTCTAATTATCATCAAATACGCAGGTGGGTGTTGAAATTTTGTCAATTTGACAAAATTTCAATACGCACTTGCGTATTTGCGTATGAGCTGTTACGCCCTTGAAAAGAAGTTGAATTTGACCTTTAACTTTCAGAAAGAATTTATCATTGTGGCACACAATAAACTGGCAGAAATTAGATTCAGATTTTTCGTATGTGCAGGAGAAGTGCAGCAAAATGACAGAAGACTAGTTCACTATGCATTAGGAAATTTGTTGATGTTGTTTTGTTGTTTTCCAGCTATGGTCATGTCGGGACGGTCATGTAACCTAACCACACTATTCCTGATCAGGTTTAGATCACCTAAGCGGTTAACCAGTACTAAGTGCACATACTTTCGCCAGTAACTGACAACTGCCCTTCTTGAATCAGAGGAAGGAAAAACGACTGAAGTACGTGGCCGGACCGTGTATCGAACCCGGGACCTCTGGCTCTTGAGTCAGACGCGCTACCGACTGCGCTACGCGGCCCGGCTGCATTGGGGAAGATACAGTGCATTTCAGGGGCGTAACTAGGGGCAATTTCATAATACGCACAACCATGTTTTATTCTCTACTTCTTGAAGGGACAGCTAGTACAGTCAAACCTGTCTTAAGGGGCCACCCAAGGGAAGGACAAAAATTGCTGCTTAAGACAGGTGACCCCTTAATACAGGTTCATTTGCACTGTATTTTGGTTCAAGGGACCCAGAAAATGTGGCTGCTTAAGACAGGTGACCCCTTAATAGAGGTGACCCCATGAGCAGGTTTGACTGTATTTCAGCCACTTTGGTAATTGGTATTGAAATCTTGTCTAATTTATAAATATTCAGCATGCAAATATGCAGGTGCGTTTTGAAATTTTGTCAATTTTGACAAAATTTCAATACGCACTTGCGTATTTGCCGTATAGGTAGCTACGCCCTTGCATTTGCATCCACTAAGGAAATGATGCTTTGAAATTTGAAAATTGCCAGTAAAGTGGAATTTGGTATTTCTTCAAATGTAACGAGATTGACAGTCACCGTTTTTCAATACTCCATGCTCATGTGGCCTGGCCTTTAATGATTAAAAATAAAAGGCTTGGTTTTCCTGACACAAGCAAGGAAAAAAACTAGTGGTCACCACACTTTTGGTTCAGTTCAACTGCATGCTCGAATTAAAAGGGACAGGGCTTGCCTGAATGTCTCCTTTTCCAAGTCTAAACCGGTGACACACACAAACACACACTCTAACAGTACGAATCGTTTATTAGGTAACTTTATACTAAAATATGCAACATACTTAAGCTTGATTTATACATTCTTTTTAAAAATGACAAAATACCTGTGAAACAGGACCTAAATTAGTGGTTTCAGTAATTAACGAGCAGGAAATGTACTTTTTCACCAAGTATGAGTAATACAAAATTTGAGATCGCAATTATGCTCCCAATATTCCCTACTTTTGCCCCTTTCTTAGTGCATCTAACTTTTAAGTTGACCATCCTAACTTTTCACTTAAAGAAATGAGAGGTATAAACTATTTTCAGTTAGCAAAATATTGCCCCTGGTTATTTCTCAGTTTTAAAAAATGTTAACCTTACTATCCTTATTTTTACGTTGACTAACGCTTGTCAGTTGTTTACATCTTAACGTCAACCTCAAGGTGATAGGTACTTTATGTAAACTGCTCAAAATAAGTTACTCCAAGCGTTTAAACGTCTTAACACAAATCAGCATGTTGAATGGATGGATGACTTGCGATTTTATGTCCTTTTCAACAGTATTTCAGCCATATTAGGACGATGGGTGCCTGATGCTGAAAGGCTGTGTGCAATGAAACTCCGTTTACGATTAAAAAGATCGCGGACAATATATTTCAAATTTTACTGTTTTCTTTGGACTGTAATTTCTCAGAAATGGATGGATGTGGATAATTTTTGGACTATTATGTGCTTGGCGATGCTCTTGTGAGATAAGAACTTATATTTTTGACTTTTGGAGCGTCTTCTTTGATCTTTTCTTCTTAACAAAAGAAACTCACTATAACTATTTTTAGTCCAACTAATCTGCCCTAAAGGCCTTAATATTGACTGTTTCGTTTGCTCAAAGGATTATACTGACAGCTGGCCTGTATGACGCCAAATCCGTCACGGTTGAGTAGAGCGCACTGCGCTGGTTACTTCGCTGGTTCCCGATGTCTGTTGTGAACTAATTTATATACAACTCTATGTACAGACTGCGGTAAAAGTATGGGACTGAATATCATTTGATTAGGTATGTCCAAGTCCCCTGTTCTCAGCTGTTTAAAACCAGTAGTGCTGGCAAATGATGATTATGACGAGGATCTTACACACCTGAAAGAGGTAGCAGGGGCTGAATTTGCAGCCAGAGATGACAATCCTTATGTCAACGTGTCTAATGCTCATTCGGTGCAGGTGACTGTAGATAATGTCAATGACATTTACGCTGATATAGTATCATCAGGTACACAGGATTCCGTATTCCAGGGTGGCCAGCCTCCTAAAGTATACGACAACCATGATCCACTCGAAGTTGAAAATTTATTGCACTTAGCACGTACTTTACCTAGGGAACTGTATGTTTCGCAAGTCCTAAAGGACTCTTCCTCTGATAGGGATCGATTAGAGTGTGCTCGAACAGAGTTATTTGAGTGTATTACAGCTACAGATGGATATCCGTATGACTCGCGGGTGTTTCTCAAGAAACGCATAAAGACTCGTAATGGGGACAGCGTAGAGTACAAGTTGACTCAAGATTTGTACTGTCTTTCTCTCGTTCTTGATGGTGCTGACTGGGAGGATCTCAAAGATGTAGTTAATATTCCTCGATCAAATAAGAAATCCAGTTCACAGGCAGCTTTTGACTCATCGTTTCAGGCTTATAATATCACTGACATTGAAAGCCTAAAAAGGACTGTGCAGGGCATGGCAGCCGATCTCGTGGTATTGAAACAAGAAAACAACTCTCTTAAGTCAGAAGTACAGTCTGAAATAAAGTCCTTACGTAGGGATCTGAGGCAAATAAATTCTGATTGTGAGACAGAGCTAAATGAGCTTAGATCGTTAATTACGACCAATGCTTTATCTATTGATCGTGTCTGTAATGAGAGGTCCAATGGAGTTGCGAATATTAAGAGTGAGTTGAAACAAATACGATCCGATGTTAAAACTCTTTTGGACGAACCTGTACTTTCCGTGGACGTCGTCGGAATAAAAGAATGTATAGCGAAATTCGGTAGCTTTGAGAAACGGCTTAATCGGCTGGATAAACGTTTTCAAGGCGAACAGCCTGTAGCTTGCATTGATTTGACTAAATCGAATTCTTCCGAGCAGCAGCCACACCAGGCACCCAGTAACGAGTCACATCGGACAATTCATGTCAATAAAGATGGTAATAGTGTTCTGGTTAGGTCCAACGAATCAAATCTTTTTTCTCGGATAGAAAAGTTCCCGCGGACTGAAAGTAGTGATATGGAAGGGCAAAGTGCACAACACTCTTCTTTGAACTCCACGTGTAGCAGGAGTGATTTGTGTGCAAATAATATGACACAGAAAGTTCCGGTTGCTGAGTCCGGTGAAAAGCGCTCGGATGAGCAGTGTGAAACATTGAATGAGAGAAATGGTAATTCCCAGCCTCTTGGCAACTCTGCTATCTTAAGCACTCATAATAGAGTAAACAAACAAGTCGCTGCTGTCTCAAACTGTGTGCCGAATCTCGAGGGTGGGGCAGACCGAGAGGAGCCAGCCTCGACTGTCAAACTATATAGTGATGTAGTAGGTCAGGGTAGTAGCAAAGGGCTTGCTTCCGTGAATCGTCGAACAACTCAGTCTCGCTATGCTATAAACAGGGACGCAGCTGTGCCTGGAGAACGGTCAGTGTGGGGAGTAAGCAATGAGAGTCTTCCGACTTCTCATCGGCAACAGGATAATACTTCGGATTTACTTGATACATGCACTACAAATGACTCAGAGCGAGATAAATTTCATTCAGCTCAGCAGAAACCTATCCCTGTATGGGTCAATGGTACTTCGGTAGATACAGTCGATTATGTCCGTGACAGGCGGAAAGTATATTCTCATGAAGATGAACTGGACTGTAATTCATTAATTGACGATGTCGCCGTCTCCGAATATGTACGGAAACGCACGAAAAGGTTCTATATAGGCGGCTTTAAGCCCTCAATAACGCGAGCAAAACTTATCAAATATGTTGAAAGTAAAGGTCTTTCCGTTACCTGGGTAAATATATGGTCTAGTAAAAGAAGCAACAGGGTTGTGATTAGGCTCAATATAGAGGCCAGTGAGCATTATCAGAAAATAACTGAACCCGGCTTTTGGCCGCGTGGGGTTAAGTGTAGACCTTGGGTCTCTAAAAATATGTATAACAATGGTCTCTTGAACTCTGGTCGTACACGACAAGATGCCGAGTCTGGTGACGATTATCAGTATACTGACGATAATGGGTATTTCTATTAGAACATACTTGCATTTCGGTATTCCTTATATATGTAATCTGATACTTCTGTTTATGGCCACAATAACTCAGCACATCTCTGACAACTTTTCCTCTGCAGCCCCTACAGAATGTATTAAGTTATTAACTTGGAATGCTTCTGGCATAATGTCTAGTGGCTCGTATTTGGGCAGTGTTTTGAAACATCATGATATTGATATATGTGGTGTATGTGAACACTGGCTATATAGGAAAGATCTCCATTTTCTCGAGTCAGTTAACAATTCGTATAATTATTCAGCCATGTCTGATTTCGATCTCGAGAGGCCTAGCAGAAGAAAAGTTGGCAAAGGTGGTGTAGCGTTATTTTGGAAACGCAGTATAGATAATCGTGTTTCTCTCTTGAATATAGATGATGACAGAATCATCGGAATTCAATACCAGTTATCAAAACGCAAATTTATGTATATCATTCAAGTCTATTTTCCATCGGCAAATCATTGTATGGAGGAATTTGCAGGTTATCTACTTAAACTGCAGGACATTTGTAGTATGTATTCTGATAAAGGTACTATGGTTATTATGGGAGACTTTAATGCGCATAGAAATGGCCAGATATTTGTGAAACGCCATGATAGACGTAGTTTGCTGTTTCATCAGTTGTTGTCGGACAATAATTTGTTGTCAGTCAATACTTTACCCATTTGTACAGGTGCTCCGTCCACATTCGTTTCTTATTCTGGGGAGTATACCTCAATGATTGATCATATGCTCGTTCCAGCTGAGTATGTGGACCAAGTGTCTGTCTGTAAAATTCTTGATGATGCAGCACTTAATGTTTCGACACATAGACCCATTGTTATGCATATCAATTCTCCACATGCCGAGCAAAATGACCTTAATATATCCATTAAGCGCTCAGTTAAGTGGCGCGGTATCAAACAGAATGATATAAATCAGTATTGTGAATGTCTAGAAAATCTCAGTTCAAACAAAATTAGAAATAATTGTAACACCTATACGAATCTTGATATTGATGTCCTTTATACTGATGTAGTAAGTATGATAAGATCTTCAAGCGATAAACATTTACCCCAGTCTAAAGGGTTTAAGCAATTTCTAAAACCTTATTGGGATCAGACGTTAAAAGACTTGCACCGAGTAATGCGGGATAAGCGCAAAGTTTGGATTTCAGACAACAGACCTAGGGTAACTTTTCCACTTCATACCGTGAGTATAAAGATGCTAAACGTATTTTTAGGCAATATCATCGAAAGTGTGCGGAAAATTATCTCAAAACTCTTAATGATGAGATTGATCATGCAGCAGAACTTGACAGCCAATACTTTTGGAAATTGGTTAATATAAGACGGAATAGTTCCTCTACTAATATCGGCGCTGAGATTAGATTTAACGGTGAAATGTCGAGGGATCCGCAACAAATTTGTGCTCAGTGGGGACAATATTTTAGCTTTCTTTATACAGCAGCAGATAGCGAACAGTTCGATGCTGTGCATTATAATAATGTTAGATCTCGTGTCTGTGAACTGAAGCGACGAGAATTTCCTGAAAATGATGTTGCGCTTATCACAGAACAAGAGTTACATGGGGCAATTGACCATTTGAGTAGAGGTAAAGCCTGTGGGGAGGACAGAATTGATAACGAGCACATTTTATACAGTGGACGTATTTTTCGAAAATATTTAGTTACTCTTTATAACAGTATGCTGTTAAAGTCATATATTCCAGAAAATATGAAAATAGGGATACTTATAACTTTATATAAAGGCGGTAACAAAAGGAAAGACGATCCAAACAGTTATAGAGCCATTACGCTTACTTCCTCCATCTTAAAACTTTTTGAACGAATTCTTTTGCAAAGGATAATGTCTCTTCAAAGACCGTTTAACCCTCTACAGGGTGGCTTTCAAAAAGGTATGGGCTGCAATATGACGTCGTTTCTGCTACAGGAATCGGTGCACTACGCGAAGGAATATGGCAGTAAACTTTACGTTTGTTTCTTGGATGCCCAAAAGGCTTTCGATAAAGTGTAGCATGACGGTTTATTTTTAAAATTGTACGAAAATGGTATGGAGTTATATCTCTGGAAAATTCTAGTTAGCCTTCATGCAAACTTGTCAAGTTATGTTCTCTTTAGGGGATTTAAATCTAATACGTTTAGTATTACGCAAGGTACAAGACAAGGTGGAGTCATTTCCCCTTATCTATTTCTCTGCTTCATCGATGAGTTATTAGATTTGCTTTGCGCGTCTGATAAAGGATTTAGTATTTGTGGAATAAATGTATGTTGCCCTACAGTAGCTGATGATATGTTGTTACAGTCACTTACGAAATTTGGTCTGCAGGCTCTCATTGATATTTGTGTTAGATATTTCCATATGTGGAGATTAGAGTATAACGTCTTGAAATGTGCGGTACTTGTCTTTAACGAGTCGGACACTGAGTTTAAACGGTCTAATAGAAAATGGGCACTGGGTGATCAGGAACTGTTTGAGACGGATAAATACAAACATCTTGGTATAATCTGTAATAAGAAAATGGATATGAAAATAAATATTATGGAGTCTTCTTCAAGTATCAGACGAATTTTTTTTGGGCTCATAACCTCTAGTTTTAGCGAGCAAGATCTGCATCCTTTGACTTTGAAGCGTATTTATGACACGGTTGTACTGCCAAAAGCGTTATATGGTTCTGAACTATGGTCCTGTCTGTCTCAGTCCGACATTATGTTGCTGGAGAGATCTCACCGTCTCTGTTTGAAAACTCTTCAAGATATAGATAGGAAAACACGAACTTGTGTAGCGTTAGGTCTCATCGGGTCCTTTGACTTAAACCATGAAATTGAGAAACGTAAAGCAACTTTCCTTGGACAGTTGTGTAGACTTGACCCACATTTCGCTGTGAAACGCCTGTTCCTCAAACGGCTAACCTCACATTACTTTTTAAGGATATCAAACAAGGTTTCATTTTAGATATATTTCGGTTTCTTGGGGAGTATGATTTGGAACATATCTTAATAGAGTATCTTAACTCTGGTTTGTTTCCTTCAAAATGTACATGGAAGAAACTGGTTCAAGAAAAATTAAAGGAAAGTACTTTCTTAGTACCCGTTTTGTAATTAATAATGAAGGTCTTGAACGTTTTCTTAATATACATCCGGGAACTGCACCGTCCTTATTTTGGGAATTATGTCGAAAATACCCGTATATGCTAACAGCTTGTAGATCCGTTGTTAAACTGATTGCAAAATCGTTTAACAGATATCAACCCCCGTCAATGTGCTCGGCATGTGGTGAACCTGTTGTAAATTATGTCAATCACTGTCTTCTTAGCTGTTCTGCTAATTCAGGAGCGAGGCATAAGATGTGGGCTGGAATTTGGCGTAAATTTGGTGCCAATGTATTTTCGTGCCTGGCTAGTCTTAGCAACGATTCTCTGATAGATGTTTTATTTGGAAATTTTTATATCTTAGCTGATGTTCTTACTGTTTCACAGAGAGAAGATTTTTATTGCTTTGTAGCCCGCTTTATTCACATTCAGAAAATAGTCTGTGGTGACGCCCGGCTCCTAAATAATGCAAGCTAGAATGTTTTTCTCACCCTGTCCATCCGGATGTCTCTTCGCCCGCCGTGGTGTGAACAGTGCGGGTTATGTGTCTTTAAAGCACAATTAAGTGTAATAGTTAAAAAAAGTGCAGGAGTGAAATAAAACAGAGCAGAGCCTAATGGTTCTGTTCTGTTTTGTTCTGCTCTGTTCCGTACAGGATGTTTACGGCTGGCGGCAGAGGATTGTGACCGGTTAACTGGGAATAGTGCATGGAACAAAGCAGCACAGGGGTGATACACCGTGCGCGCAGCTTTTTCTCGGCGTAGAGTCGACGCTGATTTGACATCATGGCGTTGATTCAACGTCATGAGGTCGAGTCAGTGTTGATTCGGCGCCGTACGTGCGGTTCGGAACTTGGCATTTCTGTTCTGCTGTGTTCCAGTTTCGTATTCTAAAAGTCTCTAACGTCTTGTATATATGAATAACAGAGACGATTGTTGCTGCATTTATACATAATCTACTTTTTCACACGGTAGTTTTTTTCTTCACGTGCACACTTATTTGCACTTGTCTTGTATCTCTGTTTATATATATATGATGCTCTCCTGTATTGGAGGAAATAAAGAATCAATCAATATAATCCACCCGCCTAATTAGGAAATCCGACAATTTGTTTGCCTATTGGAAATTCGGTGGCAAAGTGAAACAAATCCCATTGAAACCCTGAGTCTAAAATTACGACATTTTATGCAATGCGATACTTCTGCTTTGACTGGAAGCGTTAGAGCCAAACAAACATAAAGAAATGAATAAAAAAAAATATTGCGCAGTATTAGCTATCTCTATTTTGATATTTTAAACATAAAACAATATTTTCGAAACAAGCTTGAACAGCAAGACGATGCAATAAATGCGGCTACACTGAAAGTGTTGTCCCGGCAATACCGATAAATGGCCATAAAACACATACGCGACACACACACACGCATGCACATTTCTAAGCAGTTACCTTTCGAGACAGAAATGTAATATATGCCTTTTGACAAGAGACAATAAGTTCAGTTACATCTCAATGAAATTCTTTAAGAGCTGGCTTGCAGAGATTGCAATCCCGGATTCAATTCATACCGGGGGCAGATATCCTTTCAACCGTAAACGGGGTTCCATTGCACAGAACATTTCATTATCACCCTTCCATGGTCTTGATATGACTGAAATACTGTTGAAAAGACTTAAAATCGCAATACATCCATCCACCAAGATACATGTTTTACTTATACTGCTGACGAACTTTGTTATTCGTCGAAAGTTTCGACGAATAACTGAGGTCATCAGCAATACCAGACAATTCTTACTGCATAGGACGTCAGCATTTAGTAACAAGCCATTTTCGTCTATCAATAATGTTAAAATGTGTAGTCGATATGTTTCAATTGTATTTTGGGTAGCCTCTGGCTGACATGAAAATACACTTATAATTATGGAAATATTGACATACAGGCAATTAAGCAACAAAGCTTAGCTAAGTTGTGGTTTTGAGTCAACTGCAACAACGAGCTTGAACTATTTTAGGTGTTAGCAGTGCCTGTGGCCTGTGGCACTGCTCTGTTTTTGTGCAGAGGCAGGGTCGTAAGTAGGGGTAATTAAATGTTACACACAACTGCTTTTCACCAATAAAGGGCAAGAATAAGAGTTTATCCCTAAATATTTACATTCTTGGTGTATTTACTGAAAAGCCCTATAGTAAACCATTGGGACGTAATGTAGTTTACATTCCAATAATTACATTGAGACACGCGACGTCAATGACGTAAAAATAAACAATGGCTCTCTACAACATGATTGGACGTCAGCAACGTCATACCAGTCGTTCTGCTGTTAGCAGTAAAATGTCCGTGTACATGTTTTACTGCTTCAATTTTAGCGCTTATATAAGATTTTGCATGAAAGATTTGATTAAAACGAATGTAAATATAAGCAATGAACTTAATTTTTCTGATGTTCATCGAAGTGTAAACTACATTGGGTCACTAGCAAAGTTTACATGAACCCCTTCGGGGTTCATTCACTTTGCACGTGAGTTTACACTTCGATAAACCTCAGAAAAATGAAATTCATTCCTTAAATATATTTCATCTAATCGCGCATGTTTGCAGCTACCATTTCAATATTGTCTAATTATCATCAAATACGCAGGTGGGTGTTGAAATTTTGTCAATTTGACAAAATTTCAATACGCACTTGCGTATTTGCGTATGAGCTGTTACGCCCTTGAAAAGAAGTTGAATTTGACCTTTAACTTTCAGAAAGAATTTATCATTGTGGCACACAAAAAGTGGCAAAAATTTGATTCCGATTTTTCACACGTGCAGGAGAAGTGCAAAGAAATGAAAGAAGACGAGTCCACTATGCATTAGGAAATTTGTTGATGTTGTTTCGTTGTTTTCCAGCTATGGTCATGTCGGGACGGCCATGTAACCTAACCACACTATTCCTGATCAGGCTTAGATCACCTAAGCGGTTAACCAGTACTAAGTGCACATACTTTCGTCAGTAACTGACAACTGCCCTTCTTGAATCAGAGGAAGGAAAAACGACTCAAGTACGTGGCCGGACCGTGTATTGAACCCGGGACCTCTGGCTCTTGAATCAGACGCGCTACCGACTGCGCTACGCGGCCCGGCTGCATTGGGAAAGATACAGTGCATTTCAGGGGCGTAACTAGGGGCAATTTCATAATACGCACAACCATGTTTTATTCTCTACTTCTTGAAGGGAAAGATATAGTATTTCAGCCACTTTGGTAATTGGTATTAAAATCTTGTCTAATTTATAAATATTCAGCATGCAAATATGCAGGTGCGTTTTGAAATTTTGTCAATTTTGACAAAATTTCAATACGCACTTGCGTATTTGCCGTATAGGTAGCTACGCCCTTGCATTTGCATCCACTAAGGAAATGATGCTTTGAAATTTGAAAATTGCCAGTAAAGTGGAATTTGGTATTTCTTCAAATGAAACGAGATGGACAGTCACCGTTTTTTTTTGATACTCCATGCTCGTGTGGCCTGGCCTTAAACAATTAACAATTAAAAATAAAAGGCTTTGTTTTCCTGACACAAGCAAGGAAAAAAAACTGGTGGTCACCACACTTTTGGTTCAGTTCAACTGCATGCTCGAATTAAAAGGGACAGGGCTTGCCTGAATGTCTCCTTTTCCAAGTCCAAACCGGTGACACACACATATCCAACAGTACGAATCGTTTATTAGGTAACTTTATACTAAAATATGCAACATACTTTAGCTTGATTTATACATTCTTTTTACAAATGACAAAATACCTGTAAAACAGGACCCAAATTAGTGGTTTCAGTAATTAACGAGCAGGAAATGTACTTTTTCACCATGTATGAGTAATATAAAATTTGAGATCGCAATATGCTCCCAATATTCCCTACTTTTGCCCCTTTGTTAGTGCATCTAGCTTTTAAGTTGACCATCCTAACTTTTCACTTAAAGAAATGAGAGTTATAAACTATTTTCAGTTAGCAAAAAATTGCCCCTGGTTATTTCTCAGTTTTAAAAAATGTTAACCTTACTATCCTTATTTTTACGTTGACTAACGCTTGTCAGTTGTTTACGTCTTAACGTCAACCTCAAGGTGATAGGTACTTTATGTAAACTGCTCAAAATAAGTTACTCCAAGCGTTTAAACGTCTAAACACAAATCAGCATGTTGAATGGATGGGTGACTTGCGATTTTACGTCCCTTTAACAGTATTCAGTCATATCAGGACGATGGGTGGCTGATACTGAAAGGCTGTGTGCAATGAAACTCCGTTTACGATTAAAAAGATTCCCGCCTCCAGCAGGGCACGAGCCCAGGACCGCCAGATCAGCAGATTAGCGCTTGAACTGCTGAGCTAACCCACCAGGGCCCCTCAAATGAGTATGAAAGACCGTTCAGCCTTCATGGCTCAGTTTGTTCAAAGTTTTCAACTGGTATGGCAATTGGGCCTTTATAAAGCCCCATGTCATTTTCCTCATACACACAATTTAAAAAATGTCAAGAGAGAGAGGGAAATCTATGCCTAAATTAAACCTGTTGCATCCTCTAAACTGGAGCACTGCGTTATCTATATAGTCTTAGAAATCACCCTGTCATCGATCATTTTTTCCAAGGATTCTGGCTTGGTGACTCAGACCGTTTCCAAACCAGATAAATGTGCTTCAGCTTCTGATTACTTCAAAAGAATTCAACATATTATTTGTTCGATTTTCAGTCAGTTCACGCGGTACTGAACTTCTGATTTTTCAATCAAGCGTTATTATCAATCCAGATCAATTACTGATATTAACCTGTTATTTGCGTCAATCTCTGGAGAAAATCCTGAAAATGCACTAAATCAACTGATTCTTTAGCAATAAAATTTATTGGAAATTGACATGAACTATTCAACGTGCTGAGAATTTATTTATGCAAATACAGGTGCATCATTGAAAATCGAAGTCAAAAATGGGAGTATGAAACAGTTTATCTTCGAATTTATTGTAATATATAAAACTACCAAATTTCAATCACCTGTCATTAACAATCAGTAGCGATTAACCTGCCATATTTATCTGCAACACCTGCAGAGACACTGATACTGCAGCAAGACAACGAATTCTATCACAACATTGGGTCTTGAGCAGCTTCTGCAGTATTCTTTCCAGACCCGGATCTAGGGGGTGGGCTGAGGGGCTGCAGCCCCACTACTTGGACCACTATTTCTCTATTTAATCGATGCATTTTAAAGATTGTCTCGCTCGTTTATTTCACGTTTTCAGAAACAAATATTTTTTTCAAAATTTCGTTAGGCAATATGTAATAGTCTCATAATTAACCGTACACGTTTAGAGAAAATGCATGTTTTTTTTTGTTTTTTTTTTTGTTTTTATAAATAATCTTCAAATTAAAATGCAAATTACCTGTTTCCTCACGGCCTGTAAGAATATTGATTTTGACCACGTGTGTCATGTGATCATGTACAGGTATTTTTCTTATTCGTGCACGTGATTGTGACGTATGAATAAATTATTTTTGTCCAATAATGCGATTTCGAGCGCGGCCCGCGATCGTTTAAAGAATTATCTTTTTTTTTTTGCTTAAAGTCACTTTTATCAAATATTATTATCTAAACTCTACTGAAAATATATAGTTAGACCATGTCAGAGGTATTGCATGGACTATTTCATCAAGTCATTTTTTGTTGTTATTATTATCAAGGAAGTAAAATTTTAACCCTTTCATCTATATCTACACTGTTTGCATTCTACAGCCTCATAGGTTATAAGGGCTCTGGATCCGGACAAGTCTGCTGTCGATGCAACAGGGTCTTATTCCACACCTTGCCACTGCCATACAGTATTCTTTCTAGCTTCCCGGCAGCAAACAGCATTAAATCAATCTTGATTCAATGTTGTTTCATCGTCGAGTGCCCACAGGGTTGCTGCCACACCCAGAACCTGATAACGTGACTTTTCACACCCTTATGAGATATTTCCTCGCGACGCACTCAGCTCCTGTCCCCAGGTTATAGTAATACTTGTTACAACTAGTAATTTCCGTTATCATGGTTACAGAAAGGACAATGGAATGCCCGACACCTATACCACCTATACCATTATTGGCAGAAAATGACCATTGTCAGACCATATGAAGTTTGTCAACATAACTTGAACATTTGAATGCAATTCTCACCTTCTGTATAAGCCCAACAGAATGCAACATGATTTTCAATCGATTTACGTACCGTATAAATTATATTGAACGCCTCTGCTCTAATATACGCCCCGCCATTTTTCCGAAATTTTTTATATTAATAGCATAATCTCTGGATAAGGTAGTTTATTGAAATAAAGTCTTCTCGTTAGAAAAGAATTTGCTTCTACAGGGGAAATTACACATATGAAACTGGGAGTATGACTCGCATTCTGGAGAACTTAAGTAGGAATCCCCGAAAAAGAGAAGGAAAGATAGTAGGCTCCTAATGCTTTACAAAGGTCTGAAGGGTGCAGCCAGTATACCCATAAATGACCTTGTTCCCCCAAGTAGGCATTTCAAACCCCATTGGCTGGGACTGACATTCACAAGTCCAGTTTCTTCCCCCAGACTATTTGAGATAGGAATTCCCTGGAAGATTCCCTTATTTCTGCTGCTGAGTGTGCAGAGGATTCAGTTACTAAGTTTACTTCTCTTATAAGGGCTAGGGACTAGCTTCCCTGGTTCACAGGTCCTAGTAAATGATTGTCCTTGGACGTATCACCAGTAAACAATTCTGATTCTGAGGAGAAAATTCTTTCCTTTAAGAGTTGATCCCCAGCCCTACTCAGAAGGGAGGCAAAAATAATAGTTACTCCTCTGAATGTATACCCATTCACATTGATACTGTTTATTAGTCTCTTGCTATTTTTAATTTTAATTTAATCTCTTTTACCCCCGTGCGTAACTGCGTATGTAAACATCAGCCTATGCGCAGTCTGGTCCGAGAGCACGCGCAATCAACGATTTCTCCACTGACTGAATTTCGCATGCTCTGATCAGACAACGCATGAGCAGAGACTTGTCTAGGCATACGCAGTTCATATTCGCCCAAAGCTGACTTGACTCACATCATTCAATTATCGGTTCAATTTGAAGTGATTAGCGTATCAGAAAGGAAATTAGTTTGTTGCAATACTGGAAGGCCATACGAGGCTACATGTATTATCAATCCTGCGAATCATCAAACCACAGCAAAGCTTTGAGTATGTCTAGCGTGTTTTACGTTCGACAAAGTGACTCAGCAAATACGCCAAATAACGTCACTTTTCAACGTGTTTGTGGTAGGTTAACGCACTCGTAGTCATCAAAATGTGTTTTATCTATGGTAATGGGATAGGCAACAAACTAGGAGAGAGTGATTGATTGTTTTTGGGTTTAGCGGCCCTTTGAGACAGTATTTCAGTCTATATCGGGCCGTCTCCCAGAGAAAAGGAGAAAGACGAGAGAAAAAATGTCCCAACAACTCCAACCCGCACCTACTGCAAGCACAATCATGACAATAGGCCCTTGCCCTATAATGTTCCAAATCAGTAGGACGCCCCGGCGCTGTAAGTAATACACAGCGCCATCGCCTAGGACAGAGTGAACGGCGTTGAAAAATGTATTCTGGTCTTTTAGCTGGCAACCAAAATGACCTACTCGTTCTTTTGTGGTAAAAATACAACGTACAGAAGGAAAGGTCCCATTTATTGACTCGCCTTTGTGCATATTTGATTGGTCAACGAGGAACCAGAAAATATCTGTTTTGTAGAAGTCGTTTTTTTTTTTTCAATCCGTTCCCCTACTTGTTGCCAGTTCTATGACACAACCAACAGTTTGTCATCGAACGAGAACCGCTCGCAACATTGGGACAGAAGCCCTCTAGCTCATAGGGTTAAGCGCTGGCTTGCTGTTTTAGTACCAGATTCGATTCCCGCTGTAGGCAGATTTTTTTTTGTTCTGTCGTAAACGGAGTTTTATTGCACACAGCCTTTCCTTATCATCCTCCTATCGACCTGATATGATTGAATTACTATCGAAAAGGACGTATAATCACAAGCCATTCATCCATGCCGAAACTGAGAGAGCAGTGAGGACTTGAAACTTTTCTTAAAGTCCCCATAGTCCTAAAAGTGGTAAAAACGTCTAAACTCAAACCATTGTAAAAGGCGGTTCAACCTTCACGTTGGGTAATAAAATGTGGGTTGATGTGTATATATTGAGTCATATAACTGGCAAAAAGTATGGAAAACAAGTTTTTGAAAAAAAAAAAAAAAAAATCGCTCCACAAATTAAAATTTCCTGTTCTGGTTTCCCGCTCAGCAATGCTATATAAACATAGACGGGATAGTGATTGAGAATCCACTCCTCTACATTGTATTTTTACTATTTTATTTAACTTAATGAAATCGAAAGTAGGTCATTTCAGTTGCCAACTAAAATGATCCAAATAGGTTTTCAAACCCTTTTTTTGTGAAACTCAAGGATGTTTTATTTCTTTAAAGCTGGCCAATCACGGCCATTTACACTGACGAAACGATACCAACAAGCTTGCAGCGATACCTCATGATAATTTTTTTCACGCTGATAGAGCAATGGGGCCTTTAAAACGCAATAAGAATACAGCCCCGGATCCAGGGGGTGGGCTTTGGGGCTTCAGCCCCACCATCTTGGCCTCTGATTATGTATAATATGTAGGTCTCCTGATAACATCGGATGACAGTTTGAGATAATTTGTTCATGTGGTTAGATTAAAATATATGTTGTGACATCTATTTAGAATCGCCTCGGCGAGGCGATTCTAATGAGATATCACAACATATATTTCAAGGCAAAAAAGACATTTTCTTTTCAAGCTCCCCCTTCCTCTCCCTGTACCCTCTTCCCCAAATACACACCTACATCTTGGAACCTCCCAGCCCCACAAGTTATTCAGAGCCCCACCAGTACGTGGTGGCCTGGAACCGGGCTTGAGAATAAACAAAAGGAAAACTAATATTTATATTATGTTTTATCGCCAAAACTTCTTGTTTTGAGTACTACATAAGGTTGAAAAATTCTATCAAAGCCAAAGTATCATATTGCATACAAATACGTAACATTAGACAAACTAAATTCTTCCCAAAAAGATTACAATGAGCATTGGTTTCGCATTGCCACTGTAAGTCCAATATGCAAACAAATCTCCCTCGCAGTCAATAGTTCGATTTCCTAACAAGACGGGTGGGCGAATATTGAATGGGGGATTTGGGTGGATTACGAAGCAGTTACAATTGATCATTAGGCAATTATATACAGGTAAAAAGAGCAACGTCGGGAAAAGGCATATGACAACTTCACATGTCAAACCGTACTGCGAACAGCAGAACTGTTTTAGGGCATACGTAAGTGGCGGGCAATTGTGTTAATTGTAGATTAGATCCTGATAAGGTTGCTACATCATAACTATGTCGACACGATTTGTTCAGCTATTTCTGTCCCTTTACTTAGGATACCTTAAATTTTTGAATATTGGGACACCTTTAAAATGCAAGTTTGTTTTACAATACAACATAGAATCCATTTAGGATTCAGTTGAAACGGAGACAGCGTAGACCCTGATCTGACTGGTTCTGCACTGTTTGCTCAGACCTGTCTGTCTCAATACTTAGGATTTTTAGAATATACTATGCCAACGTTAAATATCAGTACGTTCCTTTTTTAACCGACTGCTGCTTTTAAGGATCTGCACTGCATGAAAATAGTGTAGCTGGGACATTCACCTTTTAATTTTATTCCACCAAACTCCCTCAGATTTGAGGGAATAATTCTATAGAGCCTGGGATTTCTGCTAGCGGAGGAAACTTACAATGCATATGGACTAAGCCAAATTCTAGGTTTGACTATCATAGATATTGGTTTAGGCGTTCGAATATTTTTGGTAGATATGGCATATCATTATGGGGCGTATTAATTTTTTAGTCAAACCTACTGTTTTGGTGCCATTGTGACTTTAAAATTAACCTAACAAACTTTGTGAATCTGATACAGTGGCTTTAGAAAACATTGACCTTCCCGACTAAAACGACAATATAATTGAGCCGCGACACGACAAAACAAACAAAGTAGCATGAGCACCAAGCCAAGACTCAGATCAGTCCTAGCTGTCCGCATGGAACTAGCTCAGACCCCTAGCTACTCTCTGAGCGCAGAGCGAAGACTCTGATCAGACTGGGCGGATGCCCAGGCTGATCTGAGTCTTCGCTTGGCGCATATGCCACTTTGTTGGTTTTATTGTGCTGCGGTTAAAAATGTCGTGTATAATGTAAATAACCTCTGAGAAGACAACTAAAATGATGTAAACTGTCAGCCATATAAATGGTTATGGTAAAAGCAATAGAAAGAATTGATCGTTTACATTAAAGCTACCACAGCCGTCAGATACATTATTTTTCAGATATCACTGCAAGCTTCTCACTGAAAAGTGACAGTGACCGCGACTAGCCAGCTTTGAAGAAATAAAACATTACCTAGAGCTGCTAAATGGCGCTCCGGGCATTTTTCTTTTTCATTTTGTCCTTTTTTGATATACCCGGTGTAGAAACAGATAAAATACGTTTATTTATTAGACAAATGAAACACACAAACAGTATTGGTATGCTGATAAGTTATTTGAGTTTTTCGCCTGTTGCATGCATCACTGTGATTTCACATGTATCTGTGGTAAAAATACAGCAATCAAGAAAGAGTGGTGGTGTTTTGCCGACTAACGACCCTTTTAGTTATACAGTATTTCGGACTTTATTCAGCTGTGTCGCAGAAAATGGGATAAGAAATGGATGATAGTATAGACAAAAGTATAAAAATGATAAAAACAAAGAACCCCGCACCTACCGCAAGCACAGCAAGCACTTGCCCTACATACAGTTGTTGGTGTAAATCATAAACGTTGTATTACTTCCTCATAAGATATCAATAAGTTACATGTCAAAGTGTTCGAGATTGCAACCTACTTTTTTATCCGTGGTAAAAATACAATGTACATAAATATCCCATTGCTCAATGAGGAACCAGAAAACGGTTGATAGGACTTTGGATGCTTTCAGTATCAGTAGGACGTCTCAATGCCGCCAATTCCACATCTTCGCTCCAACCAACCTCCTCAACAGGTAAGGATTTCTTGTGTCTGTATGTTTCATTTCAGAAAAAAAAAGGCTGGAGAGATGTTCAGTCACTTTATGATACTAAGATATGCCTTCGACAGACATGAAGCAAAACGACGTTTTTTTTTGTCAAGACGTTTACAGCGAAGGGAGGGCTATGGTTGCATATTCGAGTTCAATAATACATGTACTCTGAGTACTAAGAAAAACTCCTATAACCTCGTAAAGCTCTTTAAGAACAGTTTCATGCGTGTGTACACTCTTCACCAACATCTGTAACTCCATCTTAAAACAGTGTCCCTGATGTATTTCTGCGGCCTCAATCTGAAGGAAGCTCGATAAAGTAAGATAACCTCTGGCTGAATATTGACTGTGTATTGATTTTTGCGAATCTATCTTGTCATCTAAATCTGACAAGAACACTCAATGACACTGCTATTTTATTCTATAACTGCTAGATAGCGATCTTACGACCAATGTGTCATAATTCTAGCTTAGAATGCCAAGTTTACAGCTAATTTACTCTGACCCGAAGACTTTCGTCCGTTCAGTCGTAAAAGAACCCAACTATAAGCATGATAAAAAAAGGATTAAAGCTTCTGTGTCCAGAAAGCACGCTGAGGGTCCTCGCCATTATCAGCAACATAAATGCGAAACGTTGCCTGCGAAGTCAGACTAGACAACGTTTCGCATTTCTAATGTTCTTTTGCAGCGACCTGCCTCTTTTAGTCGGCGGAAGATTCTGCATTTCTCAGATGTCTGACGCTGATTAATCAATGATAATTAAAAGACATCGACCAGTCCTAGGGATTACTCGAGAAAGGCTTTAGCGCTACATTATCCCACGCCATGCATTTAATGGAAGAAAAAAGAGAGGAGGCATACAGCATAATGATGGAGTTTAAAGGAGTAGGGAGTAGTAGTTCTCTTATTTCACCCAACCTTATCCGCTATGGCTAAAAGGATGGTGATGGTCCTTTTATTCTCTTCCACTTTATTTTCAATTCAGATTCAGATTATTGACTTCTAGATTAGGTTCGCCTGCCATGCATTAGCAAAACAAAAGCTAAAACACAAGCTTTGCATTTGTACCTGAATGATTAGGCTACACTATAGGATATTGTTTCCACGTCTAACACATGGAACACTGTCGGTATATATCGAGCCGTCTCCCAAAAAGAGGGAGAAAAGAAAAAGAGATACAGAGGGGAGAAAAAATGCTGAAACAACCCCACCCGCACCTACTGCAAGCACAGTAGGCCTTTGCTCTACGGTTATCCATATTAGCAGGATGCCCCGGCACTGAAAGTTACCCATCACCATCGCCCGACCACCACCCCGGAACATTGTGAACAAAGTCAGAAATATAAATAAAAGTACTAAGACGGCTTTGTGAACAAACATTCAGAAATAATGAAAATACCAAGATAGCTTTTTTTTCTCTAACATATAGTTTTTTTTTCTCTAACATTTATTTCTTTTTGTTGCAGTTGCTGAATAAAAAGTAACTTTTTTTTTCATTTTACTTTATTTTGGCAGATGTGTTAACACCATTAGCATGACCTTCACCGGTAGTTCCCTTCATTTTTAATAGAACTATAATATTTTATAGGTGCTAATAGCTTTAAAATGACGTAAACTAGCAATTTCATTTTTCATCTTTGGCAATAACTTTCTGATTGATTTAATCTGCTTAATGGAGAGTTAAAGTTTAATTCATTCAGCCATTAACCCTTTCATTTCCGAAGGCTGTAAATTCGAGAATTTTCTTTGAGACAGGAAAAAGTATCATTAGATTGAATTACTGTCAGATGTAGGCCCCTTGTGGAGGTTGGTGAAGGTCCCTATCAGGGGCAGGTGTTCTGTCCATCTTGATTTCACAGGTATTATAGGTAGTGCACTCGTTCGGAAGAGATTTAGGGATAAAGAAAGGACTATAAGTGTCATATCCGAAGGCTTGGGGACAATCGTCTTGCTGTAAAGGTATGCAGAACCTGAACGTGTCCGGGGACTGCTCCCTTGGTGTCCCGAGCCCTAGTATCAATTGTGGCTTAGTTCTTGATCATTGCATATCTTTTAGTTACCGTAATGTGTGTAGTATTGGGACACCTGAAAAAATAATTTTCCATTTGTTCCAAATGGAAAATTAATTATTTTAGGTGTCCCAAAATTTAGGCAAATTACTTTAATTCCCGATCATTGCCTATCTTGTTATTTTTTTCACCATATCGAAACCTAAGGTTTGCATATTTTGCAGAATGGATTCGTGCGTTTCTAAATTTAAACCAGTCAGTTTATCATTTACAGCGTGTTTTGTGGGTAAAAATAAATTTCAAAACAATGAAAGAAGAAGATGTTGGAGCCAGTAGTGTACTCAAGATTTTAAAGAGAAACAAAATTTGTTAACTATAACTATAGGGTTAAGAGAATTTCTAACATCTTCGACTGAACTCAGTCTACACCCCATGGACCCTTAGAACTGTCAGTCTATACTTCTGATAATCAAGAAGATTCCTTGGTCACGCTTACGATTACAAGACTGGAATAGTTGCTCAACTGCTTAGTACAAACCAGCCTCCCCGAACCACACAAACTGGATGGAGGACCGCCGAGAGTCGAACTCACTACTCCACTACACGATTGCAGTGATACTACTAGACCACCCAGGCTGCTTTATTGAAAATAGTTGCAATAATCTTTCCCAACGCATCAAACGATTTTAATGGAGCATGTTTTAAGCCAGTAGTTCTGAAGTTCTAATCTGATAACACACATTAGTAAAGATGTTTGGTTGAGCTGGCTTGTAAGCGATGAGTGAAACTGCATACAGAAATACTCATGTATTACAATGCCCGAGACTCTCTAACCCCAAGGGGAAAATAGAATTTGCACCTGTTGTAGTCTACACCTGTTTTATCTTTGTAGAGATAGTAACTCGGTGATTGTAAGAAAAACAGGCAGATTGGATACATTGTATCAAAAGTAAATGAAATCTCTCTATTAGCGTTATCTGCTTTTCGTTGTACATGTACATGTATATGATGCTAACGGAATATTTGAGCCGTGGATCAAAACAGTTGCCTACTGACATGTAAACAGAAAGGGTTCAGACTAGCATGACCTACATGCACAGTCTGATAACACTCTTCTCCGTTGGAATCAATAATCTTGGAATCCTGGCAGCGAAAAGCGAAGACCCAGATCAGCCGGCGTGTCTGCGCCGGCTGATCTGTTGGTTGGTTGGTTGATTTGATGCTTAACGTCCACGGTAAACAACTAAGGTCATGTCGGGACGGTCAGTTAACCTAACCACACTATTCCTGGGCAGGCTTAGACCTCCTAAGCGGTTAACCAGTACTAAGTGCACATACTTTCGCCAGTAACTGACAACTGCCCTTCTTGAATCAGCGGAAGGAGAAACGAAAGTATGTGGCCAGACCGGGATTCGAACCCAGGACCTCTGACTTACGAGTCAGGTGCCCTACCGATTGCGCTACCCGGCCCGGCCCCGGCTGATCTGAGTCTTCGCTTTTCGCACATCTCGTGAGGCACTATTCACGTCCCATGGCTCGCTTTAATATGTCATGTCATGGTAAGGTGGGCGTTGAGAATAATTTGGATATAATTCTTTTTATTTCTCAGAAAACATACGGTCCACTTCCTCATCAGAAATGTCTCGGTGAGACGGTTTAATGAGGGGTCACAATATATGAGTAATGAAGAAAAAAAACGGAAAATGATTCCTGAAAACATTCCTATCCCTGTTGCTCCTTCTTATCCCCAGCAACTTTAGACCACACTTGTGTTTTAACAATCACATTGTTGTGCGATGCAGATGTATGCAAATGAAAAACACATTTGCATGCAGTACAAATGCATATAACACTAAATGAATGTAACATATCGACGTTTATGCATGCGTGTGGTCTGTGCTTCATTAATCATTCATTCAAGAGGAATATAAGCGTAGCTTGTTGGCATTCATTTTTGCGCTAGTTTATATATTCCTTTTTTAAAATAAATGTATTAATTCATATTTTGATTTCCTATTTGCTCTGCTAATATGCGTAATTCTATTATGATTTCTTTTCACGGAATAAACATGGTTTAAACAATAGAAAATGTTAAACAGGTCTTTAGTATCACTCTTCGCGTATAGTAGCGGAGCCAAGTAAAGGGTATATGAGTGATAAAATCGTAATGAGATAAAATCGCTATTTTAGATAAAATAGTAGAAATATTCCTTACCCCAAATCCTTTGTGTATGCAGGAGAAACAAAATAATCCAGTAGAATATTTCCATATCTTGTGTTGCTCATTATTAATGGAACATTAATTCCAGTGTTAGAAACACACAAACACACATAAAATATATTTTCATTTGACCATAACCTAGACTATGAATCACATAAAACGTACAGATCACAAAATATTTATGGAATGATCACACTACGACCACAGCTATTGAATATATTCAGTGCACTAAAGAGACGTCGCAGCGATTTTCATTCATTCATATGCACAGTAGTTAACAATAATAACAACACAGCTGGACTACTTTTAAATTTCTGAGGCGTATAGAACACTACTTTATATCCACCAGCGAACAATGAACGCTCAATCTGAACATAATCCGATAAGTCTATGATAGGCTCAAAGACGTCTTGCTTTTCATAAGTCCACCATTAAAATATTTTCATTTTGTTTCTATTTGTTACTCAGTCGGATCCCCTCAGCCATCTTGTATTGCTGCTGAGATGCTTTATAAAAAGCGTTCCGCATGAAAATCAATCGAATGACACATTCAGCTTCTGTGTAAACTTGGGGGCGTGACTACGATTACTGATTGGCTGTTTCTCTGCCTTTAAGCTGGGTTAGCTAGGTACAATATAGGTAAATTTTAATTAGGATAGTACCAGGTGTGTTTTACATCCTAATAAATCATGTCTTGATTAGAATGCATTTGAAAATAAAGCGTCATCAAACCACACCAAATAAAATCAATGGCTGCTTTATATCTTGTAGAGAAGGATATATAGGAATCATCGGAAAGGCTAAGAAGGATTGCTAGCTGTATTTTTTTCTGGTTCCCCATCAGAAAAAAATAAGTGCTAAGGCGAGGCAATGAAAGGGAACCTTCATTTCGTACATTGTATTTTTACCAAAAGCAATATTTTTAAAAGCGCCGGCCTAAACAAAATCTTAAAGTATCCATAGCCCTATCAGTGGTAAAATCGTCTAAACTCAAATCATTGTAAAAGGCGGTTCAACCTTCACGTTTGGTAATTAAATGTTGATTGATGTGCATATATTGAGTCGTATAACTGGCAAAAAGTAGAGAAAACAAGTTTTTGAAAAATAACAAATCGCTCCACAAATTCATATTTCCTGTTCTGGTTTCCCGTCTAGCAATGCTATATAACCATAGGCGGGATAGTGATTGGGACTCCACGCCTGTACATTGTATTTTTACCATTTTATTCAACTTAATGAAATCGAAAGTAGGTCATTTTAGTTGCTAACTAAAATGACCCGAATAAGTTTTCAAATCCTTTTTATGTGAAACTCAAGGATGTTTCGTTTGTTTAAAGCTGGCTAATCGCGGTCATTTACACTGACGAAACTATACTGAGAAGCTTGCAGCGATACCTCATGATAAAATTTTTCACGCTGATAGAGTAATGGGGCCTTTAAAGATTCAAAAGCTTTATCCAAAGAAAGGGGATGGTCGGGTCGTGGTTGGGCGATGGTGCTGGGTCACCTAGAGACAGGGCGAAAGATAAAGAGACATTTCAAAAGGGGCGGGGGGGGGGGGGGGGGGGGGGGAGGGATGGAGGGGAGAAAAAATCCAAACAAGCCCTTCCGCACCGACTGCAAGTACAGTAGGTCCTTGCTCTACTATTTTTCAAATTAGTAGGCACCCCGGCACTGAAAGCGCCCAACCACGACTACCCCTTTCGTGGGGTGAGTGAAGCTTTTTAATCTGTAATCAGTTTGCGCCAAAATATGGGGCTACTTGGATGGTGCAATCTACCTCCTTCAACTTGGACAGTAACAAGCAGAGCCCTATATGAGAGGGAGTATTTGGTGATAATTAGGAATAGTTTAAAAACATATGTCGTGACCCTCATCTGAACCGTCTCGACCAGACGGTTCAGATGAAGGGTCACAACATATGGTTTCGACGAGAAATAAAGAAAATTATCCCTCAATTATCATCAAAATACCCTTCTTATCTAGAGCTCTGCACAAGCCTCATGTACATGTTGGGGGGGGGGGGGGGGGTTGTGCTTTCTACAAGTTACGCGAGTTTGATCTGATGTTACAAGAGAAACGATTAATATCTTTTAACGATTCCTATGTCTGTATGTTGAGAAGAGACTTCAATATCAGAATGATTTCTTGTCAAAGTTCTGACGTTTAATATAGATTGGTCTGCTGCCGAAATGTAATTCTAGGAGAAACTAAAGAATGTTTTATTTGTTTAAAGGTGGCCAGTCACGGTCATTCAGTGTGCAGCAATAGCTTACGATATATTAATACATGAATTTATACCACTGGGAGAGACCAGGGACCTTTAACCCATTCTTGCCAGAAGAACCATAGAGGGACATTGGCAAACAGTGTAGACCCATATCAGACGCCACAAATGTGATCAGTGTCTACACTATTTGCTTTGAAAATTGTTATTGTAATAGTTAAACCATTGTTTAAAGCTAAAAGCGAGTGGATTATCTCCCGTACAGGCGGACAAACCATGGTATGCTTAAAGCGAGTGCATTATCTCCCGTACAGGCGGACAAACCATGGTATAATTTAGCGAGTGGATTATCTCCCGTACAGGCAGACAAACCATGGTATAACTTTTTAATACCACCCTTATCAGTGTAGACCTTGCTTATTGCGAAACATTTTGTTCTAAAGTTGGCGTTGTCTGATAAGGGTGGTATAATTATAAGATAAACTAGTAAAAATAAAATAAACCTGAATCACCTCAAACTGGTTGGTTGGCCCTTTGAGACATTATTTCATTCTATATCGGGCCGTCACCCAGAGATATGGAGAAAGACTAGAAAAATGATAGTCGAGAGAAAAATGTCCAAACAACCCCCACCCGCACCTACTGCAAGTCAGTAGACCCTTGCCCTTCTATAATCAAAATAAGTAGGACGCCCCGGCACTGAAAGTTAGTCAGCACCATTGCTCCACCCGACCAACCCCAACTGGAAATGAACCCGTCCAAAGAGACAGAATAATCCAACCATGCATGATTAAATCTATAAACTCATTGCATCGACGTTGATTCGACATCGTTTCAACATTGTTTGCATGTTGGGGCATAAAATCGTAGGGTACTGTGGAACTGATAAAATCTGTAGCCGAGCTGGCATACCTCAGGTTCGTAATAGCTAATTATTTGTAAACATTATGTACATATTTCTTAATTGCATTCTGAGTAGCGCTTGCCAACTATGAAAGACTTGTCATAAAACGATGATAAAATACAGACTTGCTAGACGTGCTTTTGGTTTATGGCTAATATATCTATTCTGTAGTTAAACAATTCTTATGCCTTATTATTTGCGTAATGCAACTATGAAAAGGTACTTTATACCATAAGCTGAAAGATAAGATTCAAATCAGCCTGCGCAAGCCTGATCAGAGTCTTCTGCATTAGCTGTTTGAATGCTCCAGGCTCCACAGATTGTTGGTGAGAACTGGGAAGCCTCAGAAAAGGCTGCGCAGTCGCGCAGCCTGATTTGATTATTCTCTGTTCGAACATGAAAGACAGCACATTTTCCTTTGACGTGGCTCATTTTTGAGGGCAGGTAATAAAAAGGAAATAAACAGACTTTTAAAGGGTTAGGTAATTGAAAAGAAGCTTACACACTTGGTTGCATTTCTTCCATCATATTTTTGTAGCGAATGCATCTTAAACTAGTATTACAATAAATGATTAGTTTTCTTGTTTGTCAGTTACGTTTGATTAAAAAAATGGTACAGTAGTTCAGTCATTTTTTCGAACTCAGCTCCAATTGTGAACGTTCTCGCTCACATGCTTTTTTCAATATTTTACAAACAGTTTCGAATTATACTTTTATGAGCCAACCACCTATTGAGCCAACCATCTAGATGAAATACAAATCGGACAGACTGCATATCGACAGACGGCCGGACGGACAAGCCAAAACCAGTACGACCCTCAACTTGGAATTTGGGGCTTAAAAACAGGGACACAAATGGTGTTAATTTTTGGTGACTCCACCTTAATCTGGACTCTGCTGTTGGTGTTCGCGTGTCTTTATTACTTTTTAAAAAATCTTAACTGGAATTCTGTTACGGCTGTTTAGACCTATTTTTTGGTGCAAATTTTATTAGAATGTCTGTTATACGTGAATCGAACGATTAAGTTTTATTGCGGATTAAATTTGAAACTATCATAATAAAACTGTCTCTTGCTCTATAATCTATTAAAAATACAAAAATATTCTAAAATTTTAATCGCCAAAACAGAAGGAAACCCGATATGAGACGCAACACGAGAAAACCAACAAAGTGGTTGTGCGTCCAGCGCAGACTCAGATCAGCCTGGGCGTCCACCCGGACAGCGCAGACTCAGATCAGCCCGGGTGTCCGCCCCGTCTGATCAGACTTCGCCAAGCACTCATAGGGTACCTAAGGGTTTAAGCTTCATCCATGCGGACAGCGCGGACTCTGATCAGACTGGGCGAATGCCCAGGCTGGTCTGAGCCCGCGCTGGAAGCACAACCACTTTGTTGGTTTTCTCATGTCGAAGCCCATATCGTTTTGCTGTCTTCTCTGTTCTTTAGAGAGGTTTTATGACTGTCAATATTATCATTATCATTTTTAGGAAAAACTATAGTGTTGTCCTGAGTCCAGGGTCAGGAAAAAGTAACAGGTGCAAAGAGTTAAGACTCAGATGAACCTGCGCAGTCTGATCTGAGTCTTTACCGAGGACACATACACTGTATGTGCAAACAGCTTATACGGAGAGCTCTAGATAAGAGGGAGCATTTGATGATAAATGAGGGATATTTTTTTTATTTCTCATCGAAACCATATGTTGTGACCCCTCATCTGAAACGTCTCGTCGAAACGGTTCAGTTGAGGGGTCACAAAGTATGATTTTATGCAAAGTTAACAAAAATTATCCCTAATTATCACCTAATCATCCCTCTTATCTAGAGCTCTGCGAGAGACGCGCCGGCTGTTCTAGACTCAGCTGTACTAAATGCAAGTTTTTCATGTCGCATCTCGTATAGATACCTTTGTATACTTCAACACAGGGTATAATCGATTCCGCCAATTTTCGCTTCCTGCAGAGACTGTCCTTCATATTTGGCTTCCGTCGAGACTGTCCGCGAACTCTTGCTTCCTGCAAAGACTACTGTCCTCGAAAAATGGCTTGCTGCCGAGACTGTCTGCGCGATTCTGCTTCCTGCCGAGATGCCGAGATCCTCGGCAGGAAGCAGAATCACGCGGGCGGTCTCCGCAGGAAGCCATTTATCATGTACAGAAGCCTCGGCAGGAAGCAAGAGTTCGCGGACAGTCTCGGCGGAAGCCAAATATGATGTACAGTCTCTGCAGGAAGCGAAAATCAGCGGAATCGATTATACCCTGTGTTCAACATGTCTTCCGGCAGCTCTGACAATAACTGAAGGAGGCCTGGGTCTGCACTATTGATTGGTTGTTTTGGGTTTAACGGCCCTTTGAGACAGTATTTCAGTCTATATCAGGCCGTCTTCCAGTGAGAGGGAGAAATAAGAGAAATGATAGATGAGAGAAAAATGTCCGAACAACACCCACCCGCACCTATTGCAAGCCATGGCAAGCACAGTAGGCCTCTGCCCTACTATTATCCAAACCAAGCACTGGAAGTTATACCATCGCACCACACAAACACTCCAATTTCATAAGGGTAGTACAATCCATTCGCCATTAATGGGATAAACTGAGATTGTAAATGTACAGTTGGCCAAAGACCAAATACCCAGCATAATTACGGTATGCATACTGTTTTGCTTCAACATACTGCGAAACCTTGCGAACTATATTTTTCTGTTTTTCCATATTCTACAAAGTGGACCGTGTCCCTGAATGCTCATTACGCTTAACGTCACGATTAAAACCACAGAAAATTCAAATGTTGGTACTTTTATAGTGTTGATATATTAATGTGTACTTTGTGACACAACCTATTGTTCATATTTTGGTTTTATATATGGTATATAATTTCATGACATTTTAGATTAGTAATAGTACTTGATGACTATGATACTCATATGTATTGTGATTCATCCCAGCACGTTCAACATTGGATCAACGTTAATTCAACGTCGTGACGTTGAATTAACGTCGATTCAATGCTGAATGCCTAACTTTACAGTATGAAGTTGTTTTTTTAAACCCAAATGGGACATTCCATTGTTCATAGATTTGCGGATGAATTGCACGATGCAAAATTACAAGTTGAATGTCGTAACATCTAATAAGTTACCCTTTTCGAGTTTCAACGGCTGGTTTGCGAAGACGGGTTAAACGGCCCTTTGAGACAGTATTTCATTCAGTATCGAGCCGATTCCCAGTGACATGGCGGTAGAAAAGAGAAAGGCTAGGATAGACGAGAGAAAAATATCACAAACAACCCCTACCCACGTGTACTGCAAGCACGGCAAGCCCTTGTCTTGCTGTAAGCCTTTGTACGTAGGACGCCCCTTTGCTGAAAGTTTCTTGGATCATTGCTCCATCTTACCACCCCAAATTTCAACAGTATCAAAGCTTTCTTACCGAACATCCCACAGGACAAAGCACTGAAACGCTTGGAAAGTCTGTGTGATACGTTTATGCAACTGTACTAAACATATAATAATGTGACCTTAATATTTATTATAGATTTTAAAACTGCTTACTATCCAAAACAAACCCATAGGCCACACGCCGTCATACTGACGTCCTGACGTCGCATCGACAATACTACAATAGCATTTTGACGTTGAGTACGAAACTATTGTGCTTATTATTATTTGTGCTTACATAGTTACTAATACATGCACAAGCAACGAATTAAGCCGGCCTGATTGTTTTCTATAAAACTATTCTAAAGTCTCTTAGACGAGTTTCCTTGCGCAAATGATGTATTTTTTTTTTAAGTTTAGTTGTTTTAGGCACGCACGCATGCACACTCTCATAATCACCCACCCACGTCCTGATATGACTGAAATACTGTTGAAAGGGACATAAAATTTCAAGTCATCCATCCATGTATTACAACAGTTTGCATTCCCCTGGGACCAGGTTGTCAGCAAGCAAAAAAGATACGCCCAACGTGGGGCTCGAACCCACGACCCCGAGATTAAGAGTCTCGTGCTCTACCGACTGAGCTAGCCGGGCTGATGAAAAACAGGAAATATGTTGTGGCTACCTCAAAAATTTTATACAGTTTATTGCATAAATTTATTAAATTTAGTTTTCTTTAATAATCTCAATATTTTGTCTCACTAAAATTACATTTCAGGGTGAATCATTAAAAAAAGTTTTTGGCCCCTTTATGAACATAGGATAATGCGGAGAAAATAAACCGCCAAATTTGGCGCGCCAAATAACCAAAAATCGCGCCAAATAAACTGGGCCGTTTCAAACCTTGAAAACAAAATATTCATCTTTAATGTCGCTTTGGGGTATAGAGGTTTGACAGTTTTTGATATTAACATCTGATATTCAAGTTATCATTTTTAGGTTTACAGCTTTCAGTATCAATTGCCTCCTTACCTGTACATTCCATAGGACATAGCGAATGCAAGGGTTGTCTGTGGTTATGTTGTACGCTACATGTAAAATTTTAACGCATAGTGTGATATGATCTAAATATTTACTAGTGTTTTAAACCGCTTTTGTTATCTTATCTTATCTTATGTTCTCTATCTTTACGTCTTAACCCGCGAGGGGGGACGTCAGACGGGTTCCGGCGAACCAAGTGCTGAAGGTGGTTAGCTGAAACAAAAGTATAGGAAAGTGTGTGAGATGAGTGTGTACAGTGCAATAAAGAGTGTTAGTATAGTTAAAAGATAAAAACAGAAATTGGTGTTTAGGAAGAGACATGGATCACCTGGCAGACAGCACCGCTGAACTGCGCCAAGGTGGGAAGGACCGGTATGTAGGGTGGGAGGGTATTCCAATGGATGATAGTCCTAGAGAAAAATGTGAACCTGTAGTTATGAACGATCTAAAAACAAGTATGAGAGCCTGACCGTATTAGGACGCGGTAAATGTAAATTAATAATAATAATAATAATATGTATAATAAAATGGCAGTTTTCACTAACTTATATCCATCCCCGCCCCACAACAGTTCTATCCAAAATCAAATTCTCTAAATTAAAATGCATTTTTCTAAATTTAATTAATTTTATGAATTAATTCCGATAAGTGGATAGAAATGCTTCAAATGTCGCTGCTTATTTAGTTTAAACATAATTTATTACATAAAGCAGTAAAGAGATTCAACACAAGTATTACAAAACAAAAACAACAACAAAAAACAACAACAAAAACATTTGATAGTCCTCTCCCAAAGACATACATGTAATTACATTCCTCTCGAGAGGATCTTTGGTTTACTTTTTTTTAATTCCTTTATCAAACTCAAAGCACAAACAACAGAAACGTGCAGTATGATAATGATTCGCTGAAAGCACCAGCATATCAGCATGCAAGGAACATTCAGACCAATAAGTAGCTGTCAATGTCCTATGTGAATCTACGTTTTCCCTTATGTATTTTAACTGATTTTCTGTTTGTTTGTTTTTTGAAATGCATTGTTGCTGCTTATTGTCGTATGTAAAGGGTTTAATTTTCGAACGCGCCTGAATATGATGATGAACAAAAGATGGTATAAAATCCCAACTTTCTGCTTTCCTTGGAAACACACACTCACAAGCAAAAACAACAAAAAACAACAAAAACTGAAGCTACATTACAACGACAAAAAAGAAAGAAACTGAAGATATGCTACAAGTTAATTTCGCCGACGTGTGAAGGGAAGTAAGTCTTACTATATTTGTTTTCAAGGTTTGAAGCGGCCAAGTTTATTTGGCGCGTTATTTGGTTATTTGGCGCGCCAAATGTGGCGCCTTAATTTCTCCGCCAAATTCTTTGTTCCAAAAACTATTTTTTTCTTTTCTCTTTAATGACACACTCAGGAAATGGAAGTTGGACAGTGCATTAATATTTAAAAAAAAAAATAAATAAAAACAAATTAAATAAATATATAAGCAAGAAAAGTGGTAATTTTCTGAGGTAGCCACAACATATTTCCTGTTCCTCATCAGCCCGGCTAGCTCAGTCGGTAGAGCACGAGACTCTTAATCTCGGGGTCGTGGGTTCGAGCCCCACGTTGGGCGTATCTTTTTCTTTTTTCGACAACCAAGGCACAGGTTGAGATTTAGGATATTGCACACTAATAAAACGAACCCGCGTGAGAATGCTGAATCGCTGGAGTGAGTAAGTAAACTTGTGTTAACGTCCTATCAGCACAGAGATCATCACTGACGGAGACGGGACGTCGGCCCACTAACCCAGGTCATACGGAGACTGAAAACCCGTTCGAACCTGCGATCCTTGGATTGGTAGTCTAGCGCGTTATCCACTTCACTATCTCTGATGCACTGGAAGGGGGGTTAGTATCCCATAGCCCTGGGTCCGAGGTTATAAAACTTGAGTATACTGATTGGCTGCTTCCGCGCACATCTCAAACTCAATATAAAGCACACTGATTGGCTGCTTCCGAGCATGTGCTCGAAAGCAGCCAATCAGTGTGCTTTATTTTGAGTTTGAGAATGTACTCAAGATTTATAACCTCTGGGCCAGATTTTTGTTTAAGAAGTATCCCACATCCCTTTAATAAATCTGGCAAGCGACTAGGTATCCATATATCCCTAAAATGTCCAAATCCCTATAATTCATAAAAAAAGTATCCCATATTCCTAAACTTTTGTACCATCAGCTCTGTCGACGGCCATTGACAACAGCATACCGTTCTTGATATCCATCAAATTGGCGGTCGGCCTTAGTCGACAATACAGGGCGTTTAGTAATAGAAACGTTCGTTAGTTTTCCATTGCGAAATGGGTGATCTGGTTGGGCGATGGCGCTGGGTAGCTTTCAGTGCCGGAGCGTCGTACTAATTTGGATAAAATAGGGCAATGGCTTACGGTGCTTGCAGTAGGTGCGGTTGGGGGTGGTTTCGACTTTTCTCTCGTCTGTCATTTCTCTCTTCCTAGAAGGCCCGATACAGACTGACACACTGTCTCCAAAGGCCGTTACGATACTTCACAGATATGTAGAACAGGTCATGACGATGTGTCGCGAACAAGAATGACAACTATTGCTTTCTTACTATTTGAGTTTCCCCTTGATGGTTTTAGGTGTCCGCTTCATAACTTGAATACCCTTTTAAATACACTCGTGTAACTTCACAGATATGCAGAAAGGGTCTTGACATTTTTTCCTCATACATGAATGACGACTCTTGCATTCATACTTTCCGAGTTATTTCCCTTTGGAAGTATGTGCTGCAACTTGTGTCTCTGCTCCATATATGTATGACCCTGGCCTACTCCATAATATTTAATCCTATTATGCCTTTTAGAATATTGATGATCTTGCCATGATATCCTGTCAGTGTGACCCCTTCGCGACCCCACCTTCCCCCCTCCCCTTCAATTTTTTTTAGATTTGGATTCTTTGTCCAAATTCACTTACTAGAGACTTCCTAGAGGTCTTGTACTTTAGTTATTAGTTAAGTTATTCACACATTTTGAAATGTTGAGTGTATCATATGCTATACATCTGTGTACATGGTGGCTGTTTGAGATTTTAGCAGTCAAGCATACTGTTTTGGTCTGAGTGTTAGATAATCATGCACCTGTTAAACAGATAATGTCACCAAAAGCATACAAGAATGACAATATATTACTTAAAATAATGACAATATATTATTTATACGAGGGATGATAAAAAATACGTGGACTTTTGCTGTAGAAATTTTATTATTGAGAGTAAACTCATTAAATTTGCAGTAAATGTAAACTCATCTTTCCTGTATCCAGTGATATATTGCAGTAAATGTAAAATCATCTTTCCTGTATCCAGTGATATATTGCAGTAAATGTAAAATCATCTTTCCTGTATCCAGTGATATATTGCAGTAAATGTAAAATCATCTTTCCTGTATCCAGTGATATATTGCAGTAAATGTAAACTCATCTTTCCTGTATCCAGTGATATATTGCAGTAAATGTAAAATCATCTTTCCTGTATCCAGTGATGTATTTAATTTACCAGTCTAACGTCTAGCTGTCTATATGGATCGTCATAGTAACCTTATGACGGTTCTGCGGAGCTCATTAAATATTTGCCTTATTTATTTCGAATTGTTTGTTTTGTCTTTGGCTATGTCTAATATTTGCAGTAGAGTTAAATGCTTGCCATTTGGTATGCATTTTTGTTATGGTTTCCGCCTTTTACTGTGAGGAAATGATAGCCGTCAACAACTGTTATGCTTGCATAAGCAGCGTAAACTTTAGTCTGTGGGTCAAACAAGGGCGACAAAATGACGTCAACTATTAAACCGTGTATTAAAATGCAAGTCCCAGGTTTTGTATATCATTGTAAGAAAAATGAGGCAGAATCAAAGAAATGTTTTAAATGATCAAATTAGATGTAATTTGATCATTGTATGTTAGTTTTATCTGATGCTGGCACTGATTCGAGGGTTGTAGATCTGCATTTAGACATACACCGCAAAAGTCTTGTACGTGGACCTGCATTTAGACATACACCGCAAAAGTCTTGTACGTGGAAACGATACTGAAAGCAAAAGTTTGGCTTGGATTTATGATCCAATAATGATGAGAAAAGTATGCTACAAAATTCTTGAAAACAGTCGTATTGTATGCAGTTGTGTCTAAAATTGGTCAAAAATTATGAAAAACTAGTTTGCAAAAAGTGTGTTAGTTTTTGAAAACAGAGAAACAAATGAATCCCACCAATGTTGAAAAGGGACAAAACGTCAAACGTCATTCATGTGATCCTCCGCTGTAGCTGTACCTACCTAATATAAAATAAAAGAAAATACTTGTTGTTCATTGAAATCTCTTCAAAATTTAACATTACGTAGCTAAAAGATCGGTCTTTTCTATGGTATGAGAAATATTACTATAACTGCATTACCCTTACCGCCACAGCAATGGTCCGCGTATTTTTTTTTATCACCCCTCGTATGTGTTTTGAAGTCAGCCTGTTCGCCAAGGCACATGCGGCCTTTGGTCGAGGGATTTGCCATCTCCTCTGATGGTTATTTTTCACACTGCATTATATCTGTAATGTATTGGCAATGTTTCAAACTCGTTGCTCGGAAACTGTTGGAGAAGTTGAACACACGTAGTATGGAATGTATGGTATTGCAGTCGGTAGGGCGTCTGACTTACAGGCCAGAGGTCCTGGGTTCGATACCCGGTCAGGCTACTTACTTTCATTTCTCCTTCCGCTGATTCAAGAAGGGCAATAATTGTCAGTTACTGGTGAAAGTAAGTGATCTGAATACTGGTTAACCACTTGGAGGTCAAAGCCTGCTGGGAATAGTGTGGTTAGGTTAACTGATTATCCTGACATGATCATAGCTGTTTACCGTGAACGTTAAACAATAACACAACAACAACAATGCAACATTATATTCTCAATAAAAAGCCTAGAAAAGTGGCCAAGTTTGAAAAGCTGTCAAATTCGTCTTTTCGTTTAGAACTCAATTGAGAAGAGAAGCAAAACTGAATATGGCAGAGTTGCTTCCACAAAATATGTACCCGGTCAACTTAAGAGTGAAATTTATTAGCTAATAATGCAGTTGCAAGGTATAATCGATTCCGCTAATTTTCGCTTCCTGCAGAGACTGTACATCGTATTTGGCTTCCGCCGAGACTGTCCGCGAACTCTTGCTTCCTGCAAAGACTGTCCGCGTGATTCTGCTTCCTGCCGAGGTTCTCGGCAGGAAGCAGAGTCACGCGGACAGTCTTCCTGCCGAGGTTCTCGGCAGGAAGCAGAGTCACGCGGACAGTCTCGGCAGGAAGCCAATTTTCGAGGACAGTAGTCCCTGCAGGAAGCAAGAGTTCGCCGACAGTCTCGGCGGAAGCCAAATTTGATGTACAGTCTCTGCAGGAAGCGAAAATTAGCGGAATCGATTATACCCTGTGAGCAGTATCATTCCAGGTCAGGCTACTCCTCAGGCACACCCAGTTCAGACGGCTTTTGAAAAAGTTCTATTCATGTATTTCACTGTTCAGTACATCTCACCATGGCCGCATACTGTCCACTTTTCAGAGATTGAAAATCTAATTGTTTATTTTTTGAAGCTCAAAATGAATTGTATCAATGGCTGAAATAACTTTGGTATGGCCAAAATTAGTGAATTGCAAGCGGCACTTTTTCATGGACGGCCTTAGTCTTTTCTTTCCATTTTGCGAAGGCGTATTTCCCTTTCCTGTATAATCGTTGAGTAGGGAGTAGAAGTGTGAAATTTTAATCTTCCGTTAATATTACGCACACGTTATGAATCCTACGAATAGCCGTCACGTTACATGTATATTGACACGTGTGAAGATTAAGGACATCACACATGTGTGACGGTTACCTACGGCTGTCCGCAATATTCACAGTGTGAAGATTACGGATGATTGTCTGTATGCTTCACATGTAGCAACTTGTGTACAATAGTTTACGTATTATATGTGTAATAGAGTGGAGTCGGGTAATTTCGGACAGCGGGTAAAGTCGGGCATACCATCATGACCATTGCAAACAGTGAAAATCCAAATGAGACGGCTCATAATGAGCCGTCTCATCAGGATTTCCACTGTTTGCCCAGTTAATTTTGTTTAAATTCCAAAACAACTGACATATTAAGGAAACTATGTCACTGTCAGAATTTACCCGCTGTCCGAAGTTACCCGACTCTCCTCTAGGGGCTGTATGTTCTGGTGTTTGTTCGTATGTCCTAGTCTGACCCGACTGAAATCAAACTTCAACCTTACCATTTTTTTGTCCAAGTCTTCAGACAGACCAACCCAGAAAACGGACACGAAAACTTTCGCCACACAGAGTGCTTACGGTAGTTTGTGTCGTCCTCGGGCATACACTCATGGCACTCCCTTGGGTCGTATAGTGGCAAGTTCGATCACCAGGCGGGGTGGTCGTGGTCGGGCGATGATTAAGGAAAATAGATACATGTAAGCTCCAGCAGTAAATTGTTGAGTAATAATTCACTGTTCGGAGGTCAGTTGTAAAGTAGATCATATCAAGAGCACGGAGCACGAGTGATATATCTACTTACAACTGACCGACAGTGAATTATTACTCAACACAATTCAATGCTAGAACTGAACTATTTCGATTCTAACGCCCAAAAATGCTGAAAAAGTATTCATTTCATTCAAACTCTCCCAACCTTCCTGCCAGCGCGTTCATGCTCCCGCCAATATTCTTAACTGTATCTAAGGTAAATGTATTTAGAAAGAAAATAGACGTTACACCGTCTAACGTCGCAAAACGTCACAAAATACGTCAGTAAGGCAGGTGATGTCAGCCATTAGCCTCACACGCTCCGGGACAGTGAATTGTTGCAGGATAAAACACGGAAACTTTCCATTGCTTCTATAGGCCCACTGTGTTAGAATGCTGGGTAACTTTCAGTGCTGGGGCGTCCTACTATTTTGGAATAAAGTGGGGCAAGGGTCTACTGTCCTGGCAGTAGGTGCGGATAGGGGTTGTTTGGACATTTTTTTTCTCTTGTCTGTCGTTTCTCTTTTCTGGATATAGACTGAAATACTGTCTCAAAGGGCCAAAACAACCAACTATATACAAGTTTTTGAAAAATAACAATTCGGCCCACAAGTCTATATTAACAATATTCTCTGTCACAGTCACTTCTTTATGCTATATAGGCTGTCATGTTTCTGCTTTTTCTCCCACTTTTTGTTCAGCTCATTTGCTCTGTATAATGTGATAATTTTAGAATACAGTCGACTCGACAGTATCGGATTAAGTTCAATAAAACTACTGTTTTGTTGTATGTGAATGCTAAGAGTATGTATGTTATGACACATAACAATTGCAAATTATCCCTTCTATCTATCCATGTCAAAATATTTACGAAATTCATTCCTTTAAGGGCAGATAACCTATCGAGACTTACAGGGGGTCTTACGACAGTAACGAATCAGGTGCGACAGTATCGGATCATATGATATTATTCTACAGGAGAGTTCCTCCGAGCCTTTCTGCAAACCTTCTTAGCTTCAGTAATTTTGCTACATAAACAGCTGGACCTATTAAACTCTCAGACAAAACTTTTACGGCCTTTCAACGATATTTTTCATGTGGTCTTTCACCAGCAAGGGTTATGTCTGTTTGTATACAAAAGTACAAGCATGCCAAAAATTCTTAACTCAGTAATCCCCAGCGCCCAAAAGCACGGGACTACTCAAACAAACAGTAAAGATCATAATCTGCCTTTGCAAAGTGTAGACCCTGATAAGACCGTAGTGTCTGATCAGGATCAACAAATTTACGGTGATTTTCCGCCCTGACGATATTTCAGTGCAATCAGTGTATAAACACTACATGGTCATTCAACAGTGTACAGATGTCCATCCGATGAACGCCAGTCATTATTGGGTTGACAACACACATGCGAGCTGATCTCGAATGTTTCTTGAGGCTTAGTTGTGCTACGCATAACCTTCTTTATTATATGCTAGCATGTGGGGCGTGGGATGGGGGGTGTTTTACAAAAAGGATGTTGTCTGAATTTTATACTGATCTCCTTTGAAAGAAGACGCAGCAGCCACTCAGGTAGTTGATTTATGACTTATTTTCAGCATCAGACCATACATCTAACTGGAGTTTTCCAGCTGAGGCCTGTATTTCAGTTCAAATTATATAATGATCCGTTACTGTCGCACATCGGTGCCCCACATTTCAAGTCTGCAGTGTCATCAAATACTGGGATGTCACAAAAATAATGACTGCCTGCAATTTTAGGGATGCTAGGACACATTTCAAAGCAAAATTGGTTTCAATCGCCTAATGATAAAATAGTTTAAATAACCGAAATCTATTTTGGGGTTAACGAGCAACAGGCAAAATGCAAGCGCCGCTGAAGAAGGGCCAAGCTTTTCAATAACTCTGATTGGTTTCACAGTCACATATTTCGATCGAATTTTTCACCTTGCACTTTGCCATTGGTCTAACTTGCTGACTGTAATATAATGGTAAAAAATATTTGCTTCATTTGTGAGAAAATGGGTGATAACTTACGAGTGATCCGATACTGTCGATGATCCGATACTGTCGAGTTCACTGTAATACACCTTGCATTGGACATTCAAATATTCTGCCTGTAATTAACAATTTTTATATGTCAAGGAGAGGAACTGTATAAGTATTCTTGCTTCTGTTCTGATCCTGTGAATTGTAGATTACAAATATATATATTATTTATATATGTTATCATGCTAATTTATGGAATAAATATGTTTAAAGTCTCCATAGTCCTATCGGTGGTAAAAACGACTAAACGCAAATCCATACGAAAAGCGGTTCAACCTACACGTATAGTGAGTGATAAATTGAGGCTTGCTATACATATATTGAGTCATTAACCTAGCAAAAAGTAGAGGCAATAGTTTTTTGAAAATGACAAATCACTCTTCAGAATACGTCTGTCTTCTTCTGGTTTTCCGTTTAGTAATGTAACATAGCCGTAGGCGGCATATTGAATGGGTGTCCAAGCATGTACATTGTATTTTTACCATTTTATTCATGTTTACGAAATCGAAAGTAGGTCATATTGGTTGGCAACTAAAATGACCCAAATCAGTTTTCAAAACCTTCTTTTGTGAATCTCAAGGATATTATATCTTATTAAAGCATGCTTATCACGGTCGTTTATTATGCCGAAACTGTAGTGAGAAGCTTGCAGCGATATCTCACGATAAAAATTTCATTACCGATAGAGCAATGGGGCCTTTAAACCAAATATTTGAAAATATGCAAAAATCAATTTTTGACATCCGTAAATGTCACGTGTGAAGCTTACGGACTCCTTTTCATAGCCTTGACGTTTCTCAATGTTAAGACGTCGCGCACGGTATCGGGGTACATTCACGGACTGATATGATATGGGTCCCACGGAAGCAATGCTTTTTCGGATTTTATGCCATAAACTGTTTTGAAATCGTAAATTGGTATTTAATTTATTTTCGGGTCAATAATAGTTGGTTTTGAGACGATGTAAATCCTAATGCGGGCGCAAAACGGTTTTTTTTTTTTTTTTTTTTTGCGCGAAAACGCTTGTAACTTTGTAACAAAGTCGGCTTGGTGGGCTTACTCGAAGGAATGCTACACAGAACTGTCGGAGTGAATTTTTGTGGAAATTTGCTTACGAGAAAGAGGAAATTTTGTAGATTAACTCCATATTCATTTTATTGTTTATTCTTCAACAATCGTCATCTTAAGTATTTATTGTTAAAAGTAGAAAAAGTGTAACTCACGCTCAAATTAACGTCAAAATTGCAGGGCTAATTACTTCGGAGAGAATTTAACAAATTTTGAAAATATTTGTATATGATTCAAATGTACTTACGCAACACTTATGAGTTACATGTATGTAAAGATGATTACTTTTTCTCAACGGACGCGAAAAGAAATTAAAAAATCCGCGGTCTTAATTTTTGTAACAAATTTCAAATTTGACACCAAACTCTTACACCTATCTATGTTATTAAGCTGATGTGGACAAAACACTTACAGCAATCTGTGCAAAAAGCAAATTTCCAAAATGTACATTGTTTGTATTATCTACTAAATTTGGATTAAATGCTCTTGAACAATAAAATTGTTATGCGCATTTACATCGGTCTTAAATTTTGTAACGCGGCGTCAAATAAAGAAATTCAAACGTTACATGAATATGGAACCTTATAGTTATAAATGGCTGTCTAGCAATTTTCAGGTCCGCGTCATTATAGTCTAACAGGTCTTAAAGGTCAGCTCTATGAACAAATAACTGTATTAAAAGGCAAAAATTTCATTTCCAAAAGTACCATTTTCTTTACAAATTGACCTGTATTAAGCAACCACCTGTCACAAGCAAGCGGTTTTTGCACCTCCCTTGGGTACTTGTTTAATAAGGCAGGCTTGGCCTTACACCAATATTTTCTCTTGCAATCGCAGAAAAATTTTCTCAAAGTTTGAAGCCAATAAATATATAAATACATGTATATGATATTTCAGCAGCATAAAAAATCTTTCTCCTGGCAAGATGACAAGCAGAAAGAAAAGAAACGGGAAAGGAAAGGCAAGAGATATAATTCATTCGACACGAAAACAGAGGATAGTATAGTATAACGAAATAAGGCTAGAAGCTACCATGCAGGGATATAGTGTGGTTAATATTTGCAGCTTCCGATAGAATTTGTACAACAAACGCAATTCATATCGTGCTCATAAATGCAAATAGATCCGTCCTAAACAGAAAAAGCAAATGAATAAGCAAAACTGTAAATAAATTCTAATTGATGTCGTCCTAACAGCATGTTTAAATGATCTGACCGGTTTTCTTTTGTTTTCGTGGGGTGTTTGGTTTTGTTTCACTACATTCGGTTTAAGACAGTCAAACCCCGCGGTTAACATTCTCAAAGGGCGGAAAAAGTAGCCGCTTGACAGTTTGACGTTACGTTTTGTTCCCCAATACCGTGCGCGACGTCTAAATGATGACCTGTGCATGCTGCGATATGACTGAAGTTTGCAGATGTTTTCATGTATCATCTTATTAAATAACGGAATGAATATAAACCCCTTGTTACCGGTACCCGTAGGTATATTTCCGGAGGGTCGAAGAGTTCATCATTTATTTCTAAATTCTCATATCATTTTCATGACTTTATTGCTCATACACAAAAAACGAATGCGTTTTTTCATTACTCTTGATGTATCAAATTGTGACACAATATAAAATATCAGAGAAAGAGTACAAACGAAATTCATCCAGCCACCCGTTGCTTGTTCTCAAGGGTAACATAGCGTGGCCCTCACATTTACACTGACTATTAGATTTCCATAGGGCTTGAACCTGTGAAACTTGATACAATATTGGCATAACACGGTATTCTCTTTTATTCACATTTGCTATTCTTAGCTAAACACGGTATTTTCATTCATTCACATTTGCTGTTATTCTCATTCATTCACATTTGCTGTCGCTAAAACACGGTGTTTTCATTCATTTACATTTGCTTTAGCTAAACACGGTATTTTCATTCATTCACATTTGCCATTTGCTGTAGCTTAACACGGTATTTTCATTTTCAAAAAGTGCTGATACATACCATAATTTTTTGAAAAAAAAAAAAAAAAAAAAAAAAAAAGACGGATACGTAAAAACAGTTTGCTTCATGCACGTATTTTGTGTCAAAAATGGTAATTGTCAAGGTCAATACTGGGTCATTTTCAAACTATGATGGGCCCCAGAGTCCTCCATACATACATACCAAGCCACAGGGTCATTGGCATTAAACGTAATTTTCGGAAAGTAATTTGGTTAATAGTACGACAAGGGCCTACTGTGCTTGCAGTAGGTGCGGGGGTGTTGTTGTTTGGACATTTTTTCTGTCGTCCATCATTTCTCTCTGCTTTCTCCCTCTATCTGGGAGACGGCCCGATACAGACTGAAATACTGTCTTAATGGACCGTTAAACCCAAAACAACCAAAAATTTTCGGAAAAGAGGCAGGGGCGTTTATTAGAGCAATAACAGTGTAAAAGTGTAATTTGAGAATTTCTAGAGCACAATTTCCCTTTTTGGACTGGGAAGCCGTTTTTGGGATATGTGCACGACTCAGTTTAGATACAGCACAGCGTCTGATCAGGGTCTACACTGTTTACAGGGATTACAATAACAAGAGTTGTCAGAAGACAACAAAAGGGCGCCTTACCGGAGCTTGACACTCACAGCGATTGTGGTATTGAAAGGCACTTGTCCAAATGCATGTGAGTGTCAAGTGTAATGATTGCCATGCATATATAGGGACTGAGAACAATGAGACTTTGAAGCATAAAAATCCGTAAATGGTGATGTTAAAATGTTCTTGTCCACATATTAGTGTGTGCCATGTATCATGGCTCTAACCAATATAGGGACCGAGACATATCACAGAAAAGCTTATCTTAAAGTCAATGAAGCAAAATATAGGTCAAATTTATTCATGAATGATGATGTTAAAGTGGTCCTATTCATATGTAGATATGTGCCAAGTTTCATGGCTCTAACCCATATATGGACTAAATACCACAAAATCAGTGAAACGTATCATACAGTTGATGAACCATAAATATAGGTCAGATCCATACGTGCATGGTGAAGGTGAACTCTTCTTGTCCATATGTAAGTATGTGTCAAGTATCGTGGCTCCAACACATATAGGGACTGAGAAATATCATAAAATCAGTTAAGCGTATCATAAAGTCAATGAAGCAAATATTAAGATCAAAGTAAAAAGTATGCAAAGACCAGGAACTGAAACAATCAAAATCCAAATCCAGCCCTCAAACAAATCTATGCAAAGAAGATGCTGCTGAAATGATCTCGTCCATGTGTAAGTGTGTGCAAGAATCATAACTGTAACCCAAATAGGGACTGAAAAATATCATAAAGCCAGTAAAGCGTAAAAAATTAATGTAGGTCGCTGTCCTGCATGGCAGGTTACATTCAGATGCCCACGTCCAGATACAAGTGCTGACCAAATATTGTGAATCTAACCCTTATACATGTAGCTACATGTACATTGAAACTGACAAACACAAATACTTAATATACATTAACCTATTTTTTTTCAAAGTCAGTAGACCATGACCAGTAGGTTGAGGTCTTACATGATGCATATATTCTGGTGGTCATGTACTGATGTAAGACTGTACCAAGTTTCATTATTCTAGCCGTTATACTCTGTGAGAAAAAATAGACATAGGTTAAACTAGTCACAGACACGAACGCGAACGCTTACTCGGACTACGACGCCGGCGGTCTAGCATAAGCGTTCCTTTGCATTCACAAAGGCGTGCTAAAATGAAAACATTCACCAGAAACCCCTCAAACAAGAGAGGGACTCCTCTAAACAAAAGGGACAAAGTGGTCCTGCATCGCTCACCTGAGCCAACATGACCCATATTCCAACTTCACTCAGATATTGTTCAAAGAAACATTCTGACAAAGTTTCACAAGCGTTCAAAGGAAAATAAAGCATGTATTGCGTACCAAGTTTTTTTTTCTGAGATTTGTCCTTGGAACTTGTTTTTGGCCCGACATGACCCAGTTTCAAACCATTCCACTAGATTTTATAGATATAAACATTCTGACAAAGTTTCAGGAAGATTCGATCAAAACTGTGCCCGCTAGATTGAACATAAGGTTTTTCCATAATTTTACCTAGTGACCTAGTTTTTGACTTGACATGATCAAGTTTCAAACTTGTCCTATATTTTGACCTGACATGATCAAGTTTCAAATTTAAAGAGTAACTACACTTCAGGAACTGACTGAATCAGATCCCAAACCCTATCCCCAACATCAAAGGGAAAGACTGACAAAGACATCCCAAGTCTTGTAATATGTTTATGAAACACTGTTCCACCCAACCATATGCTTGCCTCTAAAGAAAGTTCATCCCAAAATGTACAAGTCAGAAAGGGGTACATATCAACCCAGCATTTATAGAATAGGCTAAAAAGCTCATCAGGTCATCTTCGCGTTGGCCTGTAAGTGTATGCCAAATATAACGATCATAGCTTAAGCGGTTCTTCAGAATTTTATTTCACAAGCTTGTTCCTATACGAAATGCCTATGTACGAAAAAGAAAAATAACTCAACCGAAAATTTATTAAATAGGCTCAAAATTAATCAGTTCATCTACACCTTTGTCCAAACCCGCATAGCAAATTTATGTGGTTCTTCAGCCTATACAAAATGCCTTTGTCCTAAAAGGGGGAATAACTCAATAAAAATTTTACAAAATTCGTTCTTGGTCTGTAACTGTATGTCAAATATAAACATGCTAGTTTAAGCTTTTATTCAGATATTTTGTTCATAAGGTTGTTCCTACATAAAATGCCGATGTCTGAAGAAGGGAAATTAATTAACCAAAATTTATGACATAGGCTCAAATTAAACAGTTCATCTACAACTTAGTCCAAATTTGCATGCCAAATGTAAAGATCCTAGCTTATGTGGCTCTTCAGATATTTTATTCACAAGCTCGTTCCTATACAAAATACGTAGGTCCGAAAAAAGTTAAAAATAACTCAACAGAAATTTAACAAAAATGCTAAGAAGTAAATTAAATCATCTACACCTTGGTTTGTAACTGAATGACAAATACAAACATGCTAACTAATGCGGTTCTCCAGATATTGTGTTCACAAGGTGATTCCTGTATGAAATGCCTATATCTGAAAAAGGGGAATAACTCACCCGAAAATTCACGATAAATGCTCAAAAGGTAATCAGTCCATCTACACCTTTGTTCATACCTCCATGCCAAATATAAAGATCCTAGCTTATGCGGTTTTTCAGATATTTTGCTCACAAGCTTTTTCCTATACAAAATGCTAATGTCCGAAAAAGGGGAATAACTCAACTAAAATTTACAAAATACGCCAAGAAGTTCATCTTTGACTGTATACCAAATATCAGGATCATAGCTTACATTGTTCTCCAGATAGTCTGTTCTCAAGATTGTTTCTATATAGAATGACATCGAAAAAGGGGCATAACTTGTGAACATCAAGACCGGCGGAAAAAAAAAAACGAGTCCGCTTACTTTTTGCGTACATGCCACATATAAAATTTGAACATTCTAGCATAAGCTGTTTTTGAGTTTCACAGCTGCCAACAAGCGTTACGGACGGACAGGCCCAAACCAATTTGCCCCCGCCCTCACCTTCTCCTAAGTTTGGGGCATAATCAACATTCTGGCAAAGTTTCATGAAAATTTGATCAAAACTGTGCCCTCTAGAGTGTACACAAGTTTTTTCTAAGGTCTGACCTAGTGACCTAGTTTTTGACCTAGATCTAAAAGCTAGAAAAGGTGTTTTGTTAAACATTGCCCCCAAGCAATATGCATGATACTAAAATGGAATGGGCAGTACTGAAAAAGTTAACAAAAATAGCTAATCAGCCAATACTTATCATCTCAAATCAGCAGACCAAGTTTCAAGTCCCTAGCTCAACCACTTTTGAGATATGTTACTGACAAGTTTAAACTGCTGAAATTTTAAAAGGATAACTCCGAGAAAAATATGCGGAATTTGTCGAAAAGGTAATCATTTAATCAACTCATTATCTCCAATCAGCTATCCAAGTCTAAAGTTCCTAGCTCAAATACTTTTTGACATATCTTGCTGACAAGTTTGAAATGACGAACTTTTCAAAGGGCAATTACTCCGAAAAAATTGTCGGAATTTGTTCAAAAGGTAATCAGTCTGTCTACTCATCATCTTGAATCAGTTGACTAAGTTTTAAGTCCCTAGCTCAAACATTTTTCAACATATCTTGATGACAAGATTGAAATGCCGAAATTAAAACTCCAAAGATTGACGGAATTTGTTTAAAAGATAGTTATCTACGCATCATCTTTAATCAGTTTCGGGTGGTCGAGTGGAGCAACGGTGTTGGGTAACTTTCAGTGCTGGGGCGTCCTACTAATTTGGATTAAAGTAGGGCAAGGGCCTGCTGTGCTTGCTGTAGGTGGGGGTGGGGGGTTGTTTTGGACATTTTTTTCTCGTCTATAATTTTTCTCTGCTTTCTCCCTCTTTTTGGGAGACGGCCCGATATAGACTGAAATACTGTCTCAAAGGGCCGTTAAACCAACCAACCAACTATTTTTTAAACAGTTGGCTAAGTTTCAAGCCCCCAGCTCAAATACTTTTAAAGGTATCTTGCTGACACGTTTAAAATATCGAAAGTTTTAAAGGGTCATAACTCCTAAAAAATGACGGAATATGTTCACAAGTTTATCAGTTCAGCTATAAGCAGGTAAAGTTTCAAACTTCTAGCTAAAATACCTTTTGAGATACTTTGCCGACAAGATTTCATCATGATTTTTTTCCAAAGGGACGGAGACAATTCGGACAATTTAAAAATACGGGTCAGCTATTCTTTGATGATACATGTGTAAATTCATATATGAAATTTGAAAACTCTAGCATGCATAGTTCCTAAGATATGGTATGTGTGACACACGAATGGACAGCCCAGAAGAAAATACGCCCCGTCAATTTCTTTCAAAGTTGGGGGCACTAGGAGAGGTGTTTGTAAAACACTATGCCCCAACCATATGCCTGTCTCTAAATCGGGATGATCTTTACTAAAAATTGACGGAATTTTTCAGAAGTAAATCAGTTCATCTACTTATCATCTCTAATCAGCTATCGAAGTTTCATGTCCCTCGCTCAAATACTTTTCAAGATATCTTGCTGACAAGTAAAATTGCAACATTTCAAAGGGTCATAACTCCTACAAAAAAAATACGGAATTCGTTCAAAACTTAATCAGTTGTCAAGATTTCAAGTCTTTAACTCAAATACTTTTCAAGATATCTTGCTGACAAGCTTAAAATGCCAAAACTTTCAAAAGGCCACAAAATTAACGGATGTTTTTTCCCCAAAAAATTGTCAGTTCATCTACACATTAAGATTCAAGTTCCTCAATCGAATACTTTTCAAGATATCTTGCTGACAAAGTCAAAATGCCGAATTTTTCAAAGGGCTACATGTATATCCTACAAAATTTGACGGAATTTGTTCAAAAGTTGACGAATTTATCTAATCATCTCTATTCAGATGTTAAAGTTTCAAGTCCCTCGCTCAAACGATGTTGAGATATCTTGCTGACAAGTTGAAAATTCCAACATTTCCAAAGGGCCATAACTCTTGGAAAAATTGACGGAATTCGATTTAAAAAGTCAACAATTATTCTTCTCACCATCTCCAATAAGCTATAAAACTTCCAAGTCTTTAGCTCAAATACTTTTTAAGATATCTTGCTGACAAAGTCCGAATGCCGAAATTTTCAAAGGGCCATAATTCCTATAAAACTGACGGAATTCGTTCAAAAGTAATTCAGTTCATTTACTTATCATCTCTAATCAGCTATCAAAGCTTCAAATTCCGCGCTCAAATACTTTTGAGATATCTTGCTGACAAGTTTGAATAACTTCTAAACAAATTGACGCAAATTTGTTCAAAAGTTGGGGGCGGTTGGGTGATGCGATGGTGCTGTGTATAATTCAAGTGCCGGGGCGTCCTACTGATTTGGAACTTTGTAAACCAGGGCCTACGGTGCTTGCAGTAGGTGCGGGTGGACGTTGTTTGGACATTTTTCTCTCATCTGTTTTATCTCTTCTTTCTCCCTCCTTCTTGGAGACGGCCCGATATAGAGTGAAATACTGTCTGAAATGGCCGTTATACCCAAATCAACCAATCAATCAGTCAATCAGTCAACTGTTCAAAAGTTAATCAGTTTATCTACTCATCATTTCCAATCACCTGTCAAAGTTTCAAGTCTCTCACTTTAACACTTTTCAAGATATCTTGCTGACAAAGTCAATATACTGAAAGTTTCAAAGGGTCATAACTCTTTCATAAATTCACGCAGTTTGTTAAAAAGTTATTAAGTCCATTTACTTATCGTCTTAACCAGCTGTTAATGTTTCAAGTCCCTTGCCTGAATACTTTTTAAAAGATCTTGCTGACAAAGTCAAAACGCCAAATTTTTCAAAAGGCCATCACTGCTACCAAAATTGATGTAATTCGTTTAAAAGTCAATCAATTAATCTACTCATCATTTCTAATCAGCTGACAAATTTCAAGTCCCTCACTGAAATACTTTTCAAGATATCTTGCTGACAAAGTCAAAATGCCGAAATTTTCGTAGGGCAATAACTAAAAAAAAATGAAAAAAAAAATAAAAAAAAAATGACGGAATGTGTTCAAAAGTTAATCAGTTTATCTATTATCATTCCTAATAAGCTTGCAGAGTTTCAAGCCCCTAGCTTAAATGCTTTTTGAGAGATCTTGTTGACAAGATGTCATTGTGATTTTTTCCCAAGGGGCTCGGCTTGAAAAAGGGAGAAAACTCGGACAAGAAAAATACGTATCAGCTTATTTTTTATGACGAATCAACATGTGAAATTTCAAAGCTTTAGCATGTACGGTTTCTAAGATATGGTAGTGTGACGAACGGACGCACATACGCACGGATTGACAACCCAGAAGCAATATGCCCCTACAACTTCTTCGAATTTGGGGACATAATAAAAACGGATCATAGAGTACACAGTTGAATATTGAACTCAGTGAGCATTGAACCCTTTCTTCAATTATCTGTTAATTGTGTTAAAATATGCGAAGAAGTTACTGGCATTTTCATTTTATTTTCTAATTGAGATGCAATTTTTTTTCTAGAATTTTTATCATCATGCCTCCTATAATTCCTATTGACATATTACCGTTTCTTCGGAAAAAGTTATTTACAGGACAAAGATTTGCTAAATCAATCAAGTGAAGTAAGATTGAGTACATCTCGATAAATGAACTAATTAGCTGGCGTTTAAATGAATTAATATTCGAAGCGAGGGGTTAAACTAGCCCACCTCATCCCAGCAGGATTCCAACTTTAAAGGAGAAGTAAGACTGATGAAGATTATTCCAGATAGTCAAACAAAACAAGAATATAGGCATGACGTACAATAATTGAGAAGTATCACGTTAATATAAGCTTCAAGGGTGATCGGTACATTGTAATGGGAAGTAACTCGTCATTTTTTACATTCTTTCTCAATTATAAATCAATTCTTTAAAGGAAAAAAATTCTGTTAAGATTAGCCCCGTTTTTATCTGCGTGTTTTGATGAAAACGGGTGTATTTTTTTCATAGCGCTGTCCGTCCATCAACATTCTTGTGCCCGCCATAGCTAGATAACCATTTGGGATATCTTACTGACACTTCATGACAATATGTCGCGTACATCAGTGGTTGTTTGGCTTCGTTTCAGAGATATTATGCCCCCAACTTCGAAGTTGAGGGGGCATATTGCTTCTTGGTTTTCCGTCCGTGCGTCCGTTCGTCACGCATACCATATCTTAGGAACCGTGCATGCTAGAGTTTTGAAATTTCACATATGGATTTGTCATGAAAAATTAGCGGATACATGTTTTTTTTTCTTGTCAGAGTTCTCTCCCTTTTTCGAGTGATGCCCTTTGGCAAAACTTCATAATAAAATCTTGTCACAAGATATTTAGAAAAGTATTTGCGTTAGGGACTTGAAACTATGGCAACTTATTAGGAATGTTGAGTAGATGAACTGATTAACTTTGAACGAATTCCGTCAATTTTTGTAGGAGTTATGGCCATTTGAAAATTTCCGCATTTTGACTTTGTCATTAAGATATCTTGAAAAGTATTAAGCTAGGGGCTTGAAACACTGACAGCTTATTAGGAATGATAAGTAAATGAAGAGATTAACTTTTGAACGAATTCCGTCGCTTTTTGTAGGAATTATGGCCCTTTGAAAATTTCCGCATTTCGACTTTGTCAGCAAGATATTTTCAAAAGTATTTGCGATAGGGGTTTGAAACTTTGTCAGCTTATTCAAGATGACGAGTAGATTAAGTAATTTACATTTGAACGAATTCCACAATTTTTTGAGGAAGTTACGGCCCTTCGAAAATTTCTGAGTTTTGACTTTGTCAGCAAGAAAGCTTGAAAAGTAAATGAGATAGAGGCTTGATGATGAGTGGATGAACTGATTACCTTTTGAACGAATTCTGTCAATATTTGTAAGAGCTAAGGCTCTTTGAAATTTTGCGCATTTTGACTTTGTCAGAAAGATATCTTGAAAAGTATAAGAGCTAGGAACTTGAAACTTTGTCGGCGTATTGGAGATGATGAGTAAATGAACTGATTAACTTTTGAAAGAAGCCCGTCAATGTTGGAGGGAGTTATGGTTCATTGAAAATTTCAGCACTTTGACTTTGTCAGCAAGATATCTTATACAGTTTTTGAGCTAGGGGCTTGAAAACTTTGACAGCTTATTAAGAATGACGAGTAGATGAACTGATTAACTTTTGAACAAATTCCATCAATTTTATAGGAGTGTTATAGCCCTTTGAAAATTTCCGCATTTTGACATTGTCAGAAAAATATTTTGAAAAGTATAAGAGCTAGGGACTTTTAACTTTGTCAGCTTATGGAACATGATGAGTAGATGAACGAATGATCTTTTGAACGAATTCTGTCAACGTTTGAGGGAGTTACACCCCTTGGAAATTTCTGCATTAAGACTTTGTCAGCAAGATATCTTGAAAAGTATTTGCTAGGGGCTTGAAACTTTGATAGCTTATTAGGACTGATGAGTAGATGAACTGATTAACTTTTGAACAAATTCCGTCAATGTTTGTAGGAGTTATGGCCCTTTGAAAATTTCGGCAATTTGATTTTGTCAGCAAGATACATGTACCTTGAAAAGTATTTGAGCTAGGGGCTTGAAACTTTGTCAGCTTATTGTAGATGATGAGTAGATGAACTGATCGACTTTTGAACAAATTCCGCCAATTTTTGTAGGAGTTATGGTCCTTTGAAAAATTTGACATTTTGACTTTGTCAGCAAGATATCTGGAAAAGTATAAGATCTAGTAGTGGAGCAAATATGTTGGGCTATCTTTCATGGGGGTGGTCTACGGAGTGTAACATTTGTTTTTGTATATCAAAATGACCGCCTGGGTCTATAGATATCAAATTCAGTATTTGTCACTTTGGCAAACCTTGCATAGCTCTGCAGTGGCCAGGTATTTACATTACCCCGTTAGAATTAAAATATCAAACATATTTATTGAGGTCAATAAGAAATGTGTTTAAACAATATAAATGTATCAATTATTAATATGTTCTGCAAGAATGATTAATATGCCATAAATTAGGCTGCTTAGAAAACGGTTCAGAACTTCTGTGCTGTTATTTTCGTTACAATATATTATATACACGCCGCCCCCCCCCCCCCCCCCCCCCCCCCCCGAAAATTTAAAATGCAACTTAGGATGTTGTATTTACAATTAATCTATGATTAAATTGTCCAAACGTCTTCAATTTTCTAATTGTCCCGTTAAATACCTTTCTAACAAAACAAATTTGAGACCTCTAGCTTCTATACTTTGGCAAATATGTACTGTTGAACATGATAACACATATTCCCTGTTGGTGGGTGCCAAGTCATTTTCCCACAATTGTTCGTACAAAAAATGGTTACTAAGTTATTTTAAACTGACAGATTGGGGCTGTTGAAATAAGATCATGTAATACATGATATAAAACAACAGTTCACATTTTTGCTCTGACCTGCTAATACATATTTTAACCATAGAAACGTACTTAACAAATCTAAATGTTTGAGTAAAGCATAGATCGTTCCCACCACGAATATACCTTTTTTGAAATTCTGACTTTTAAACAACACAGTTGTGATGACAATACATGTAGCTGTTATTTATTGTAAAATGAAAGTTTCATCGCCTACTTAGACAGAAAACAGTGTTATTTACATGACTTGTAAAGCTGAGATTGTCCTGATGTTCAAATGAAGCATTTGTGAATTAAACTGTACATGGAATATCTATGTAATTTTATTAATAGCCTAATGACTTTTAAACAAAGCCCAAAGTGTCAAACTAGCTAATCATAACTTACAGTTTTGTACTCAGAAAGGTAACGTTAATAACCTTTATTTTTAAACAGTCCCCGAGACTTAGTATTACTACTGCCAAATATGTGTACGCTTTATTACTTTGAGCTCAAATAAAAACCTTTTTTGAAAGCACATTAGACTGGTTTACCCAATGTAACTCATTATTGACAGCTCCACGGCGGAGCATCAGTTTTAGTGTATCGATGTTATAGTTTGTGTTGTCCTCTTATCTGTTATCTTCAAAAATCAGTAAATTTCATCGGCATATTTGCCGTCATTCTGCTCTATATATAGCCATATATAGAAAAGAACAGAAATTGGTGAAAATAGGCGTTTGTGTGACTAATTATGTTTAGTTAAGACTATCTTTGTGATCATTTGCATGGGCTGGATGTTTACTTGGCTAGTATCGTCTGACTACTTGTCTTAAAACTTTATGCCGCTATTTTTAATTTGGTATCGCGAGTGAAGTGTTTCACAGAAAGAATCAATTCCTTATTGCTGCATTTTTATCCCCCGACCGAAAGGTTCGGGGGATATAGCGATGAGCCTGGCGTCCGTCCGTCCGTCCGTCTGTCCGTCCGTCCGTCCGTAAACATTTTTTTGTCCGCTCTATATCTTGAATTCCCTTTGGAATATTTTCATGATACTTCATAGTTATGTAGAACAGGTCATGGCGATGTGTCGCGTACAAGAATGGTAACTCTTGCTATTGTCCTTTTTGAATTATCTCCCCTTTGGTGATTTTTTTGGCAAATTCGTGTCCGCTCTGTAACTTGAATACCCTTCGGAATATTTTCATGATACTTCACAGATGTTTAGAACAGGTCATGACGATGTGGCGCGAACAAGAATGACAACTCTTGCTTTCTTACTTTTTGAGTTATTTCCCCTTGATAGTTTTAGGTGTGATTTTTTGGCAGATTCGTGTCCGCTCTATAACTTGAATACCCTTTTGAATATTTTCATGATACTTCACAGATATGTAGAACAGGTCATGACGGTGTGTCGCGAACAAGAATGACAACTCTTGCTTTCTTACTTTTTGAGTTATTTCCCCTTGATTATTTTAGGTATGATTTCGTGTCCGCTCTATAACTTGAATACCCTTTGGGATATTTTCATGATACTTCACAGATATGTAGAACAGGTCTTGACGATGTGTCACGAACAAGAATGACAACTCCTGCTTTCTTACTTTTTGAGTTATTTCCCCTTAGTGGTTTTAGGTGTGATTTCGTGTCCGCTCTGTAACTTGAATACCTTTTGGAATATTTTCATGATACTTCACAGATATAAGAAGAACAGGTCATGATGATGTGTCGCAAACAAGAATGACAACTCTTGCTTTCTTACTTTTGGAGTTATTTCCCTTTGATGATTTTAGGTGTCCGCTTCATAGCTTGAATACCCTTTGAAATATTTTCATGATACTTCACAGATATGCAGAACAGGTCCTGACAATTTGTCTCATACATGAATGATAACTCTTGCTTTTATACTTTGTTAGTTATTTCCCTTTGGTAGTTTGAGCTGCAGTTTGAGTCTCTGCTCCATCTGTATAACCCTGGCCAGCTCCAGAATTTGAATAACCGTGTACCTTTTAGAATATTGATGATCATGCTGTGATATCTTATCAGTGTTGATAACACTCTCTGACCCCTCCACATTCCCGTGCCCACTCCCCCCCCCCCCCCCCCCCCCAAAAAAAAAATATAATTTTTTTTTCCAGACAGACTAGAGAGCTTAAAATACGTTTTGTAGGGCTTGTACTTTAGAAGTTATCAGTGTTGATAACACTCTCTGACCCCTCCACATTCCCGTGCCCACTCCCCCCCCCCCCCAAAAAAAAATATTTTTTTTTCCAGATTTGGATTCCTTGTCCAAATTCACTTACTAGAGAGCTCAAAATACGGTTCGTATGGCTTGTACTTTAGAAGTTATTCACACATTTGAAAGTTGAATGTATCGTATGCTATGCATTTGTGTATATGGTGGCTGTTTGAGATATTACCTCTTTGTTGCAGTCAAGCATACTGTTTTAGTCTGAGTGTTAGATAATCATGCATCTGTTAACAGAAAATGTCAATCAGAAGCATAAAAGAACGACAATATATTACTAATATGTGTTGTGAAGTGCACCCTTTTTACCAAGGCCCATGGGGGTCTTGGGTCGGGGGATTTGCCATCTCCTCTGATGGCTATTTTTAAAATTTAAAATGCAACTTAGGATGTTGTATTTACAATTAATCTATGATTAAATTGTCCAAACGTCTTCAATTTTCTAATTGTCCCGTTAAATACCTTTCTAACAAAACAAATTTGAGACCTCTAGCTTCTATACTTTGGCAAATATGTACTGTTGAACATGATAACACATATTCCCTGTTGGTGGGTGCCAAGTCATTTTCCCACAATTGTTCGTACAAAAAAATGGTTACTAAGTTATTTTAAACTGACAGATTGGGGCTGTTGAAATAAGATCATGTAATACATGATATAAAACAACAGTTCACATTTTTGTTCTGACCTGCCAATACATATTTAACCATAGAAACGTACTTAACAAATCTAAATGTTTGAGTAAAGCATAGATCATTCCCACCACGAATATACCTTTTTGAAATTCTGACTTTTAAACAACACAGTTGTGATGACAATACATGTAGCTGTTATTTATTGTAAAATGAAAGTTTCATCGCCTACTTAGACAGAAAACAGTGTTATTTACATGACTTGTAAAGCTGAGATTGTCCTGTTGTTCAAATGAAGCATTTGTGAATTAAACTGTACATGGAATATCTATGTAATTTTATTAATAGCCTAATGACTTTTAAACAAAGCCCAAAGTGTCAAACTAGCTAATCATAACTTACAGTTTTGTACTCAGAAAGGTAACGTTAATATCCTTTATATTAAACAGTCCCCGAGACTTAGTATTACTACTGCCAAATATGTGTACGCTTTATTACTTTGAGCTTAAATAAAAACCTTTTTTGAAAGCACATTAGACTGGTTTACCCAATGTAACTCATTATTGACAGCTCCACGGCGGAGCATCAGTTTTAGTGTATCGATGTTATAGTTTGTGTTGTCCCCTTATCTGTAATCTTCAAAAATCAGTTTATTTCATCGGCATATTTGCCGTCATTCTGCTATATATAGCCATATATAGAAAAGAACAGAAATTGGTGAAAATAGGCGTTTGTGTGACTAATTATGTTTAGTTAAGGCTATCTTTGTGATCATTTGCATGGGCTGGATGTTTACTTGGCTAGTATCGTCTGACTACTTGTCTTAAAACTTTATGCCGCTATTTTTAATTTGGTATCGCGAGTGAAGTGTTTCACAGAAAGAATCAATTCCTGATTGCTGCATTTTTACACTACTTTTACTGTTTTGACCTTATCCTGTAAAAAAGCAATATATAAAACCAACGTTTATTTCCTTATTTTTAATTGCCTAAAACATACAGTTTCATCAAAGTAACGTATATAACAGGTTAAAAAGTATGAGTGATTTTATTCTACTGCAGCAAGTGCACTTGCCATGAAAAGTTCCGTCGTACCTCATTTTATTGAAAATCATGTTTGGGAAAACCTAGGCTCATTCTGGGTCATTTTGAAAAACGTAATTTAGCTGTAGCTGGTGCTAGGGGGCATTGGCATTGTTGCAACATTACATTGCTGGGCACACTCTTAACTTAACCAGGGGTGCAATTTTTCCCCTTATGCATTTCTGGATTCCAGAGAATCTTCCTTCAGAATTTTGTTAAGCTTTTATCATTCCAGCAGACTTTAAGGTGAATGGATATTGTGTTAAATGAAATTACTATGACTATCTTGGCCTTCCTGTCTAATGGGGGGAGAGGGGGGGGGGGGGTAACCTTTTTACTTTGAAATCATCATCAAAATGACATTTAACTAAAGTTAATGATAATTCACTAACTTTAACGCCTTGGTTAGGTGGTCAAAAAGGTAACGTTTACAGCATTCAACAGTAGGCAAGTTGTCAAATTACTCTTTTACTGTTTAAAGTTTTCATATTAATGGTAGAGTAACAAGGTGCAGAAAGTAACCCCTCTCAAGTATAACGCATATGTTGAAAGCAAACATTGAAGTGCCGAAGGCTAACCTAACAGCAGTATCGCCATACATTTCTGAAGGAATTTAAATATTTGATACAATTGTTTTAAATAAGTATAGTCCCAAAGAAAGACAGTAACATAATTACCCACAAAATTTTTCTATATAGTGCATAGTTTGTATTAGAATTATGCCTGTTTTACATGTTTACTTAAAGGCGGTTATTTTCTGCACCCGGTCACCCAAGCATTAATATGAAACTTGTTCACAGTAAAAGGGTCCGTCTCAAGAACTGGGGAACTTTTAATGCTTCATCTTTCTGCATCACATCAAAAAGACGATATCATAAAGAATCTGACAAAACATTTACATTTGAATGTTGTATACGTTACCTTTTAAATACCAAAAAGGACTCGAAGTAAGTGAATTATCATTGACTCAATTAAAAGGTCATTTTGATAATGATTTTAAAATAATAACAATATGTCATAATAAGATTATCCGTGCCAGATCTTGAAAGGAATCAAGTAACCGAGTCTGCTATTTTCTTTCTCATGTGTCTTCCTTGCTTCCACATGATCTTGCAGTATATTTTGGAAATAATACTGTATAATTTTGAATGGACACACCTCAATTTGTTATGCTTCCGCAGATGCTATTCACTTCTGTGGATGATGTAACCCTTCCAAAAATTGTCTACTCTTAAAGGAAACACTTTTCTCCTACAGTAGCCAATTCTTTCCTTTTGGAGTTAACTTCCATTAAGAAGAAGGGCTAAGTAAAATTTGCAGAATTATTTCACGTAATAGTGTATCGAAGCACCTTAAACTCTTGGACTAATTATTTAAATTAAGAAAGACAGATTTCCTGGACACAAAAAGTGGATCACAAAAATAAATCATACTTGATTTCCATTTAAATAAAGCACACTAGGTGCAGTGGAGTAAATTAACTCTTACTTTTTAACCTGTTATATACGTTACTTTGGTTTAAATAGATGCTGTAGGGCCAAAATATTTTAACTTTTGCTTTTATATAGAAAACGGCCAAAGCAGATAAATAGTGTAAAAGGGCTCCGATCAGGAATTGATTCAACTAGTGCCACAATTCTTCCACAACACCGAACTTAAAATAGTAACATAAAGTAATAAGATATGTACTCAAACGAATCTGTCGTATAGCCAAATAAACATCCAATCAATTCCATGCAGATGACTACAAAGCTAGCCTCAATCAAACATACCCTGGAACAAAAACTGTTTATTTTCACTGATTTTCTATTTGTTTCTATATACATCAGACTGGCGGCCAATAAACAGACAAAACAAATCAATTTTTGAAGGTGAATTGTAAGTTGTAAGTGGACAACACAAAATATAACATCAACAGACCAAAACGGATGCACCGCCGTGGAAAGGTCACCGATAAATTACATGGGAAGGGTTAAAACCAGTTGAACGTGAACATTTGGCTGTAGTAACAGTTAATCTCAGGGATAGTTTTCAAATAACAGTTACAAACGTTACCTTTCTGAATACAAAACTCTATGTTATAATCAGTTATTTTGCTTTAGTGGATGTTTTAAACGAGGTATGGATATTAATGGAAAAAAATAATAGTTTTCCATGTACAGGTTAATTCACGAAGGCTTATTTCTCATTGTAGGACAAACTCACCTTTGCATGTCATGTAAATAACACTCATCTGTTTGCTGCCCAAGTAGCCAACTTCACCACGCAAACATTTTATTTAACGATATATGAAACACATGGTTATCACAATTTGGCTGTTGAAAAGTCAGAATTCCAAAACGGTGTTTTCCTGGCCGGAATGATAGATGCTTTACGCAAACATTAACAATCTGTTAAGTATGTTACTTTGGTTAAAATATGTGCTGTAAGGTCAAAAATAATTTTTAAACATTTGCTTTATATCATGTTTTATATGATCTTATTTCAACAGCCCCAATTTGTCAGTTTTAAATAGTTTTAAATAGCTTATTAGTCATCTTTTGTACGAATAATTGTTTGAAAATGACTTCTCAGCGGCCATTAAGGAATAGGTGTTACCACGTTTTACAGTACATGGTTGACAAAGTATAAAAGCTAGAGGTCTCAAATTTGTTTTGCTAGAAAGGTATTAAAATTTGCTAGTTAGACAATTAGAAATATTGAACAGTTTGGGCTATTTTGTTCCAGAGTTTTTGTAAAATGCAACGATTTAAGTTAGTATTTTAAATATTCAAGGGGCGCATTATATATTGTCACGAAAATAACAAAATTAAAGTTCGAAATTGTTTCCTAAGTAGCTTAACTCATACTTTATTAATCATTCCTTCAAAAAATATGGACATTTGATTCTTTTATAATGTTAAGCCCCTTTTTCAACTTAGTGTATTGAAGCCTGTGGTACAAAGGTACAAACATGGGATGAGCCTTCTTTAGAGGCAAGCATATTGTTTGGGGTATAGTGTTTCATAAACACATTTTCTAGTTTATGGAGAGCCTTGTCATTTTTTGTCGCACCTGCTTTAGCAAGGTGCGATATAGTTCACTTTTCCGTCCGTCCGTCCGTCCGTCAATCCGTTCGTCCGTCCGTCAGTCCGTCCACAATTACGTCGACCCGAATGTTCGTGTCCATTATTCTCAATCTGTGATACCTACACTCATTAGTTTAAACTTTATTTCTTTGTATATATTCCATGATGTTCTGCGTCAACAGTTGTGCTTTTATGACTAGCTATACGTTTATTTCATTTAATCGGCATAAACTTTGGTCTCCACGGGGAATGGAGATATTAAGTACTATTTGAAGAAAGATAATATAAGTGATAGAGTGGTTATTGTCGTCAAATCTCACTTATTCTAGTAACACGCGAGACATTCTAGTAACACGTGAGACATTCAGATATAATAGGAGTAGATGGCTAGGAAGGGTTTATGTTCCATTTCATAAAAACGTTAATTGTGTCCAAGTTTAGCTGTTGGTTTGTCCGGCAGTATTTCCAGAGGAGATGAAATAAAGAGAAAAGTCTGGTGATTTTTAAGTAGCGCATGTATTCAAACAATTGTCCTAAGGTTAGTACTCTAAGAGATTACAGATTAAGAATAAAACTATGTATCAGATTATGTTATTTGAAATCGTTCTGACTTTACAATGAAATCTTGTACTGCTAGAAATATCTCCTTATTTTGTTAAAAGGTAAGCTCATGACAGCCATAAAGAAATACGTTTATAGTTGGCTGGCATATCTGTGACACTTTGTCGAACAGTTCTTGCCTCAAGTTGTTGAAACGTTCACATTCAAATAAGTGGTGGTTAGTATTTTCGATTTCGCCGCATACACACAGTGGACTTCCTATTATATTTTTTGAAAAGAGATGATAGTTAAGAGCGCTACAATTTGTTCGTAACCTAGTATGATAATTTGCTCGAGTCTTTTCTCGTCAGAATAGAATTTAGGGGGATAGATAATGTTCGTGTTAAGTTGGCATCGAAATGCACGTAAATTAGGCTACCTACACTCATTAAACATAAAGTTTCTTCTTAGAATGGTCTCGAGAAACCTTGCACATGTTTTTACCTTTGACCCATTTTTCATGCTCTAATGACTTCGTAAAATTTTGCGTCAAAAAGTATGTCAACCCTAGTGTTTACGTCTAATTTCTCTCCATCTGTGATCAAACCTGATATAAAGTTTTTTCTTAGAATGGTCTAGAGTACTTTTGCCTTTATTTTGACCTTTGACCTATATTTTATGCTCTGCTGACTTTGTATAATCTTACTTAAAAATCACATCGACCCTATCGTTTAAGTCCATTTCTCTCAATCTATGATGTATAGAATCATCAAACATATTATTAAATTTCATCTTAGAATGGACTCAAGGATTAATGCACTTGTATAAACCCTTTGCCTATATTTCACGTGCTACTGTTTTTGTAAAAGTTCACATCCAAAATTGTGTCGACCTTAGGGGTTGACTCCATTTCTCTTTGAAATACATTGGGTGTAATCATAAATTTCTCTTTAAAATACATTGGGTGTAATCATAAAACCTGGCTCGAAGATTCTTCTGGGAGGCTGCTATTATTTGTACCCGCGACCTATATATCATGCTCTGTTGACTTTTGAAATTTTATGTCGATGTGGCATCAATGATTATATGGACAAGAGCATGCAAGTCCATTTCTCACTAACTATACCACCTACAATTAGCAGACATGGCATAAATGTTTTCTTAAGCTGGTGCTCTTGATTGTTTGGCTATTTTATACCTTTAACCTATATTTTATATAACTGCAGCTTTTCTAGTTTGTAAGTCCAATTTGCTCAAATTTCTACTTAAATTCATCAGACATAGTGTGCACTTTCCTCTTAACCATCGTATATACTACTTAGAAAGCATAAGGCAGGTGCGACATATCATTCCGCGGAATTCTTGTTTCAAAAATCTTGTTCCTTTTTTTCCATTTATATGATACAAAAAAAGAACATCAAGCGACGTATTAACATCAATTCGGAAGGCTGTGCAGGTTTTATAATGATTTGTGCTTCGACGATATTTACCACTGGTAAGACTATGGAGACTTTAAAACTCATATGTGACGACCAAATTGGCAACAAGCACATGCCTATGCATACTGCTTTTCAATACTTTATATATCGTTGTTTAATAGTTTGATTTTTTTCTGCAGGATGTGTAACAGAACCACCGTGAAACTGAAATATCGGGGTATATATTTGCTGTGGGTTAGAAGTCTTCGCACGGACCGAATATGATTGGTTGTTTTGGTAAACGTCTCTTTGAGACAATATTTCAATCTACATCGCGCCATCTAGAGAGGGAGAAAGAAAAGAGAAATGATAGGCGAGAGGAAAAAGTCCAAACAACCCTCACCTACTGCAAAGCACAGTAGGCCCTTTCCATACATTGCCCATATTACTAGTACACTCCAGCACTGAAAGTAACCCAGCACCATCGCCCGACCCGACCATCCCGCGGGGGTGGTCGGGTGGTGCGATGGTACTGCGTAAAACTTCCAATACCGGGGCGTCCTACTGATTTTGATAATAGTAGGGCAAGGCAATAGATGCAGGTTGGGGTTGTTTGGACATTTTTTCACTCGTCTTTTCTTTCTCCCTCTTTCCGGGAGACGGCCTAATATAGACTGAAATACTGTCTCAAACGGCCGTTTAACCCAAACCGACAACCCGCACAGGCCGAATAGCATGTATGCTTATTAGGCACACCAGAAACAGGGACCAGGATATCGCGCCTGTAAAACCGATTTAAACTGTTAGTAATTTATTGCTGACTTTTCCAAATTGGTGGTCCTTTTTTGGTTTACTATTATTGAAGTTGTTGGCAATGTAATAGTCCTTGCGACTTCTTGTACATTATTTAGGATAGGTACGCGACCAGTGTGTAATCATTAGCACAAAAAGACTAAAGACTTTTTCGCGCCGACGACGCTATAAAAGAATACGTTTAATATTTGGTCATCTTCATTTGTCTTGTTTTACATTGTGTGTTGTTTGGATTGTTTTCCTTTCCTCTTTGAGCCGCGCCACGGGAAAACCAACAAAGTGGTTGTGAGCCCAGAGAAGACTCAGATCAGCCTGGGCATCCGCCCAGTCTAATCACAGTCTTCGCTTCGCACTTAAAGGGCATCTAAGGGTCTAAGCTAGCTCCATTCGGACAGCGAAGACGCTGATCAGACTGGGCGGCTGCCCAGACTGATCCGAGTCTGCGCTGGGCGCACAATCGCTTTGTTGTTTTCTCGTGTCGCGGCTCATAGTGTATGGATTTTAGGGTAGGATGTGAAAACAGACTGTGTTGGTTCCTGGCATGAGGCCCGAACCAGAAATTATATAATATGCACTGTAATGAAGTACGGGGAAACTATGACAACTATATACTATAATACTGTTAAATTTTTTGCGTGTTTATTGTTCTTGTTTATTGCTGCTGAGAGAAGTGGTGAGGCCCGAATTATTTTATTCAGCTAATTAAACTCCAAGTTCTCTATCTGTACACGCAAGAAAATATATAAACTTAAACCTGTATCAGGAAAAAGCTGATTCGAATTGCTTAGATATCGTGTAAGCACTTGACATAAAAACAGGGTTGCTCATCCATAAACTAGTTATTTTCGAAGCGGGCGATATGATTTAAGCCTTACTTCTATCCTAGCTACATGTAGGTAAATCTAGGACAGTACCGGCAGTATCTTTTAAAAGAGATTTGTTAAAAAAATAGCCCAACCTTAGCATATTGTGTTCTGCTGAACTGAAACCGCGTGTGTTCCAGACTATATGACAGTGAGTTTAGCATTTTTTGTGAACTTCCGTCAATGGTCCTCTGTAAAAACGATATGCGACAATCATAAACTGAACAGAATGTTTGCATTCATCTGTTCTCATCTCATCTCAGTCTCTTGTTGCGGTACTATTGATAACTCAGAATTTTGAATACGTGTCACACGAGTATGGTTTTAGTTTTTATATGCCCGTTTGAAAAACGGGACGTATATTGTTATGGCGCTGGCGTCCGTCCGTCCGTTGTAAACTTTTCGTTTCCGGACAAACCCCCCAATACCGGCTTACATCCGATCCAGCTGAAACTTTGTATACAGTAAGACTTTGAGGTGGACCAGCACATATCGTTTCGAGGTTACGCTCCTATGATTTTTAGCGGAGTTTTTCTAAATAGTAAGACTACGATGTGGAGTAGCGCATATTGTTTGGAGGTTACACTCAGATGATTTTTAGCAGAGTTACAGCCTATTGAAAAAACTCGACTATGGCAGTTTGTATGGCAATTCTTTAGCATTCCATAACTTGGTTACTCTTTGGATATCATAATGAAACTTAATAGCAATGTATATGAGGTTAAGACAACGTGTCTCATACAAGAATGGTTACTCCCCTTTACTTAGTATTTGAGTTACCTCCCTTTGATTATTTTGTCAGACTATATTTGTACATCTCATATCTAACTAACCCTTTGGACTATTGTGATGAAACTTATTAGGTTGACACGATATTCCACATACAAGAACGATTGCCTCCCTTACTTATTTTTGGAGTAACCCCCCTCTGATAAGTAGGCAACCATACAGAATATCTTGATGAAAATTTATAGCAATGTGTATTAGGTTGAGGCGGTGTGTCTTACATTTGAGAATAATTGCTCCCCGTTCCTTATTTATGGAGTTACATCCCTTTTATTAATTTCTACGGCTATTCTTGGCAAGTCATTACTAGGTAACCGTATGGAATATCTTGACGAAACTTTAGAGTAATGTGTATTAGGTTGCGACTGTATGAGTATGTCTAATAAAAGAATAATTGCTTCCCCTTCCTTATTGTTTTGAATTACATTCCTTTGATTACATTTTAAGGCTTTTTTAGAACCTTTATGTTTGGAATATCTTGATAAATATGATAGCAATGTAGACAATGATGAAACGGTGTGTGTTATATTAGAATGGTTGCTCCACATTATTTACTTTCAGAGTTACGTCCCTTTTATTATTTCTTAGTCTATTTTTGTGGGCACCATTACTAGGTAATTGTTTTGGATATCTTGATGACACTCTTTAGCAATGTGCATTAGCTTTATACTGTGTTTTGAGTATGGGAATGGTTGCCTCCCCTTACTTTATTTTGAAACTAGTATTTGCAAACTGTTTTTGCGCACACATTAGTATCTGTTTGTGGCTGATTGTCAGGGATATAAATCTGCCCAAGGTACTGACTGGACCTAAACTCACTCCAAAATGGGCGTATATTGCCCCTTTTGCGGAGCTCTTGTTTAGTCTAGTTAGGAATTTTTCGTGTGATCACATTGCATCCTTGATCTCGACATTTGCCTTCTCATTCTGGTTGTGCTGTTTTATAGTTTTTTACTTCTGACACTTCCGTTGTCGATCTGGTTGACTTTCCGCTTAAGAAGCTTTCTTCGTCAATTTCATGAAGGTTGATCTTGTAGTCATAGAATAGATAAGTCTGTTTATCTGAAACCGTAATTAACCATGTTCCAATATATAAGTTTTATTTTCCTTCTCTAGCTCATCTTGATTGGTTAGTTGGTTGTTTTGGGTTAAACGGCCCTTTGATACAGTATTTCGGTCTATATCGGGCCGTCTTCCAGAGCGAAGGAGAAAGAAAAGAGAAATGACAGATGAGAGAAAAAATATACAAACCACACCCGCCCGCACCTACTGCAAGTAAAGAAGGCCCTTGTCCTATAAAAAGTAGGCCCTTGCCCTACTTTTATCCAAATAAGTAGGACGCCCGGCACTGGAAGTTATAACTAGCCCCATTGCCAGACCCCCCCCCCATTTTTACTCTTCTTGAAGACCAAAAATCGGCTATTTAAAGATGAAGCTATTTTAACATCCCCAGATAAGTGGCCAGTATAGCTGTAGGAACCGGATGTCAACACACCGTAGTGCATGCAACTATGCATAAATCCTGCAATTCGTATCCGTTTAGATTCTGTAATTGTCGAATTTGATCCCTTTTACTGAATGTTACATGTAATAAGAGGGCGGAGACAGGCGAAGTAACCATCTGACTTAGGCAATATCCCAAAGAAGACACGAATAAACCAAAGAAATTGTAACAAATATGTTTTGGTCCTTATATAATAGTCATCTGCAAATGACGAAACAACCATTTCCGTGCTGGAAATGGTTGATTCGTCATTGGTGGTTTAATCTTCTACGGTTGACCATCTCGTTATCTCAAACACTGATATCTCAAAGTGCCCATTTATATCTAAGAATATTATTTTGGACACATTTCATAATTTTCTTTACAATCTCAAACGACTGGTATCTCGAAGCAAATATCTGGACCAGGAAATATTTGAGATAACAGAAGTTTGAGATGAGCTTCGACTTCGAGATATCTAGAGTAGACTGTATGTGAAACTTGCTAGACATTTAAAAAAGGTTCATTACATGCTTAATGTGCGTGCATTATGTGAAAAGCAATCAAAACTGAATAACACACACTGTATCGCTATTGCAGTGCAGCAAGCACAGCCACGTGTTTAAAAAGTCATCACAATATCTCCAAATGAGCCGCGACACGACAAAACCAACAATGTGGTTGTGCGCCCAGCGCAGACTCAGATCAGCCTGGGCATCCGCCCAGTCTGATCAGAGTCTTCGCAGGCCGCATGGAAGCAGCTTAGGCTCTAAGCTACACTTCAAGCGCAAAGCGAAGGCTCTGATAAGACTAGGCGAACGCCCAGACTGATCTGAGTCTGCGACGGGCGCACAACCACATTGTTGGTTTTCTCGCGTCGCGGCTCATATCTCCAAATGGTATTGAAGAAAAACAAACATTCCTGCTCTGCAGACTTGCACGCGATCAGTGATGGCAAATTAACTTTATATTGGGAAACTTGCCTTTGTTCATATTACACAATGTTCGTGACGTGAGGTCCAAAGTCGGCGAATTATTTAATTACTGTTCGAAGCATAATTTGCAAATACACGTGTGTTACCGCGGCCGAGTGATCGATCGACTTAAAAGTAACTTCAGTGAAGAAAAGTACTCCACTCTGTCTCGTCGAATTTAAAGGGGCGTGTCATGAGAAAAAGAACCTTAAGGTCGATCAGTACACTTTCGGGAGAAGCATTTTCATTTCGCCTCTCTTTTCAATGGCAGCAAATGGTGAAGAATTCTTTTCTTAAAGAGTTGACTTCTAGGAGTATATTCATTCCTTAAACATTAGAGAAAAGAATTCGCTCCAATGAGAGCAAAGAGTTGATTCTTAGGAGCAATTTCATTCATTTAAGAGAATACCTACTTTGAAAGAGCTCAGTCGTCCAAGGAAGCTAACAGGAAGTGAGAGAGTTTGTTCGCTGTAAAAAAAAAAGCAGAAAAAAGTGGAGGCTTAAAGCACATACGAATTGTGAATACTCATACATTGTATCAGACTGTCTTGGCATAGCACTCTAAATATCTTGCTTGAAATGCTTTTGGCCATAAACAGTGTATTCGTCGAGGAGAATTTCAGAATTCGCGTTTTTTACTATAATAGTTACTAAAAGAATTTCCTTATATTGACTCTATAGTTATTTTCATTACTACACTGATAAATTTTGACGGATTTCAATCTAATCAGTTTTGAAAATATATTCTAACGAAACTTTTGCATTTGTCATGACGCCACTTGCAGTGAAACAAATCTAGAAAGCAGATATTTCCATTTAGAAATATATACAAAATGCATATAGGTAAATATTCTTTACAACATGGTACATATGTGTAGTTCTTTGAAACATGCGTAAAAATGGGCGCAGCACGTTTGCGCGACTATAACTGAAAAATGCATACGTTTGCGCGACTTTTTGTAGCATACATTTGCGCGACTTTTTTCCTGAAAATATGCCTACGTTTGCGCGACCTTTACCTAGGTACGCAGATAGGTTTGATTGGTCGAAATTTTATCTGGACCCGCGGATAGGTTGGACAGGCCATGGCTTTACTCTGAACATATCGCACTTACATTTGGACTTTGAGGTAGCAGTTCATGAAGCAGCTCTTCACTTTTGGCCAGATGTTATTATAAAGGCTAGCCAGTTTCATTTGTTTCAAGCATGGTGGAGAGCGATTCAAGCACTTGGAGTGTCTGCTGCCTACAAGAATGCAGACTCAGATTTTGGAAAGTAGCAGAAGTTATTTTTTGGTTTGTGTTTTTTGAAACCAAAAGAAGTCGAAGAGAGTTTCGTGTTTGATATATTTCCAGAAGCTTCGGATAATGACAAGGCGATTCAGTTTGCCAGTTACATTGTCAACACTTATATTGACCAGCGGTACACTATGAAACATCGAAATATCCGAAGTTTAATGAACTAAACTGGTCGCGCATTCGTGGAAAACAAAAAGTCGCGCATTCGTAGGAAAAAAAAGTCGCGCTTTCGTATGCTAAAAAGGTGCGCATTCGTATGGAATGCGCAAATGAAAATATCGGAAAAGTTGCGCAAACGTATTGCGTCCGTAAATATTCAACTCTTTTTACCGACTCTGCAACAATTTCTATAGCAAGAAATATGCCTAAATTATGCACGAAACTGGCGTACTTTAATTTCCATGAATAATCTATCACAGCATTGTTCTTTTCAAGTCTTGTCTAAAATTCAGATTTATAGACTTTTTTATCCTACATGTAAAAGGCTAAAAAAGAGAGACGCCATGATAAAAGCACTTGAGCCGCGACACGACAAAACCAACAAAGTGGCATGTGCGCCCAGCGAAGACTCCGATTAGCCTCGGCAACCACCCAGTCTAATAAGAGTCTTCGCTGTCGGCATGGAGGTAGCTTAGACAGTTAGCTACCCTATAAGCGCACGGCGAAGACTCTGATCAGACTGAGTGGATGCCCAATCTAATATGAGTCTTTGCTGAACGCACATATCACTTTCTTTGTTTTCTCATGTCGCGGCTCATTTCTTCATGGAAATAGACACTGCTTTAAACTATTGTTAAACTTTAGGTAATGAGAAATTTATGCAAAATAAGCGATGTCATATTTCTTAAATTTCAGGAATTAATGTATAGAATTACTAATGGGAAAAACAAATGGTTTGGAGAATTCTTCAATAACTTAATTTAAATTGAACGTAAATGGATTATTATAATTAGTGTTTGTTTAGATTAGTTAGGGAATTAATTCGCATGTTTTATATCATTAAGATTTCCCAACTAATTATTTCGGTAAACTTGCCGGAGAAAGCACAGTAATAGAATCCAGGAAAAAATAGATTATGACAAATTTAGCATCTCGATGCAATATATATAATAGGTATAATTTAACTGACATTCCACCAACTTTTTGTAATGATGAACATTCAAATTCACTTTTTCAAACTCTTGATAATTTGGTAACTAATATTCAAAGCCAACGAGATGTAGACGAAATATACGGTGATTTTTGCTCGGTTGGTCAAAATGAAATGTCATTAAAATTGCCAAAGCGAGAAATTATCGTCAAATACGGTGTTAGTAATAAACGCAGGCGTATTCGAAAACCTTGGTGGAACGACAATTTACAGGTGTTATGGAATGATATGTGTCGTGCAGAAAAAGCATATTTAAAATGTAGAAACGGCCAAAAGCATAATTTAAAGCATATCTTTGTTCAAAAGCGTAAAATGTTTGATAAGCAGGTACAGAGAAGAAAGAGAAATTACTGGTTTGAAATGCAGAATGAAATGATAAGTAATGCTGAAAATAATCCAAACGATTTTTGGAAGACAATAGGTAGAGCAGGGGTAAGGGATAATAGAAAGAGAGAAATTCCGATGGAAATTGTAAATGATAATGGTGAAGTTAACACAGACAGTAATGCTGTTCTTAATAAATGGAAAACTGAATTTTCTGCACTACTAAACCCAACGCATAATCAGCAAATTAATTTGCAGAATGTTGATGTCATGCTAAATGTTGATAACACTGTTGATGAGTCGGGTTTATTTGCGAATAATTTTACCGTTTCCGAAGTTCGTAAAGCTGTTTATAGTATTAAACATAATCGTGCAATTGGTGTTGACGATATATCAGGCGAGGTATTAAAAAACGACAGCATTATTTCTTTCTTACATAAACTGTTCAATACGTGTTATCGTTCTGGCAAAGTTCCAAATATCTGGGGGAAGTCTCTCATTTGTCCTATACCGAAATGTACTACAAGTGAAGCCCGCGATCCGCTTTCTTACAGGGGCATTGCAATTTCACCTGTAGTCTACAAAGTATATTGTACCTTGTTAAATAATCGAGTTAGTATGTGGTCAAATTACAATAATATAATATTTGAAGGCCAGAATGGATTCAGAAAAGGCCGAAGCACAATTGACCATATAAGTTCTTTGACAAATATAGTTGAAACAAGGAAAAAAAATGAAAAAGTCCACCTTCTGCGCCTTCATAGACTTTAAAAAGGCATATGACTCAGTTAACAGAGATATTCTTTGGACGAAACTCGAAAAACTCGGTTTTAACGGGCTATTATTAGATGCAATTAAGGCTTTGTATAACAATGTTCAGTCTTCGGTTAAACTAAACGGACTTACAACCGATTGGTTTAATGTAAACTGTGGACTAAAGCAAGGATGTTGCTTGTCGCCATTACTTTTTAATTTATATATAAATGATTTGGCATTAAAAATTGACGCACTGGGTAAAGGTGTTAAAATTGGTGACGATACAGTCTCTGTTTTACTGTATGCTGATGATGTAGTTCTTATTGCTGAAACAGAAGCAAATCTGCAGTCGATGCTGGATATATTAGGAAGTTGGTGCAAAAGCAATCTAATCTCAGTCAACTCAGCTAAATCCAATGTTGTGCATTTTCGTAATCCCTCAATGCCGCAATCAGATGCCATATTTACGGTAAACGATGAGAACATTTCGTATACAGTGCAGTATAAATATTTGGGGATAGTCTTATCAGAACATCTAGATTTGGCAATAACTGCTAAACACGTCGCACAGCCTGCAAATCGCGCACTTGGACTTTTAATAGCTAAATCAAAAGCATTTGGTGGTATTCAGTATGGTCCTTTTACAAAGCTTTATGAGTCAGTTGTTTGCCCGGTTATATCGTATGGTGCTGCGATCTGGGGCACCCAGTCCTATAGCTGCATTAATGCTGAGCTGCGAGATATTTTCTAAATGTAGGAAGGTATACACCTAACGCAGCAGTTAATGGAGATATAGGATGGACGCCCATGATCACAAAGTGTTGGAAGTCTGTGTTATCGTTCTGGTGTCGCTGTATAAATATGGACGCAACAAGGCTTAACAGGAAAATATTCTGCTGCTCAAATTCAAAAGTAAGTACCAGATGTAACAAGAGCTGTCGCCTGACAGCATAGCTCGCCTGAATTGGTGCTTGCTCATCACACAGCCGCTATGGTGGTGTGGACTGCTATGCATAAAACTTCATGCAAGCATGTCCATAATGAAAACACATTTATAAACAAAAGCTATCTCAGAAATATGTCTTAAAATAAAATTAAAATGAAAAAAATGAAATGAAATTTCAAAGTCCATGAGCTTGAGGTAAAAAAACAGACGGGTAGGGGGGAGGGGGTGGGGGTGGTGGTGGTGGTGGTGGGGGGGGGGGTAATTGGGAATGCTATGCATAAAACTTCATGCAAGCATGTCCATAATGAAAACACATTTATAAACAAAAGCTATCTGAGAAATACATGTAAGTCTTAAAATAAAATTAAAATTAAAAAAAATGAAATGAAATTTCAAAGTCCATGAGCTTGAGGTAAAAAAAAACTGACGGGTAGGGGGAGGGGGGGGGGTGGGGCTAGGATGTATCAAAACCCTGAACCATTATCTAACATCAGTCCAAGTATTAGTATCAACTGAGTCCATCATCGTGGCACTGTGAAATTATGTCTTCATAAATATAAAACTTTAACCAAAATCTTTAAGACAAAATTCTAAGTCGATGACCTTGACTTCAAGGTCATCCAGTGGGGTAAGTATAAGGTGTTCTGTAAAAACTCAAAAAAGAGTCTAACATCAGTTCAAGTATAAACTAAATCTCTGCAAAGCATTATGAATCAGTTTGCAATTACAAAACTTTAAAAAAGACAAAAATTTCCTAAGTCCCTGACCTTGACTCAAGATCACTGAGCGGGGTTGGGGGAGTACTCTGTAGATCTAACTACAGTGCAAATATAAAAAGAATTCATCTATGGGTTCAGGAGATATGTGTCTTTAAAAAACTTTAACCAAAACATCCAATCAATAAAAAGACAATATTCAAAGTCCATGACCTTGACATCAAGGTCATAGAGGGGGGGGTGGGGGTAGTACCTTTGAAAACTTTAGACCAATATCTAACTTTAGTGTAAGTATCAAAGGAATCCATCCATGGGTTAAGGAGATATTGGGCTTTATAAAACTTTAACCAAAACATCCAGTCCAAAAAAACTACAAATTTTCTAAGTCCATGACCTTGACATCAAGGTCACGGAGTGGGGTGGGGGTGGTACCCTGTTAAACCTTAGACCAATATCTAACTACAGTGCAAGTATCAAAAGAATCCATCCATGGGTTAAGGAGATATAGGTCTTTAAAAAAACTTTAACCAAAACATCCAATCCGAACGCCGACGCGGACGCCGACGCGGACGCGGACGCTGACGCGGACGCGGACGCCGACGCCGTGGTGACAACAATAGCTCTTCCTGAACTTTCGTTCAGGCGAGCTAAAAACTGAAATTTCAGGGTAGGTCAGAAATTGACAGAGTCCAATTTTCACATTTATAATAACATAAATCAAACCATTAATAAGACCAATATTTTAAATATCGTTTTGCCTTTCATTACGCAAGAATATATTAATCAGTGGGCAGTTGATGTAAATCGCAATAGTTCACGTTCGGGAGTTGGAGGGAATAAACTTCGATTATACAGAACCTTTAAGCAGGATTTTGTAGTTGAAGAATATTGTACAAGGATATTTAATAGGTCTCATAGAGGGGCTTTGGCTAAATTTAGAAGTGGAACCGCCCCGATTGCACTTGAAACTGGCCGCTATAATGGCTTAGAAGTTAGTGAAAGAAAATGCTTTAGCTGTAGGAATGCTGTTGAGGATGAAATCCATGTTTTATTACATTGTCCGCTGTACACTGAGTTCCGAAATGAGCTGTTTATTGAAGCTGAGCTTATACTAAATGGTTTTCAGAACTTAAATGATATTGAAAAAGTATCTTTTATTTTAGCTAATCCTTCCATAGTCAAGATAAGTGCCAAAACCTGTTATTTGATTTTAAACAAAAGGCGTAGTCTGCTGTACAGTTGATGTAAATATGTATATTGTGTACCATAATTTTATAAGTGTCCATTTAAATGTAAAAAACTGTCTGTTATTTACAATACTAACTGCTGTTTTGCCCCGGTGGTGCGGTTGATACCCAATGCTGAGTCCATGATCGGGTCCATGGTGTTTGGACATTGGCTCCGCCACATGTTCCATGTTATCATGGACTCAGCGTGGGGTGTCAGGGAGGATTTACCACTGGGACAGTATACATTTCAACGGACACGATTATCTCTTTTAGTTCAGATTAAAGTTGCAATTTCATTTTATCTGTTGCTCTGGTCCCTGTGCTGCATTTGATATCCCATGCCGTGTCCGGATCCGGCAACATGCTGTGTGAACATTGGTTCCACCGCGTGTTCCCGGTTATCCGGACTCGGCATGGGGTATCGAGGGAAGGTAGCGCATGCAGTGCACTAATTTATGGTACGTTTTAGAGTGATAATGGCTCATAGATAATGCGTGTCGCTTTTTTATCTTACTAATTGCTGTTTTGTCCCAGTACTGCATTTAATACTCCAGGCTGAGTCTGGAAGCGTAGACTTGCTGGTTGGTTAACCGTCTTCCTTGGCTCAGTGTGGGGTATTTAGGGGATGTAGTGCTGGTGCAGGACACAAGAACAGACACATTTTAGAGCGATCGTCTCTCATAGCTCAATATTGAGTCGCAATTTTACATCTTATATCGATTTTTTTAACTGTGTTTATGTACATGTAAAATTGGTGAGACGTTAATAAAATTATTTTATCTTATCTTATCTTATCCACATTTGTGCACGTGACTATGATGTAACTATAAGAAGACGGTTGAATTCTCGAGGCCTGTAAAAATACATGTATGAGACTCAGTATCAGTCCAAAAGCTAAAACTACATATGGTGTCAAATATAAACAATGACGACCCAGCAAGGGACATAAAATGCTCTATCGTACACTCAGTTTTTACTCTAAAATATAGATGTTTTTCACATGCCAATGTTTGAATAAGACTTGTCATGTATATGCGTGTTGTCAAAGACAGCTTATTGAAATGGATCTAGGAGCATGAGAAAACATTCAAAGCTCAAACAGTTGACTCGATATGAGCCGCGACGCGACAAAACCAACAATGTGGTTGTGCGCCCAGCACAGACTCAGATCAGCCTGGCCACCCGCCCAGTTTGATCAGACTCTTTGTTAGGTGCTCAAAGGGAAGCTAAGGGTCTAAGCTACCTCCATGCGGACAGCGAAGACTCTGATCAGACTGGGCGGATGCCCAGGCTGATCTGAGTCTGCGCTGGGCGCACAACCACATTGTTGGTTTTGTCACGTCGCGGCTCATATTATGTTTTCTATGTGAATGCTGACGACCGTTTTATGCAGTAATTTATTCCATCTCCCAAACAAAAAGAATTAAAAAAAAAGAGAAAATGATATGTTACAGTACGCAGTAAATGCCCCTGAAGTCCCTATAAAATTTACCTTTGATCCTGATTTTGACCGTTACTTGTGTATCGCAACTCAAATCTTGCACGTGACATGTCATCCCATTATGCATAACCTTTCTGTACAGTTCGTTGATCAAACTCTGACTTCAGAGTTTTCAAGAAAATGCGATGACTCGATCTATACCGATTACTCGGATCCTCAGAGGGACGATGTGAACGATAGTAAACTAGAAAATTGTGTCTGTAAGACACAGATGATGCCCCCGTGCGATGCCTGTCCTCCACCCCACTCCGTCCTCCTCCCACTAGCCCCCCTCATACGTCCCTTTCTTCAAAAAGAAATAATAAATCAAAAGCAAATCTTCAGTATGTCTGCAAAATCTGTAAAATGTTTCACACTGATTGCTTAAGAAGCAAATATGTATTTGCTATAACCTGAAATTTTTCTAAGTTTGTAAAGGCCTTAATTTTATGATAAAATATTTTCTTTTCACAAAGGCAGTTGCACATCTTCAATATGTCTGCAATAAATGTGCAAAGTTTCAGAATGATTGCTTAAGAACTGTGGGAGGAGTTGATTATACAAACTTGTGAACCTGTGTAAGCCATAAGACGAAAAATTTCAGTCTGAAATGACCGTTATTATGTCACAAATTATTTTATTCTTTCCAAAAGTGCAGGCGCACAATTTCAATATGTCTACAACAGTTATGCAAAGTTCAGAATGATTGCTTGAAAACTTTGGGAGGAGTTGATTATATCAGAATTTATTAAGCTTAAGCATATACAGCTCATCACTATACATTTACAAATACAATACATATAAGCACAATAGTCTCTTTAATACAATAATATACAATAGAAATCCGAAAGTGAGCATTTAGGTACCTTATGCAGAAGTCTAATCAAGAGTTCTTGAATTATACAAAGAAGTACGAATTTCAAATGCTTGAATGATATATCTGGCTAAGTTCTTTAACACGTTAGCATTATCTGTTTGGAGTAACTGAACAAATTTAAACATACTTGGCCGTTTAACATAATATTGCTTAATGTACTTCTTACGAATTTCATTGTAGACCGGACAGATGATTAAAAAGTGATATTCGTCCTCTATATCATGTTTATCACAAAATATACAATATCTTTCCTTTCTAACGATGTTTTTATATCGACCCTCTTCTATATTTAAATTGTGTGAGGACAATCTTAATTTGGACAGTGCTTTTCTAAACTTTGGGTTAACCATTTTATCTAAATATGTTGCAAGTCCAAAGTCTTGTTTAAATTCCCTATATAAAGACAATGATGAATATATAATTACTCCCTCCCGCCATTCATTAATATATATATCTCTTAGTCTTTGCCTTAATACTGGTACAAAGATTTTAAAATCTACAGAGCTTCTATACAACCATATTTCTAAAAAACCGGATCTTTCTAATAAGGATTTAACTTGTGCAACCCAATTTTTGCAGTTGGCGTTGCTTTCCAAATCGTTAACTAGCTTATCATATATAGCTTTCGTAATACAATTATTATTATTTTCACTTGAAATTTTAGACCAATACTTAATAATCTTTATGTACCTTTCAATATACAAGGGAAATCTTCCCGTTTCTCCATACAAGGCATAATTGTTTGTATTAACTTTAACTTTTAATATCCATTTGCAAAATTTTCTATGTATCCGCTCACAATTTTCAGCTCTAGCAAATCCCCATGTTTCACATGCATAACTAAGAACAGGAGTAACTAGCGTATCAAAAAGATTGAACATTACTTTTACTGGTACGTCCATATGATTAACAGTAACAAAAAGTGCATTCATAGCTTTAACTGCTTTGCTGGAAAGTGTAGTTGTTGCTTTCATAAATGATCCACCGCTGCTAAGCACCATTCCAAGATAGTTAAACTGATTTACAATTTCAACTGCTGATCCCTCAAAATAAAATTTTATCTCCCATATACAATGTACAAACTTGTTACCCTGTATAAGCCATTAAATGAAAAATATCTAGTTGGAATAGGCCGTAATTTTGTCCAAAATAATTTTTTGTTGGAAACTAAGGGAGGAGTTGATTATACAAACTTGTCACCCTGTGTTAGTCGCAACCCGGAAAATTTCTAAGTTGGAAAAGGCCGTAATTTTGTTAAAAATGATTTTCACCTTTTCAAAAAGGCAGGTGTATATCTTCAATTATACGAAGTTTCAGACTGATTGCTTAAAACTGTGGGAGGAGTTGATTATACAAACTTTTTAGAGCGGACGGACAGACAGACAAGGGTAAAAAATAATGCCCCCTGACTATCGTCACGGGGGGGGGGGGGGGCATAAAAAATATCCTGCACCGTCTGTATTGCTCTATCGAAGTCGATATCAGGGGTGCAAAAAAAAAAAAAAAAAAAAAATGTGCACTTTCACAGTGCAAAAAGCTAACCCAAATGTCTGTGCATTTCTTAGGACTCATAGATTTTTGCTAGCACAGCTCTGATCTGATCAGGTCAAGAGGTGAAAATGCATAAACTCAACTAAGCCTTTCCCGTTCGCAAATGCCCTTATATGAGACAGCCGTCTCAAAGCGCTGAATAGATAACGTATAAGAAAGCTAAAACTGGCTCTTTTTTTTCAAACAAACTGTCTTATCTGATTAACCGAAGATTTTAAAGATTTTTACAAAGAGGGCTATTGCATGACACTGATAATGTTTGACGTAGCTGCTAACAATGACAGATTGAATAGAGCCGCGACACGAAAAAACCAACAAAGTGGTTGTGTGCCCAGCGCAGACTCAGATCAGCCTGCGGATCCGCCCAGTCCGATCAGACTCTTTGCTTAACGCTCAAAAGGTAGCTACGGGTCTAAGCTGCCTCCATGCGGACAGCGAAGACTCTGATCAGACTGGGCGGATGCCCAGGCTGATCTGAGTCTGCGCTGGGCGCACAACTCATTTGTTGGTTTTCTCGTGTCGCGGCCCAAATTGAAATCAGAAACAGTTACAAGTCTTTCAAGTGTCAATATCTCCATAATTGAAAAGAAGCCGAAAGAATGAAATTCAAATTATTCTAGTAGAGCACTTGACGACATTTTTCTGGCTTTCAGACAAATTTGATACAAGGTCACGAAAATTACATTGTATAGGCTTTGTCTTGTGTGCGTTACATGTGTTACGAGGTCACGGAAGTTACATTCTCAAGTCTTTGTCTTGTGCGTGTTTCGTGTGTTTCGTTTCAGTTACTTTTATTCTTTTCTTTGTCGCTTAATATTAGAACAGAATGCTTATTGCACAATTTTGAATTGTCCCGCATTCTTCGAATACTTTAAGGCAGTGAACGTTACTGTTATGCATTTCCCGCCCCCTTAAAACAAACATATGAGCCGCGATACAAGAAAACCAACAATGTGGTTGTGTGCCCAGCGCAGAATCAGATCAGCCTGGGCATCCGCCCAGCCTGATCAGTCTTCGCTTTCCGCATGAAGGTAGCTATGCCCAGGCTGATCGGAGTCTGCGCTGGGCGCACAACCATTTTGTTGGTTTTCTTGTGTCGCGGCTCATATTATAGTTTTAAATAAAAGAGGATGAATTAATAAATATCTTATCTGTCCACAAAACATATCTATTACATATATACATGTATAACAGTCTTGGCTTTAAAGAGATGCGTAGAACGTTTTTTTTTTTTCTCTCTTTTTTCTCGGTAAGTTGTAGTAAACTTATTAGATTAACGCTATTCATATTGGTGTAAATATATGTTGTAGCATCTCATTAGACATTAAGACATTAGAAAAAATCTCATGAAATCGCCCCCCATGAAATCTCATGAAATCGCCCCCCCCCTCCCCCCCCCCCCACACACACACATACATCTCTCGGTACCGCACAGTCCCAATTATCCAGAGCCCCACCAGTACGTGATGGTCTGGATCCGGGCCTGGTTAGATGAAAATATATCGGTTGTAGCATCTCATTAGACATTAGAAAAAATCTCATGAAATTAATCCCTAATTATGTATTATATTTTCCAGCTCCCTCGCCACCCCCCCCCCTCCCCCCCCCCCCCCCCCCCCCCCCCCCCCCCCCACACACACATACATCTCTCGGTACCGCATAGTCCCACCAATTATCCAGAGCCTCATAAGTATGTGATGGTCTGGATCCGGGCCTGGTATACTCCAATGTATGCTCTAAGTAGATGTCGTGGTAGATGTATTAAGTAAGCCAATAACAGGAAAGAGTCGCATATGGAATTCTCCACTTTTCTGATATTAATGCCAGGTAATTGGCCATTAATAAATTAATGTTATTGGGTTTAACAAAAGAGGCTACTGAGGCTGTCATTGAAAACGAAGGCGTTTAGCGTAGCCGATAAAGTAATTACTGAAATCCGAAACATTTAAAGCCGTATAACTATAATCACAATAATTGAAAAGAAACGGATCAGATTTGTATAGGAATTATTTCAAAATATCTTGAGATTGTTTGTATGGTTTCAGAGAAAATTGATACGGTTAGAGCATACATGTTGTGTCTGCCGTTGCTTATGAAAAAGCCATTTGAGTATGCAATATAGTTTGTACACACGTGATAAGATACATTTCAGGCCGATGTGGTGAATACAGAATATATCAACTAACTTTGTGTAATTATTGTCGTTTGACGACATGAGACGTGTATTTATAATTTTGCTTTTTGCTGCTCATTTAAGCTTTGACTGAGGAGCAAAACTTATTTTAGTTTCTAAATACAGACCCGTACGCAGTCTTTTCTCTTGAGACCTCTCACGTTTGGAAATATATTGTCTTCAGATATTATCCCTTAAAGTGACGTGTTGTTTTGCAAATGGCTGCATTTGATGAAGATCAGGGGTCGGATTTATAAACCCCTTTAAGTTGTTGCTATGCTGTTGCTAAGGCTAATTTTCTATGAAGGAAATTCCCTACAACTATGAAATTTGCTCTGGAGTAACAGTCTGAAAAAGACTGTTCCTCCCGAGCAAATTTCATAGTTGTAGGGACTCTCCTTCATAGAATTTCAGCCTTAGCAACAGCATAGCAACCACTTATTAAGACATTTTATAAATATGGCCCCAGTTCCTTGCATCTTTTGGACCATTTTCAGAGGCGTACTTGAAACCTCTATCTGTGATTCGAAAATTAAAAACGAGCCGTTCAAATTCATTGCCTCCAAATGGAGAGCTTTTCTCCTGTAGATCTGTAGTGAAAAGCTTTGGTTCCATTGCTGAAAATCCAAACCAAACTAATCATTCAAAGGCGTTTTTCGACCAAACTTTGTGACATGGTACGAGTATTGGCTGTCACAAAAATGTTGGTCTGTGTATAGCGAAAAGAAACATGTGCCCGCCTGCAGGTATGGTTATGGTCGAGGCTTCTAATCTATAGGCCTGAGCCTGCACGTTTAGACTTTTTTAGGCTATTAATATGTAGATGTCCAGGTTTCTTTAATTTGATGTATTACTTTAAATTTGAAAAGAAGATACTATATTGAACAGGTAAATCCGAACCTAACTTTGAAAGTTACATTAACGTATATTTCTGCTTCGATGCACAAGAACAGAAGTTAACTTGGCCCAGTGGTTATGTTACTGGATTTGTAAGCTGACGGTCGCACGTTCGAGCCCATTACTGAGAAGAACTTTTTGCACTTTGGCAGTTCTGTAATTTTATTTGGCTTTTATACTTTTTGGAACCGTTGGCATGTTAACTTTACATTTAATCTGTTTATCTATCTTGATGTTACTTCGGGTGTCCTACTGAAACTGAATCATTTACTGGTTGGACGTCTGACTGACAATTTTAGCGCGCCTTATGCTATACCCGTAGAAGCCCGAATATGCGTCAGCGTTCACATCCTCATCCGCGTTCGCGTCTGTGAGCAGTTTCTAGGTATACTTCTGGGTTCATTCAGAATAGTTGAAATCATCTGGATGCTGCTGCTGACCTTAGTTCAATGTCACAGACTTAAACATTTGCAATACAGTTTTGCGTTAAGTTTATATTCTTCTATTATATTTCCAATATCCTTCGATGGAACCTTTTGATATTTGACCAGGTTTACTTTTAGGCTCATACAGAGTAGTTGACATCATCTGGATGCTGCTGCTTACCAAAGGTCAAGGTCACAGACTTGTGTATTTGTGTTTAAGTTTTGCGTTGAGTTTATATTCTTTGCTTATATTTCCGACCTCCTTTGATGAAACCTTTTGATATATGACTAGATTTACTTCGATGTTCATGCAGATTAGTTGACATCATCTGGATGCTGCTGCTGCTGACCACGGTCATGGATACATACTTATATGTTTACATTAAAGTTTTCTATTAAGTTGGTACTCTTTACTGATATTTGTAATATACTTTGATGGAACCATTTGATAGGATTCAATTAGTATAATCATATAAAAAAAGTCATCCACAGTGGTCACACATCCTTCATGTAAAAATTTAAGTTGTATCACAGTGGTTTTTATACCGTCAAATTGAAAAGGAGTTTTTTTTGTAACGTTGTGGTTTGGTAGGCCGATATCTTAATTGTTGATGGGCCATGGAAGATGCAAAACTTAAGGCGAGCGAAATTGCAAATTAAAGTGAAGAACTAGAAACAGCAGCCTATTCTTTTAGAAACAGTACTTTGTTTGGAACTGCGTATTTTGCATATGTCGGTCCCTACACAAAAGTTTTCTCACCGACCGACTCAAGTGTCTGTTACTTTAATTTTATCGTTTTAATCATCAGTTTGCCAGCTAGTAGTTCTGTATCAGATGAGAATGACATATTGGCTATAAAAGATGCATACTTTTATATACTAGCTCATAAAATCCCTATTATTGTGATAACAAATAATATTTTTACTTAAAAAGATATAAAGCTGGTCATAAAAAGTCGAAACGGAAAGCACTGGTTTGTGTTCACTCTTTCACCAAGTGTCTGGTATTTATAGCTCTTATAACATGTACATGTATGTTGCCTTTGTTCTTGAACTAAAAAAGGTTTAGTGAGCTCTTTTCTGAAATACAGGTAATCACGACCCGTCCAAGACACCAGAGAAAGAGTTAGAGAAATATGAAACTTTTTTTTTAACAGGCCGTAGATGGTTTGCAACCTGTTTCTATTGGGTAAAATGAGCCACGTCATGACAAAACCAACAAGACGTTTTCTCCTACTTAGAGTGACATGTTTCTTCAAGTTTACTGACTCCTCCTTTCCCTGTGGAGGCTGGTTGATCTCGCCAGAAATGAATAACCTATCTCCATAGATAAGTTGTTCCTTCTTTAGCTTAGTATAGCTTATACAATCTCTTGTTACCTTCTTTTCTTAATATTTACTGTTTTACATGATTTTTCTAGTAGCTTACACCTTTGTCTAAACATACTGTATGTCATCTTAAGGTTTACGCACGAACTCATCTCTAGGGATACAGATTTACAAAAATCGACAGACTTCCTTCTGAATCCCTTTGTATAAACGTATGTTCTGTTAACCAGTGTCTGTACATAAGTGTATGATGTTTATACAAATAAATAATGTTTAAACTAAAACCAACAAAACGGCATGTACACCCAGTGCCGACCCAGATCAGCCTGGACATTAGCCCAGTTTGACCAGAGTCTTCGCTGTCCGCAAGGAGCTAATTTTGGCCGTTGGATAACTTTTAGCGCACAGCGAAGACTTCGATCAGACTGGGCGGACGCCCAGGCTGATCTGACTCTTTGCTGGGCGCATTTTCCACTTTGTTGGTTTTGTCATGTCGCGGCTCAAATGATAATTTACCAGAAAAAATCGAGCCAGTGCAAAATACGTACCATCAGCGTTGTAGGTCATTAGCAGCGATGCGACAGCTAAACGTGCATAGTATGATTTCTAACAAACATCTTTACATGTACTTTTTAGTCAAATGGAGTAAACGGGTGGTCGTCATCGGATGATGGTGCTGGGCATGTTTCAGTGCCAGGGCGTCCCACTGATTTGGTTAATAGTAGGGCAAAGGCCTACTGTGCTTGCAGTAGGTGTGGTCGGAAGCTATTTGAACATTTTGTTCTCGCTTCTTTATCTCACTTCTTTCTCCCTCTCTTTGGGAAACGGCTCGACATAGACGGAGACATTACACTCCAAAACAACCAACCAACGTATGGAATAATTTCCAAAAATCCTGTTTGATTTTCAAAAGCCCGGTTTGATAAACAATGAAATATAATCTATCGATTTCGATTTCATTGATAATTCTCAGTATTACATCGGAAAGCCCAGAATAAAATACAAAGTCGAAAGGTGAGTGAACAGCCCGCGGCCGATGATCTGTTTTGAACATACAGATAGAAATCTGAGCATGGAATCACTCCATGGAATGGTTAGCATTCTCGGAAGAAATTGTCGCTAACACGATTCTACAAGTGGTAAAGCCCGTCTGATGCCTGGATTTGTAGCGATCAACTTATCTCATTGGTTTTATATTGAGCCGCGACACGAGAAAACCAACGTGGTCGTGCGCCCAGCGCAGACTCAGTTCAGCCTGGGCATCCGCCCAGTCTGATCAGACTCTTTGCTAAGCGCTTAAAGGGTAGCTAAGGGTCTAAGCTACCTCCATGCGGACAGCGAAGACTCTGATCAGACTGGGCGGATGCCCAGGCTGATCTGAGTCTGCGCTAGGCGCACAACCACTTTGTTGGTTTTCTCGTGTCACGGCTCATATAGTTTTTCTCGCGTGCACGACAACCAATAATGATTATTTGTCGGACCACACAAGGTGATTAGGATCTATTTAGCGACCTGCTTTCAGTATGAAACAAGTCTAGCATTCAATCCGCCGATCAAATCAATAATCTAGTCACGGAATAAAACTGAGTCGGTGTAATCTTGTTTCACAACCTGTTTCATACCAGTAACGTGATGCAGAAGCTAAATGCTTCCAGTATGTGGGTGCCTGCTTAGGACTGAATTCATCGTGAGCGCCGGTAACTCAGTGGGTTAAGCGCTGGCCAGCTAATCTAGGTCCGGTGTTGATTCCTGCTGTAGGCGGAAATCTTTTTAACCGTTAACGGGATTCCATTGTACACATTTCATCATCCTGATACGTCTTATATACTGTGTAAAGGGGCGTAAAAATAATTGCAAGTCATGCATCCATCCAATGTGTGGCAACCTGCTAAGGACTGAATCTTGGTTTAAATTCTGTTTAGAACATTCAATGATTTTATGTAAGGCGAGTGAAATGGTAACTGAAGACATGGCATGGCAAACACGCAATTCCATTCCCACCTGAAAACAAACAAACAAACAAAAAAAAAAAAAAGGTTTTGCAAATGGAATTTTAAAATATAACATTGTTATTCGTGTCCACATCTGTATAAAGTAATGAATCCAATATTGGGCATAAATATTCTTTACATATATACTGTTCACAAAAAGTAGGGATATTCAGCTATGAAAAATTGTAGCATCTACAACAAATGTGATATCCATATGAAAACAGTAAGTGTCGATCAGATAAATATCCGTAAAGACATTTTTTTCGTGAAAGTTTGGACGATATATCCTGTCACGTGACCTGCATACAATTTGTTTCATAGAGGGGGAAGGAGCGGCTGTAGTGTAGTGGATAACTTTCCGGACTACCAATCCAGGGGTCGCAAGATCGATCCCCACTTCTCCGGTCTTTCGGATGAGATGTTAAACCGAGTTCCCGTCTCCATATGACCACTCACTCACTCACTCATACAGGTGATCTGGACCAAAATGTGGCAAATTCAAACAAAAATTCATTCAAATTCTTCAGCTACGCTAACCTTTTAATGGACTTTTAAAGGTATACTCCCTCGTATTTCATTATGAAATAACCATAAAAGAATTAAACAGACTAGTTGTATGCAACACAATTAAGAATTGTGCAAAAAATCTTCATCCAAAAAGTCTTTGGTACGGAGGCAGAGACGAAATATCATTGCGAACCCTTCTTGAATATTCATGAACATTTTTTCGTCATAAATTGATTGACTCCCACATGGGGAAAAAAGGCGTTTCTGCAAGCACGCTATGCATTTTATGAATAGTGGAGTAAATAACCTTACAAAAGCATTAATCTCTAATCCGTGCTCGCGAGATCTTTTCAGCCAATAACTGTCCGATGTTGATTAAAGAAAAGGCTTAAAATTATTCATGATATAACTTTTCCCTGATTAACCATGATTACTGGGCGTATCCAGTATTCGTTTTTGGCGGGAATGACGACCCGCTATTCCCGCGTTTTTATATATTTTCTTAAATTCTCCTACTTCTAGTGACCGGCACAAATTATGAATTTGGAGGATAAAAGTAATTATACTATAGATCATTTTTATGTCTTTGATACGATTTTTCGTGAGAAATTTGAAATTTAATGGAAACATATCAGGGCGTATATCTTTAAGCTTTGTATGCTAAAAGATATTTTTCCTTCAAAAATATCATTTTGAGAAACAAACCAGAAACAAAAATCGAACAGATACATCGAGTCACCGAAAAAATAGACGTTTATAGCGTGCACTCTTTAATTTGACGGAACAGTATGTAAAACCATTTTTCAGCTTCTTAAATGGATCATAGCGAGTGTCTCTGTGTAAATTTTGTAATCTGAAAAGGATCTGTTGCAATACCAGATTCGTGTGAAATTTGGATGTCGACCACCTGTCTAAAACGAATTGCATGCAGATCATGTGACAGGATATACCATCAAAATTGTAATGCAAAATGTCTTATCAAATATTTGTCTGATGGACTGTAGCCTTTGCAAATGGATTTGATTTTTTTCTAGTTTATACGATTTTTGATAGCTCATTATCCCCTACTTTTTGTGAACAGTATACATGTACATGGGTCGCATGGCATAGTTATAATTTGGCTAACCAATTGCAGAACCTTGACATTTTGATTTCCAGGTTGGCGTGATAATACAGAGGGTCATTCAACTTATACTAGCAACTGACAGACTGAATGCTACACTTGTTTCATGTTCTAGCCGAGTGTAGCGACCCGTTACCATGGTTACATTATATGCCACATTTTTTTTTATTCTGACAATTGCAGTTATACTAATATTTGATTGTTTAATAGCAGACTTACAACTTTCCCGTCTCAAAACGCACTGGGCGCACCAAATATGTTAACCACAGAGCAATCTTGCTCCATAACAGCCTACTTCCAAAATTCGATTGTTTAATAGCAGACTTAAAACTATTCAGTCTCAGAAAGTACTTGGCGCATCAGCTCTGTTAACAACAGATCGATCTTACTACTTACAAGCCCAGGGGCCGTATTCATAAAACGACTTAAGTGGTTGCTATGCTGTTGCTAAGGCTAAATTTCTTTGAAGGAGATTCCCTACAACTATGAAATTTGGTCTGGAGGAACAGTCTTTGTAAGACTAAGACTGTTCCTCCAGACCAAATTTCATAGTTGTAGGGAATCTCCTTTATAGATATTTAGCCTTAGCAACCGCATAGCAACGACTTAAGTGGCTTTATGAATACGGCCCCCGTTTCCATTATTTGACTTCGCAAACACTTCGACCAACTGTTTCAGCTTATATTGTGATTGTTTTAATTAGAATTAATATTATTTAATTTTTTATCAAAGTTTCTGGCTAGAGGGGGTCACTTTTATGGCGGAATATAGTCATTTTGTTAATACATTTAATGAATGCGTGCTGTTTTTTCGGTAGGTCATAGACATCATAAAACAGATGTCACTGGATGATTGACCAAAAAAAACATCTTTTAATAAATTTGTCATATGCCGAATGATGTAGGTCATATGCCAAATGTTGTAGGTTGTGCATTCTGAGCATTTTCATATCTTGATTAGAAATACTGTCACCCGAAGTAGGCGGAGGGGGCTACAGAAATGACCTTCCTTCGTCTATGCGTGCATGCGTGCGTCCCAAATCTTGTGTCCGCAACAACCTCTACACTCCTCATCCGATTTTCATAAAACTTTGCAGTTTTCTTGAACTGATATGGAGATATGCATGTGCATTTGGATTTTCGGTTCAATCATTTTTTATGGCACTACCGCCGTTTTGGACTTAAATAAAAAGCTTGTGTCCGCTACTCCTCCTGGGCGCCTCATCCGATTTTCTTGAAACTTTGTAGGTTTTCTTGCTGTGGTACTAGAATGAAGATATGCATTTGCGTTTGAATTTTTTAGTTCTATCTTGCCTTAGACACTGCGCCCGCAACTCCTACCACATCTTTCAACAAACCGATTCGAAATTTTACATGTTTTGTTGTCGTGACTTGAAGGTGTACATGTGATTTGGAGATTTCGATTGTCATATTTTGGAGAGAGTTATGCCCCTTTTCCGACTTTGCCATTTGCCAACCTACATTATAAATCCTTTGATCCGTAGTGAGATAGTGTTTGGTATACTGTTAGTATTTGATGTGTTGATCATTCCGATGATGTTGGCCAATGCTGTGTCCATTATTTACAAAGTTATTCCCCTTTTTATGCATAGTAATTTTTGTCTTGTGTCTGTACTGAACTCTGCTTACATTGTTCCCTTTGATAATGAATTGATATTATGCAGATTGTATTTTTACGATATGGAGATGTGCATGTGATTTTGGATTTTTGATCAGTTTATTTTTGACACAGGTATGGCACTTGCTGACCTTGACATTGTGTTTGCAGCTCCTGCCACATTTTTATCGGAGTGGTTTTAAATAATGTTGGCTGTTTTACCATGACTTGGCGATGAGCATAAGATTTCAGATGTTTCATTGTGCTATTTTTGGAGAGTTATCCCTATTGCAACTTCAGCTAAACGTCGGATGACATTTTATTTCATAGACTAAAGCTAGACTAACTCTCGACAATAAATATCAGTCCTGGTTAATTATTCTTGCACTACATCTGAAGTCCAAATAAAACGCTTATATGCTGTTGTAATAGCATTTCTTTGTCAGAGATGAATTTATAAAAGTAGATATTTTTTCATGTCATTGAGAACTCACACACATTATGAATGGGTTTAAAATGCATTGATAGGTAAAATAGGTTGATATGACTCTTAGCCGTTTTGCAACATAAACTTTATCCTTAGTTCCTTTTGTGCAGTAGAGCATCTGTTGGTTTTTCTTTTCTCTTTCAACTTGATAATCTAAGCCAGACAGCCATGCACCTATAACTTCGATTATTCTTTCTACTGTTTATGCGCTATCTTTGTTCATATTATTTTATTATCAGCCCCTTTTATCCGATATTTTATACAGCAGTTCTCGCACAGATGTTAATAGTTTAACGGAAATAAAACATGCAGAATTTATGTGGTAACTCGTAAAAACACTATTAATGTGAAAACGAATAATATTTTCATGTGAAAACACATGAATATGATCATAAAAACGTTTGAAAGATCAGACGCCGGTGCTGCACTCTTTTTTCATCTAGTGTTTCCCGAATTAAACAGAAGGGTTTCTGAAGTACATTATACTTTATTGTTTTTCAAGTTTTTTTTTCGTGGTTGGTTGGTTGTTTTGGATTTAAGAGCTCTTTGAGACAGCATTTCAGTCTATATCAGTTGGAACGCAGACTCATCACATTTGAGTAAATCATTTTCTGAGCGGTCGTCTACGCACAAAGAAATAATCCCTTATTTTCGCCGGAAAAATAATGGCGGGAAATTTTGAACAGAAACAGTCCCAAAATAATGCTCGTTTGATAAGATATGCAGTCATAATTTTCCAACGGACCAGATCAGAATGAAATTTGATGTTTTGTTATTGAAATCAGACGCATATCGGTACCTCGATGCAGTTTGCACACCTAAAACAACGATCACAGTTTGACAACCGTTTTTCAGAAAAGTAAAACCCTACGACAGTACCCCAAAGTTATTTTGCAAAGAAAATTGTCCCAAAAACCAAATTAGATGCCATTATAACTGAACCGTAGTTCATACATTCGACCGTCTTTTAGCGTGGTATATCTTCGGGAGAAAGTCTATTTAGTTTGAAAATCGATAATGAAGTTGGTCATTTTTACGTATACATGGCACGTGCGTTCGTCAACACACAGACATTTTTTCAGCTGGATCGACTTGAGGAGACCAACTGTTTCTTCATTTATGGTATAGTAAAGCTTGTAATCATTTAGCATACTGTGAATTTATTAAGATTTTGCGTTAGTCTGTCTGCCTGCGATTTTTTGGGCTTCTGAATTTCACAGTGTCCGAACGTACTGTACCATATCTTCCGGGCTTCATAGCGTTGATTCAAGAGTACAAGCATTCGCTTATAACCAGTAGTCGGAAATCATTACTTTTTGCGGTTTTGTCTCGCATATGCTGCTTCATTTATAATAATTTAGTTTTAGTAAACTTTCCAGAGGTAAGTAATGAAATTTTACTGAAGTGCTGTAAATAATTCCATTATTTTATTGATTAACTCCTTTCTAACACATTGTGTAAATTACAAAGTCGGGAAAATTATCAGCCTGTATATGTCTGAAAATATGTGCTAACGCATCTTTTGTGGTTCTAATGTAATTATAGGTCATCTTTTGACATTAACATTTACTTTTTATTGTTATAGTTTGCGAACTTTGTGGATAGTTTCAAGTTAATATGATGAGGGATTGAAGTGGTAGCTGTACGGCTTACTATCGTTTTTGTGTATTCCTTACTACTGAGTTACTCTACGCTTTACTGTGATGACAAATTCGTTCAGATCGTAATACCATTCAACAATCATGCGAATGTTTCTTCACGAGAACGTTGTTCTATCAAAAATCAAATTTGTGATATCAGAAAATCTATTTTGTGATTTAAACATAAAACATTTAAAAAACAACTATTTTATGACGTTAGACAATCTATTTTGCGAAAAAAACAGAAAGTCCGTTTTGTGACATCACAAAAAACTGTTTTCTGACATCAGGAGGCCTATTTGATGATAATAGAAAATAAGGGTGTTTTTTTTTCTTCTTCTTTTTTTTTAGGCAAAAATCTTTGTTGTGATATCAAAAATATGAATACCATTTATTATAATGTGGTTTCGATTGAACATGTACCGCCGCATGACGAACTTTTAAGTCATATGTGCGCCCTAGGGCGTATTCGATTAGCCCTGGGCATCTACTCATATGTAACTTTATTTCAATAGGTAGGCTGAGTAGTTTGGTTTCTACGAATGATGTGAAATTCGATTGTACCTGATCATTGCAATTGGACTGACTCATAGCGACCTTGTCCAAAGGTTAAATGATGTCCTTGACATTGACTCTTCTCATATTTGGACACATAAGTCATTAATTCAAAATCATAAACTTGATGATTTCTAAGTATAGCTTTTAAGCATTTCCGCATCATAGATAAGCTGTAGGGAAAATCCCCTATAGATAAGTTCTGAATAGGCAGATCCTTTGGGAGCAAGGTATGCACTACAGAAATGAAAATAGCAGACTCAGTTTCACTGAGTATGTTCATTACCAATAATGAAATTTGCAGACCGGTTTTGATTTTTGTTGACACTTCATACAGCGGTAGACTGTTATATACTGAGTGAAAAAAATGAAATAAAAATTGGGGTCACCATACTATCTTTTTGAGGATATGTAGCGCCATATATGTGCCTGTGTGAATCATGGCTATGTCTGTTATTATAACTTTACTCTAGAAACAAGATGACCGATCGTTTTGAAATAAAGATTAACAAACCCCTTTTAATTTTCTCTGTGACTGAATATTAAAACTGCAATCGCCTTAAGCCTTATTATATACCTTATTTTCAGTTCTTCATTTCCCGCAATTAACCTCTATTGCAAAAAAGTGCCATTTCCTTTCAAGTTAATATAGTAAGGATCCTCAATTGACTTTTCTTTATATAATTTTGATATATAATAGAATTGGTTTGCCTTGTACAAATAAGCAAATAAAAATATACGTAGCCGGCCAAATATCCAAATATTACAGTTATCGAAGAAAACCATTTTTATTTCGCGAAGTTTTCATGTAAGCACAATGAGGTCTTTTTTGCGTTGACTTCGCTTACTTTTTCATGCCATCAACTTAAAAATCCTTAAAAGCACTTCTACCTTTAATATGATGCCTGTTATATAGCAATACATCGGTTATTTTTCGGGTTACGAACTTAGTCTTTTACATTCTGTTTATTTATTAAGTATTATTTTTTCATTTTCATTCATTTTTATTATTATTTTTTTTTTTGATAACTATTTATTCCAGGACAAGTCTGGGAAATGTCTTGCAGAAGAACAAAAGAATCTCAGCGGATGGACGCAGTGTTGCTCAGAACTATGCAGCCATGGGAGTTGTGGTGATAGTGCAGTTCTGGGACTGCAATCAGCCCCCGCCCGCCCCCCCCCCCCCCCCCCCCCCCCCAGAAGAGGATCTACAGTCGGTACTTCGAGAGAGGGGTTGCGGTGAAGGCAGTAGAGGAGAGGAGGACTGCCGGAGTTGATGAAGTGCCAGCAGGGCTTGTTCAAACTGGCGTGCAGACCATGATTGATGTTTTAATAGAGATCTGTAACAAGAGTTGGAGAACGGGGTAGTGGCCCACACCATGAACTCAGTAACTGATTGTTACACTTACTAAAATGGCAACCTACAGGTCTGCCGGAACTACAGAACGATCAACTTCGTCGGTGATTCGGGTAGGGTCGTGCTGAGGATCGTCTTGAACATTCTTGGACCCCAAGACGGGGCGATAATCACAGGGCAACAGGCTGGGGTCGGAGCCGGAGGGAGCGAACAGATCTTCAACCTCAAAGTCCTGTGTGAAAAGTACCTCCAACATAAGAAAAATCTGTGTCATGTCTTCATTGATTAAAAAAACAACCTTTGACAGGGTATTGATGCAGTATCGGCGTGGGTCTAGTTCGCACCATTGAGCAGCTCTACAAAGCTACAAGTGTAGTGCATATGAATGACATCACGGGAGAACGGTTCGGGGTAACAGTTGGAGCCAGGCAGGGATATTCTTTGTCGCCCACACTCTTTGGCATTCTTCTCGAATGGATCATGTCTGATGCTCAGGAACAAAAGTAAACCTAGGCGGCAGTTTTTTTTACCAATCTGCGGTTTTCCCATGAAAGCCATGAAAGAGGCGCTCTTGCTTGGGAAAAGCAGGAACTGGAGTCTCTGGTTGAGAATCTCGACAGGATCTGCACACGGAATGGAATGGAGATCAGCGAGATTACCGGGCTGGTGGCGCCGACGGGGGAGGCGGAGGGGGTGCGGGCGGATGGTGGAAGCTGGATACCATGGCAAAATTCAAGCCTTAGATATCTTGGGAGCACTTGTCTTGGGTGGTACCTCAACACCGCTTGAAAATTGCGCATTCCATTGCAGCTCTTAGAAGGCTGAAGAGGTAATAAAATATGTCTCGGATCAAAAGTTGAATTCATGCGCTCCCTTGTCATTTCCATGTTTCTTATGTCTGAATCGTGAACCTTGACAGCAGAGTTAGAGAACAAATACAGGCCTTTGGGATGAGCTGCTACCGAAAGTTATTAAATATTACGTACAAGGACCATATGGCCAGTGAGGAGGTGTGCCGAAATATCCAAGCAGTCATTGGAAAATATGATGAACTCCTGAACATGCTCAGAAAGTGGAGGCTGGGGTGATTTTGCCATTTCTCGGGGTCTTCTGGTTTAGCAAAGACAATTCTATAGAGCACAGTGAAAGGAGTGAGTGAAGAACTTGTAGTTCAACGAATAAACAATTTTTAACTCATGTTAAGACCTTGCCTCCGAATTCGTAGGACTTTTATCCGATCTGAGATATTTGACACTCAGGTCCTGCTGCTACGAGGAGCTCTGCCGCAGAGGCACTAGGCAGCCCATCTTTTTCGCGGGACCCGATGGGCAGAGGCCCGACAGTGAAGGGGTAAAAAAGAAGAGGTATACAGAAATGGGGATGTTGGGACAGCGTTTGATTGGGCAGGGATGGGCTTTGCCAGCACTACTAGGACAAGGTGTAAAGAGATTGTTGCAAAGCCATCAGTGGTGCTTGTTGCAAAGTCATCTGTAGTGCACCAACGACATTGCAAGATTACAGAATAGAACAAAAATGCACGTTGCTTTCGCATGAAGACCGGGTACTTGTTATAGATTCTCTTTTAGCGTAAGGAATTTAATAAAACAAGTTCGGGCTCAAATACTATCAAATTGCAAGATAGTGGGTACCTTATGTATACAATTCCTCATAGGAGGCTGTACATGCAACATTTCTTAAGGTTAACATAATAATTTGTTGTACAGATGACAGTACAACTGTATTATTTATTTACAAAATTAAACCCGCACTTGCACGCAGTCAAATATTGAGGTGATTTCTCCCGAAGGAAAAAATATTGACCTTGCTCTAAAATAGGTCAATGGTCAATGACAACCCAGGGTCATTATTTATACAAGCTTGATAGGACTCGAATACCTAATGATATGGTGGCTGGTTTGTGCCATTTCGTCTTTTCGCCGCGAAAAGACGCCTTGCTTGAATATTTACAAATTTTGCAAAACGCATTTAGGCAAGAGCAGAAACTTTCAAAAATCTAAAGTTAAAGCAATCATAAAAGGATCCTCATTTGAATGAACTATGACAAGCCTAAGTGTCAAATGCCATTTACCAAGGTTCAGTGACATAGGTCTTTCCGTTCTACGATTTTAACATATATCGGCGTTGCGGCTAAGTTTGTACATCGAGTGATTCCAGATCCCACGTTAAAATTTCGCTCTCTGGACTCACGGACGCTCATATGCAGTTTGCCTTCCATCGGCCCTGCATATTCAGACGGGAGGTTTGAAACAGATGGATGTCTACCTAAGTTTTATTTTTAATTTATATATCATTTTATTTTTTTTATCTATTAATATTTTGGAATTAACTTAATCAAAAAGACAAAACAAAATGTGATTTCAACGTTAAAAGGTAGAACATATTTTAGTCTAAAATACAAGTTGGCTTCTTTAAAAAGAACCCCATAGAAAGGTCTGCTGCAGTGTCTTATACAGTTTAGTAGACAGATTTCAATCAGGACCTGCTGCATATAATGTAACTGCATTTCAGATTTAACTTAATGGTCATAAACGAATACCCTCAGTACTGTATATACAGCAGCCAATCACTTTCTATAGCAGAAACGGTATGGATGGTTGGATGACTTGTGATTTTACGTCCTTTTTAACAGTATATCAGGACGATGGGAGGGTGATAATAAAATGCTGTGTGCAATGGAACCCCTTTCACAGTTAGAAAGATTCTCGTCTCTAGCGGCCCAGCAGAAGGGCTCAAACCCGGGACGGCTAGATTAGTAGCCCTCAAGCTACAAAGCTACCGGGGCTCCTAGAAACGGTCTGAACGGCCCCATTACAATGTGTGCGATTTTAAGTAGTCAATGGAGATAATAGTCACAATGGTCATGGGTCTTATTCGCGATTTAGTGATGCATATACTAGTTTACCCAGCGTTTAGGTTTTAAAAAACTTGCATACGTATCCACAAACGTGGATTACATCTATTCTATTCTTTTTATCCATTAACCTTGCAAAGTCGTTGGAGCACCACAGATGACCTCGCAAAAATCTCTTTTTGCCGTGTCCTGTTTTCAGTTGCTCTAGTTGAACTGGCAAAATCAAACCCTGTCCCCTGTTTAATGTTGTCTTCCAACCTCTTCTTCTGTCTATCTCTTCTTCTTTCCCTTTCTCGTTGTCCTGAAGAATCGTCTTTGCTAAACCAGAAGACCTTGAGATGTGGCCAAACCACCTTAGTTTCTGTTTCTTGACTATGGTCAGGAGTTCATCATATTCTCCAATAGCTGCTTGGATCTTTCTGCGAACCGCCTCATTGGTTATGTGGTCCGTGTACAAACTGTTCAGTAACCTTCGGTGGCATCTCATCTCAAAGGTCTGCATTCTTTTCTCTAACTCTGCTGTCGAGATCCATGATTCACAGGCATACAGAAAAACGGAAATGACAAGGAAACGCATCATTTCCACCTTTGATCCAAGAGATACGTTGCTATCTCTCCAACTTGGCTTTAGCTTTGTTAAAGCTGCGGTGGCTTGTTCAGTCCTAGAGAGAACCGTCGGTTTTGAGCCATCATCTGAGACAAGTTCCTCAAGGTATTTGAAGCTTGTTACGGTACGCAGCTTCTGTCTTTTTACCGTGATCTCCCTCTGGATGCCATTTTCGCTGTTTGTCATTAGTTTTGTCTTCTCAGCACTATCTCCATCTTATACTTTATGCTGAAGATGGTGGGTGACAGGAGACATCCTTGCCTAACTCAAACTGTTCTTATTAACCTTTCTCCCGTGCTGCCATTCATCTGGACTGCACTTGTAGCCTTGCCGTAGAGCTGCTCAATGGTTTGAACAAGATTTGCACTGATATTGTACTTCCGCATGGTGGCCCATACCGCATGCCGAAGAATGTCTTTTTTTTAAATCAATGAAGACATGGTATAGGTTTTGCTGATGCTGGAGGTACCTTTCATATACAGGTGCTTTGCATTAATTTCATACCTATGCAATTTTTTCATAAGTATAATGAAAATTCGCATACATTTCTTTTCTGTAAGCAAATATTTAACTTTTAAAAGAGCAAGGCAGGGCCATCTTTCAGGAAATTAGCATAGGTCCAGTGCTAGAAACAGCTCAGCTTGCTTTAGAAATTTAGTAAACAGAATATCTCTATTTTCCCATCTGCAACCTATTTTCACAAATATAATTTTCATAGCATTTCGCTTGCGATTAGTCACTGATAATTGGAAATTTAACGTGACGGAAGAGAGGGGTGGGGTAATTTACTAAAGTTTTGCTTTCAAAAAAGTTTAAATTTCGATTTGTTTGTTTTTTCTTTCTCCTCTCTTAATCATTTAACAAGATTTAACATGTGATTTCATTCATCCATTTTTGTCACTGCGAAAAGGTGTGAACAAATGCTTTCTGGTAGGTACACTGCTTTGATAAAAGATAGGAAAAACTAGACGTTCTATATATTTCTATGCAAGGTTCTACATTTCTAAAAACTCATTTTTGTGCTTTGCTAGAATATTAACAGGAAGAAAAATGATTTTAAGAAAGAATAAAAGCCAGCACCTCAGTTTCAAAGCATGTAATTCAACAAATAGGGATTTAGTAAGACGTATGAAACACTGGCATAGGTATACTATGTCCACCCCTCTCTTCTGTCCTGCCTTCCAGTTGTCAGTGTAAAAATACCGTAAAAAGCATTCTTTCAATAGCTCACAAATTGGATAAAACAGGCATTCTATTTATTAAATGTCTAAAGCAAGCCTAGCGGTTTTAACATCAGGATCTTTACTACATCTGGCTCCGAAGAAGGTCTCCTCTGGCTCTTTTTAAGAGTAAATATTTTTATACAGGAAGGATTTTTTCCTGGGTCTCATTTAATATAACATGTTTAAATATTTGTTATTGAAATGTCGATCTCAAATTTTCATTATCATATTCATGTGCACCGCAAAATCGACTTTAACTACGTGGAAGCATTACAGCACTTGTCAATATGGTTAAGATAACTTTGATAGGTTGCAAAATCGCTTCTCAGCAATCCTTAGCAGTGTCCCTTTATTTATTCCCACGGTAAGTGTAAGATTTTTTGACAACTAAGACTTTCAGCCGAATCTAGAATGCACTTTGGGGTATGCTAAGACTTATGAAAAAATTGCATAGGTATAAAATTAATGCAAAGCACCTGTGGAATTCCGAAGTTGAAGATCTATTCACTGGTGCTCCTTTCGGCTCTGAACCCAGCCTGTTCTTCTTGGGGGTTAAGCCTGTTCAAGATGACTATCAGCATGACTTTGCTTGAATGACTGATGAAGCTGGTCGTTCTTTAGTTCTTGCAGAGCTGTAGGTTGCCCTAGTTAGGGGTTTAATAATCATTGACTGAGTTCATGGGGTAGGCCAATCTCTAGATCTTGTTACAAATCTCGTTAAAACATCAGTCATGGTCTCCTCGCCAGCTGGAACAAGTTCAGCTGGTATATTATCAACTCCGGCAGACTTCCCTTATTTCAGTGATGCTACTGCAATCTCAACTTCCTAACGAAGGATCGGTTAAAGATTAAACAAAACCAGTGAACACAGAATCATTTGGCGGAAGTCTTCATAGAAGAAGTCGATGGCAAGGATAGAACTCGAATCTGAGTCAAGTGCTACCGGTAATACCCGAGCGAGCCCTGCTCAGCTTGGTATAACAGCTAGATTAAGGCGCACTTGTAGGTTAGGGATAGGCCAAATTATATTGCCTCTTTGAGTCTTGCCGTTTATATCATAGGCAGTGGGCAAGTAATTGACTTGCTGGAAGGAAATAAGACGCTCCTACCTCCATGCCCGGGCCTCCATGAGTCTCCCAGCCCGATGAGATAATAAGGAGTGGTAATAGCACAACATGTGTTGTGTTACTTGTCCCTTCCAAAGGAAAGAACCTATAAAAGCAAGCACATGTGTGCGCTGAGGCACAAAATTTTGCTTATTCTTATATGGCTGTGGCATTTTCATTGGCTAAAGAGAAATGCTTTCCGTTAAGCTTACTTATAAGATTAGGTGAAACAATTCTTATTTGCAAACATGAATAATGCATTAAGCTTTATCGATATTGATTGTTAATACCTATTGGGGAATGAAACGTTGTTGTCTAGTTTTAAGTTGCTAATATGATGTAGTAGGGCAATTCATATTTACAAAAATATGGGTTCGTTTGGTTGATAAAATGTGCAATGCTCAACAAAAAATAATACGCCGTACGCTGTTCAAGACAGTGAAAATTTGCAATAAATATTGTTACCTACCGTACCTTAATAAGCTCTGTGATTTTTTAATGGACCTCGCTTTATCGATTTCTTCTATGCCGGCGATGACACAGAGTTAGGAGTAATACATGCAGAACCAGATTAAAATGCCCTGCTTGTAAAGTGAACACAGTGGGAAGGTCTGAAGACTTTTTCAATAAAGTACAAGGTAACCAGGAACATAATAAGGGCCTTCAGTGATATGTTAATTTACAGTCTATACAATGAAGACAAATCTCATCTGAAGTTAGCAACTTCATCATGTACTCCAAGCAAGGCGTACACTAGGCAGGTAGTAAGGCGTACAGTATTCAAATCGCCCTTGGCATGATTCTAACACCATTTTCAGCCTTTTCTTACATGTTTTATGAAAAATCTTTAAAATGAACGGAAGGCGTAATTAATTTACAGTTTGTTAGTTACGATAATGGGATGATAGCTGGGGTTAGCATGACACAATTTCGTCTTATTTTAAACTGTTCGGAATAAAATTTCTGTGACGGTAAGGAGTTTTTCATTCTACAGAGCAATAAAGAAAAACACCGAAGAACAAAGTATATTAAACTTACCTCTTTACATTTTCGAAGCTGGATAACTATAACTGAAGCAGCATATGCGAGACAAAACCGCAAAGAGTAACGATTTCCGACTACTGGTTATAAGCGAATGCTTGTACTCTCGATTCAACGCTATGAAGCCCGGAAGATATGGTACAGTACGTTCGGATACTGTGAATTTAGGCTACACGCCGAGAACGAGAGAAAACAAAACAAACACACTGATCAACCACAAAGTTTGACAAACGAAAAAGCCACAAGACATGTCGCCCCATCTTCAGGTGACAACTCGCCCCAGATTCTAAGAAAACTCCCCCAGACAACTTCCCCCAAGATAACGCGCCCCACATTCTGAGACCACTCGCTCTTCTAAAGAATTCTGTCCCGAACGACGCCACCACCCCCCCCCCCCCCCCTTACCCCCTCAACACACACGTACCATTTCAGAAGTCATCCAACAAAAAGTTGTTCTTCCTCATAAATCTGCCAAAACCCTGTCCCGCCAAGGGACCGACCATTTGATATTCTTGGTGGGGTGGGGGGGGGGGGGGGGGGGGGGCTGGTATATTTTTCGAAAAAAATCCCTGTCTTTGGAAGAAAAAATATGCAAGTAAAAAATAAACCAGCTCATAAGGGGATTTCAAAAAATAATCTGGCCTCAAAAATCAGTGAAAAAAAAATAACCTGGCTCCACCCAAAATTTCCAAAAAAAAGGGTCTGGGCCCTGCACTTTTGGTGGGAAGATAGCAACTGCCTACCTACCCACCAAAATTCACCTTACCCCTGAGTCTGGACCCTGCACTTTTGGTGGGTAGATAGCAACTGCTTACCTACACACCAAAATTCACCTTACCCCTCCCTCCCACCCCCCCCCCCCAAAAAAAAAAAAGAAAAAAAAGATGGCCACTTGGGACACCCTAGATCTATTTTTTTTTATCTAACGGCACATTTACCGTGATCAACCTGCATAGTAAGACAAACAGGTCTGAGCAAGCAGTGTAGACCCAGGAGCAGTCTGATCTGGGTCAGCAATTTTTCCTTAATACGTGCACATTTTGGGTACTCCATTTGTGGGTGATATAGATATGTTCAAAATGTAGGATGCTGTTATCTTAGTATTATGGGTAATTACTGTAACTGTGTGTGACATTTTTTGTAGAACTATTATTTGTTTTTGTTGTTTTCATAGTTTGCAGGGATTAAAAAGAAAGCCTACCTACCTAAGTACTCTCCAAATATCCTAGTTAATAGGCAACTGCAAACAAAATACTTTTTATGATTGGCCTGTGGCTGAGATGGGAGGAGGGGAAAGGGGCATGAAGAAATACATATTCTATAGAATTAAATGCCAAAAGTTATGTTTTAGCTTAAATCTCATAAAGAAAATTAAAAGGCTCATATTGAAGTTATATTAATAGAAATGATACCATAAACTGAAAAAAAAATATTTCCTGATTAATTTAATCCATCTTAAATGTTTGCAGCTTCTGACCAAAGCGAAGAAACTTGTAATTACTAATCAGTTATTAAGTTACTAGAGAGAAAAGCTTGATGACAGACATTAAATGATGAGTCATGACTGTAAAGGGATGCAGTTTAGTGCAGTTGAATGAGAGGTAGCCCCTTCCTGTCTATCCCCACCCCCCAAACACACACACGCACACACCAACCTATTAAAAAGCATTTTCACAGAGGATTTTATTGGCCAAATATTTAGGACTTTGTTATGCTAGCAAGCTTTTTTATATCATTATAAGTGCACAAAATAATGAATGGGGCATGCCCTTCTAACTGATGGACCCTGCACTTTATGTGGAATGTTGCATAATGCTGTTTGTCCTTCTACAAGTCAAGACTATGTTAGAATGAAAACAATTACACAGTTCCACCATAAGTGTTGCACCAGCATCAATGGGCTTCATATTAACACCTGTTGTGCCCTCTCATTAGAAGCACTTCAGCAAGAGCTTAGATGGTTCTATTAATGGATCACAACAAATGTTTTTATGGCTGAATAAGACAGAATTCCCAGAATTGCTATCATGCTACAGCTGAGTCTTTGTATAATCATTATCATAAAACCATCACTTGTGGATCTGTCTCCAGAATTTTTTTTTCTTATTATGTACATATGTTATTTAATTTATTTTGGCTATTTATTTATTTATACTTATAGGGAAAACACTGAAGGGCAATGTCAGACTGCATGTGAATATAATAATTTGATCAGAGCTTTATACATTTAGAATACCTATATAGTACTAATTTGTTCATTTGAAAATTGTGTTAAATTTTAATTTTTGATCAAAAGCAACTGTGATGAGACACCACAACATACTGTACATTTTACTTGAAGAGAAATGGTAAAGAATAACTCCACTTTGGCTCACTAGATATTGGCCTATTATTTTTCTTGTTTAATCATGTTTATATCTTACCATTATTCAACTTAGAGAATAGATTACCAAGTCCTGAGCCTTTGCCACATATTTAATCAAGTTTTCTGGTTTGCTGGACAGCTGTGCTTTTTATTTGTTTTGTTTTTTGTGAGTGTGACTCAGAATCATATTAGAGAACACATCACATTGAACTAAAATTTTGAGAAATTCTCCATTCTCAATGAAAAGTTAAGGTACCATTCATTATAAATTATATAATTTTTGCATGAGATTTGCCCCTACTGATAGATTTCCATGAGATTTTTGGCAACAGTTAGAGCAAATCCCTCAAAAGATCACTGAGTATATAAACACACTGTGGCATTTTAATTTATGAACCAAGGGCATTGCAGAGCTGACAGCCCCCACCCCCACCTGATGAGCTAGTATCTGACATACCTGGCATTTCATAATAAATATGTATTTTATTAAATCCCTGGTTTCTTCTTAGGAAGAATCAATAAATTCTTGTAAGTTGTTTACACTCTTAAAAAGGGGATAAACAACTAACAAGTAAATATATATGTTGTAACCCCCTCATTAGAACTCATTAAGGTAGTTCCACAGAGGGCCAAAACCTATGTTATAAAAATGCATACTGCAATTTTAATGCTCAAAAGCTCATTTAACAGTACATATGCTGCTTCTCAATGTTGGCTGAAATTATATGGAGTGTAAAGGAGTGTATAAGTATGTATGGCCAAGTTATTTTCTAAGCTTAAAGTTGAAACAAAATCTTCATTACTGCAATTGTCCTACCACTTTCACCATCTGACAGTGTGTCGAAATTGCTGGGAAAATCAAATAGTACTGACCCTGATTAGACTGCTGTTTTGATAGTACAGTCTAACCCAGGTCTACACTGCACTTTTTAATCAAGGATTTTAATCAATGAAGTTTTGCAAGTATTTGTTATGGCTAAACATGGCTAAACATCTATTATATTTTGCTTAGTTTTTCATGTAAAAGAAAGGTTAAAAGTTGTGTGCGTGTGTGTGTGTGTGTAGGGGTGGGGGTTGGGGATGGAGGAAGGGTGGAGGAAGAAGGGGGGGGGGGTAGAGGGGCCTTAAGTTGGGTAGGGTGATCGTGTGAGTTGCAGGAGAGGCTTTGAAATATTGGCACGTACAGGATTAATTGGATGGCAAAATTATTTTTTTCTAGCAGTCCCTCTGATTGTGACCACAATGTACCGGTCTTAATAACTTATAAGCAAGTAAATGCGAAGTTTGAAACAGTTGACGCAGTTCTGTAATTGCGTCACAACTGTCATAAATCGATCGATTTGTTTACAGTATGGTGTAGGCTACTGATCAGAATTCTTTTCCCAATCATTCTGAAGAAAGTACAGGAAAAAAAATTGTTGTATGTTGAATTACTAGATGCGTTCCTCTTCGTGTGTCGGATTTCAGGATTCAAGAACATTTCGGTAATGTTTAAATTTATTACAGATTATTTTGCTGTCTATCGATCAGGTAAAAAATCCGCCATTAATTTGAGAAATTGAAATAGGGTACCTAAACATTATTTTGCAAAGAAAATTGTCCCAAACACCGAATTACTTAATTTTTATAATGGAGAAAGGGCAGACACCATGGTTTTTCATGGCATATGTCCGCCGACGGGAGAAAGTCGATTTATTTTGAAAATTGCTGTTGAAGTTGGCGGATAAGAGTCGTCTTTACATGATCACGTAAAACGTTCGATTGCCGAATATCTCGGTGTTTAGCTCTGCTCTTAAAGGCATAGAGAATTAAATTAAGATGTAAGGAATAAAACCATATATTATTTTCAGCTATGTGTAGTTTGATTCGCCGACAAAGCATCACTGAAATTGCGACACGTTCGTCGATTGAATCTGAGTCTCAGAAATTTAGAATGTTTTTTTCGTTGCTATCTGTATAAAAATATCACTCCGCCATGGATACGCGTTCCCACTGTATCGAGCCGTCTACCAGAGAGAAGGAGAATGAAAAGGAAGAGAAACAATCGAAACAACTACTTTCCCTTACATGTACCTGCTGCAAGCACAGACGGCTCTTGCCATCCTGTTATCCAAATTTTTAAGACGCCCCGGCACTAAAAATACTAAGCACCATCGCTCAGACCCGACCACTCTGTTTGATACCGCTTCAAATATAACTCCTACAGAAGTTCCGCCTTCCATATTTCTACCCAACTTAGACCTTAACAAGTGTCGTTATCAAGTTCGATCATCATGTTTCATTTTAGCCAAAGCGAAATAACGACCTCAGCAACGACCTGTTTAGGTATATGCAGCAGCTGCTATGCGCACTGTGCATTCGTTGCTACGAAACTGTCTTCATGCGACCCTCAACGGACCACAAACGTAAATCAAATTGTTCTATCAATATCGCTGGTAGGTAGCATTGAAATGACAACCAATCGCATACGGGACTGTTGGGTAAGCCGGTAATACACTGTTTACCATTACGTCACCAGATCATGTGGTTAGCTAGATTCCTCGGATCTACGGGGAGCCCCGGTAGCTCAGTGGGTTAAGCGCTGGTCTTCTGATCTAGCGGACCGGGTTCGAATCCCGCTTGAGGCGAGAATCTTTTCTACCGTAAACGGGGTTCCATTGCACACAGCCCTTTATTATCACATTTCCATCGTCCTGATATGACTGATATACTGTTGAAAAGGACGTAAAATCGCAAGTCATCCATCCATCCGAATCTACGTTATGACGCGTCATGGCTACTCTTCAATGACCTGACAGCAAGGTTATGTTTTAAAAATATTTTTATCATAGGAAACATTATAACATCACATTGAATATTTATATTGGACCCAAATAATATTATAGCTACAAAAAGTAAATATCATTGGCTTGTATTGCTTTCATTTATATGTTGTTTTTTTTCGCTTGCTATTTTCGCGAAGGAATATAGATGAGTAAACGAATAGACGTACATTGTGTACTAATTTTTATCCTCTGGAGGATAGTTATGAGTAATATAAGGCAGTCTATCTTCGAAGACTATGACTTGCGCAAGGCAATGGTTGTTTTATAAATTTCTGTTGTTAATTCTGCTAAATAGGATCGACCACGGCCAAATGCCAGGGGACAAGTAGTGGTTTGTCTTTATCCTGACATCCTACTTCCCGTGAATCTTCAACAGTTTTATTCATCACAATTTTTTTCTGAGTGGCTCAATGAAGTATAGAATGTTCCTCGCAGACCGCGCATTCATTGTTTCGAAGCTGCATGCAATAACAAGAATACTGCAGAAGATGTCTGCGCTTTGTCACAAAGAGAACTCGACGGAAGTGTTTGCCGCCGACGCCGCTGGAAATGCAGTGCATATTTCTCAATTCTGCTGGTCATAGGCGAGACGAAAATAGTCTACAAATACTAAAAATCTATTTAAACTCCCAGAAGTGTAGCTGCTGGCAATTCCAAGGCTGTGCTGTGTTAGACCGCGTGTGTCTTTTATTGCATATATGAGCCGCGACGTGACAAAACCAACAAAGTGGTTGTGCGCCCAGCGCAGACTCAGATCAGCCTGGGCAGAGTCTTCGCTGTCCGCATGAAGGTAGCCTAGACCCTCAGCTACACTTTAAGCACATTGCGAAGACTCTGATAAGATTGCCCGGATGCCCAGATTGATCTGAATCTGCGCTGGGCGCACAACCACTTTGTTGGTTTTCTCGTGTCGCGGCTCATATGCGGTGCATCTTCTTCATTGATTGTCCTCATTGTGACTTTACCTCATCAATATTTGTTCATAAAGATGAATGTGTACACTTTCAAGGGAAGCAACTCTGTGTCTTTCTTGTTTAATTCCATACTCAGACGGATCAACTCTAAAAGGACCGAATTTGTTCCTGTAGGAGCAAATTCTTTGCTTTAAGAGTAGACCCCTTTTAGAAGGATTCAATCCTCCGGGGAAGCGAACGTGGAGTCACAAAAGTTGTCCCCCTTTGCGAATTTGCGGAAAAACAGGGAGACATACCCATACACCTTATAAAATTGAAACATTTTTCCAAAACAACAGTTCTTCTAAAACAGCTTGAACCTGCTGCTAACGAATCTTTTGATCTCAGAACTTGCTTGTCATTTAACCGCATTGATTTGAAATTCTGATTTCGAATTACAGATTACAAGAAAACTTAATGAGATTGTTCAGCATGCCTCGGTTAACTCAGTAATGATTTTCTCGTCACCTCGTCAGATTTTCTAGTATCTTAAACTTCCAAGGGAACGTTTTAGAAAGTGTAATATGAGCGTGTGCACAAATCTATTTGCATTTAAGACTATCGAAGGTGAAAAACTATTCTTAGAATATGACTTATAAGAAATATCTTTAGTTTAAACTTTATTTATTTGTACAAATAATACAGATACATAAAAATACAGTTCATGGAAATAAACTATTCATACAAAAGGGATTCAGAAGAAAGTCGTATTGACTTTTTTAAATCTGTCTCCCAGAATATTTACACTGCAAATTTCAGACCCATGATTAACAGAGATTACTTCTAACATTGGTCGGATAATTGCCTAGGAATACATTAAAATGTAGAAAAAAAGAAAAAAAATATAAAAATTTAGTAAGAACAGAAAGAAAGAAAGAAGCTAAGAACAAAACCTAAAGGGTAAAGAGAAACAATGTAGATATCTATAGTAGCCTCCACGGGGAAAGGAGGAAAATTCCGTTATTATCTTATGATATTCACATAAAAAACACGAGTTATAGCTATGCTTTCGGAAGCAACAACAAATACATTTATTAGGTTAAAGGCAGTAAAACAATACGTTAAGATGAATGCTTAGTTTAGAATTCAGAAAGATTTACTGATGAAATCGCTTAGATTTGTGTATAAAGGTTTGAACAGCTTTAAAAATCATAATGTTGTCATTTACAGAAACGGCTGTACTTCCATACAACAATGAGTTGAGTGTAGGTAAACAAATCCTTGAAACAGCAGCAAGCATGTCATTCCGAATATTTTGGTATAGGTTACACTCAAGCAAAAAATGACGGGAGTCTTCTACTTCACCACATGCACAAAGTGGATCTAGAATGATATGCTTAGAGAATAAATGCTGGTTGAGGGAACTACAATTTGTTCGTATCCGTGTGTGATAAATCTGGCAAGTACGATTTCCGGATGAATAATACGAGGGGGTGAAATAATGTTACTCATAAGTTTAAGGTTGTATTTGAAGGCAGCTATACTAGTTACATTTTGAATTTCTCCAGGAAGGTCATTCCAATCCCTAATAACTGAAGGTCAAAAAGAAGAGTAATAGAGCTGAGTATTAGTATTGGCAGTTTGAATATCACCAGCATTGCGTAAGCTATAGCTAACAGATGATCCAACGGTTCTAGGTACGAGTGAAGACAAGTAAACAGGACATAAGTTATTTTGCATTTTGTAAAACATTACAAGCTTATGATTTTTCCCTCTAGAAGAAAGGGTTTCCCAACCTGTTTCAGTTAGTAGAGAATTAATAGAAACAAGTCTTGTCGCACCCGTCACAATGCGTGCAGCTTCATATTGAATTTGTTCAAGTTGATATGATTCATACTGTGTGCAGTTGTTCCACACAATATCAGCATACTCCAACAACGGCCTTATAAAAGAAAAGTATATTATTTGCAAAGATGTACGCTCCAGTACAAATTTTAGCCGCCTCATGGTATTGATACGCTGCCACGCTTTAGCTTTAATATAGTCAACATGTTCATGCCAGGAACAGTTGTTAGAAAGGTATGGACCTAGGTGTTTATGAGAAGACACTTCATTAACTTGTTGGTAATTCATAAATAAAGGCGGGTGATAAGGTTTATTGACTTTTCTAGAAAAGATAAGTGACTCTGACTTAGAAGGATTAAACGAAACTAGCCAATCAGCTGCCAATCTATGGATTTTTAAGAAATCAGAGTTTAGAGTTATGGCTGCATCTGTTGGATCATCTACGATAATATACAGACTAGTATCATCGGCAAAAAGCCTGATAGATGAGTTTATATTCTCAACAATGTCATTGATGTAGATAAGAAAGAGAGAGGACCAAGAATAGAACCTTGAGGAACTCCAGCATTTATAAAAGACCAGTTAGAGGACGCTTCCGGTAGGACAACACGTTGCCTTCTATCTTTAAGATAATTTGCAAACCAAAAGAGGAGAGAACCAGAAATGCCTATACGTCTATGCTTGTAAAGTAAACCTCTGTGCCAGACTCTATCAAACGCTTTACTTATGTCGCAAGAGACAGCACGCACTTCTTTACCTTCATCAAGAGCTTTACAAAAAGTATTGTATAGATCCACAAGTTGGTTAACAGTGGAGTCCCCTGGAACAAAGCCCGATTGCAATGCAGTTATAATACTATTGTCTTTACAGAAGTTAAAAACATGTTTATGTACAAAATTTTCCATGACTTTACCTATAATATTTAAAAGAGAAATGGGGCGATAATTTGAGATAACTGAAGGGTCATCCTTTTTGTGAATGGTCGATACATTTGCTTCTTTCCAAGTGGAGGGGACTTTGCATGGCTGAAGGGAGAAATTAAACAGATCACATAATGGTGCAGAGAGCGGAATTGCTAGTTATTTTAAAAGCCTATTGCTGATAGAGTCTGGCACAGCTGCTTTGCCAATAGCTAAAGACTGAAGGGTTGATTGTACTTCATCCGGGGTAATGGCAATAGAACTCGGGGAATGTAATTCAGCAAATGGAGTTGCAGGAAGAGAAGCATGTGTGTCATCAAGGACTGTTTGCTCTGTAAAGTAGTCGTTTAACGCAGTTGCCTTTTCCAAATCTTCTTCAATAACAAATCCGTAAGCTATAAGAGGTGGTATAGAGAAAGATTGCTCATTGTTAATGAACTTTTTTAACGTTTTCCAGTAGTCTTTAGGACTCAGGTCACTATTCTGCAGTTTATTGGCTAATTTTTCATTAATAAGTTTTTTAGATTGTCTTATTTCGTTTGTAACTTTATTTCTAAATGTTTTGTAATTGGTATGGTCAGTGGCATTATTTGTTCGTTTATACTTATCATATAATCTTTTTATTTTCCGCATCATTCTCTTTATTTTACTGTTTAGCCATTGAGGGTCAGACTTTCTTACCTTAACAATTTTATTTGGAATGTGCTTCTTGGAGGTGTTAATGATATAATCTGTAACATTTTTTGTGTAAGTGTCAATATCTTCATTTTTGAGTGATTGCCAATCGAAGTCAGAAATTTCCTGTCGAAGTGCATCATAATTACCTCTGTCGTAAAGCCATACCTGTCTTTGAAACACTTTAGTTATTACCTTCTTAAAATCTAACACACAAAATATCGGACAGTGGTACCTCACAGCTTGTTCAAGACAAGGCTCACCAACTCCACTTAACATAACACCCTGCTTATTAGAGGTCAATATAAGATCTATAATAGAACTGGAGGATTCAGTGAAATGGGTGGCTTCATTTATTAAGTTATGTAAATTAAACTGCTGACATAAGGTTACAATCTTCCTACTAGATGCCGGTTTTAAAGTATCAAGATTAAAATCACCTGTTATCAAAATGTTATCAATATTAGTATCATAAGCCAAGCCTATAGAATTCTGAATTGATTCCAAAGTCGCAGGAGGAGAGTTAGGCGGCCTATAAAACGTGCCGATAAGAAGTTTGTTTCGATTACAAGATACTTCGAGCCACAGACATTCTATGTCTTGAAGTTCAAGGTCAACTCTACGTTTGGCATAAACATTTTCTTTAACATAGACACAAATCCCGCCATGGTTATCACCTTGGCGGTCCCTCCTATGAGGCACATTAAAGCCATGCATATTAATGTCATTATCAGTTGTTCTGTGGTCTAGTCATGTCTCAGATAGGCACACCACGTCAAAATGTCTTAATTCATATTCGAGTATATCGACTTTGTTGCACAACTCTGTATATTATAATGCACAACAGAAAAGTGTTCCTGTAGGATAGTATTATAAGACGACGACGAAGAAGAAGAGGAATCGGAAAAATCAGGACCAGGATTACGCTCAACATCACCACTCTTTAAGAGTAATAGCGATAGTATGATCATCAGTTCAAAGGAAGATAGAAAAGTAAGACCTTTAACCTTGAAATGACGACAGCAATGTAACCCTATTCGCGCCCTGTATGTCTGTATGTCAATCATTTACGAAATGCAATCAATGAGGACACGAACAAGAGTCTTGGACGCGAAGAGAAACATTTGTGTCTGTTTACAAACTTCCATTTCATTGTCGTGTTGAATACATAACGTCAAGGAAAAAAAAGTTGAGTCCCCGTGGAATATAGAAAAAAGAAAGGTAAGAAAAGATATAGATACCAGCATGATAAGTGTTGCGCAAAATTTTGTCCCTTTTTGGAGTATTAAGATTCTAGACCCACAACGACAAACACAGGCAATTCGGCAAGTGCCGCCATACTTCGTCAACCAACGACAAATTTTCCGCTCCGCTGATGCAAACTCCACTCACGTGAACAACGTCAGAAACGTCTAAAAATGTTTATATGCGACTGATCTCTAATACAGAAATCGACAGCCTCATTCGTGATAAACGAATGACAACATAATTTTACCTGGGGCTCATTCGTGATACGCAGAAGAGCACAATACACGTCAGTGTTTGGCGACCCTCGTCGACGCTGCCCGTATCCGACACTGTGGGTCCGGAAACCTATGTACTCGTATACATGTGATCTATTTTCGATTTTTCTTTAAGAAAGATATTGTCGAAGGTAGAAGAGTCCTCGTGCCTTATGTATATAAGACTCTTCATCATCTATCCAGCGGCAACATACCGTTAAAGGCAACGTCGCAACGTCATGACTAAATGCATTGGCGTTGGTGCAACGTTGCATAAATGTAATGTGCTTGCTGGAGTAAGTCCTTGGATCGTATTTATAAAACCACTTAAGTGGTTGCTATGCTCTTCTATGAAAGAGATTCTCTAAAACTATGAAATTTGCTCTGGAGGAACAGTCTGATAAAGACTGTTCCTCCAGAGCAAATTTCATAGTCGTAGGGAATCTCCTTCAAAGAAATTCTGCCCTAGCAACAGCATAGCAACCACTTAAGTCATTTAATAAATACGGCTCCTGCTCTTTGATCTTTTACCATGTCTTTTTTCCGGACTTGATAAGTCTGCCCAGCACCAGAAGCATGGAGCTTTCATTTTGACTGCAGTTGTAGCTATACTTCTAGTCGCAAAACAAGGATTCTTCAAGGTCACATGGAGAAGAAATCCTGTATTCTTCGACTTATAATTACATGCATCGCGTCTGGTTGAAGTAATCAATTCGAAGCTGTGTGACTACACCTTGATCGTTTGAGTCCATTTGTGCATGGAGGCAGCTTTAACAGGGTAGTGTTTGCTTCCTCCGTGAGTGAGTTTCTTCTACAAGAAAGACTACTCTTTGCAAATCATTCCATTTAGATTAGTCCCCTTGGATCAGGGAAGGCAAGTATTATCCTGCTAAAAAGATTTCGATTGGAGGCGTTTACACCGTAAGGTGAATGTCCAAACCTCCATATTTTCGGTCAATCATCAAAAGGGAACATTTTTTGTAATTTTTGTCCGTTTACTTGAACGAAAGTGGGATCTACTCTGCTGGACAGAATTTGCCCATAAGAGACCGAATTATTTCCTTTAAGAGTTGACCCCAATGAAGACGAAAATGAAAATGGTAGGGTTGCTTCTCCTGAAAGTGTATCCATTCATAAAAACTGCTCCTGGCTAACTCTTGATTAGCCTTTGAGCCATGGCGCAGTAGGTACTGAAAAATTAGATCCTCAGGAATCAAGGAATACTCTAAAGAAATGAAAATACCAGACTGGGTTTTATTGAATCTGTTCATAACCTGTAACAAGTATAGCTTTAACAAAAAACTTGGTCTACGCTTAGCAACCATCAATATTTGATGCTTATCAAATAAACCATTGCAATCACAAAAATCTAAAAAATAAAACTTTTGATTAGATCTCAAAAGCCGACCTTAAATCTTCATGGGTGGATTTCAAGCACGGGTGCGAGTGGTAGGTATCATACCATTCCATGATTGAAAGACAGTTTAAAAGGCCGTAAGATCACAAGTCATTCATGCATCTGTACCTTGTGATACATTCTGCTACCTAGTGATACCATATGTGCAGTATTTCTTATGACCACTCACGACATCTATGCGAACAGCACTCACGCCATATATGCGAATAGCTTATGGCCTCTATGGTTATCAAATAAACCATTGCAACCACAAAAATCTAAAATAAAACTTTTGTTATATCTCAATAGCCGACCCAAAATCTTCATGAGTGGATTTCAAGCACGGGTGCGAGTGGTAGGTATCATTCCATTCCATGATTGAAAGACAGTTTGTAAGGCCGTAAAATCACAAGCCATTCAGTCATCTGTACCTAGCGATACATTCTGCTACCTTGTGATACCATATGTGCGGTATTTCTTATGACCACTCATGACATCTATGCGAACAGCGCTCACGCAATATATGCGAACAGTTGCATAAAGGTCAAGATGCATTGTAGGTTACTTATGGCTGTACTTCCGTGTCGAAAGCAATTTCTAGATAGTCTACGCCCATGGGCGTACACAATGAAATTTGCAACACCGGTCACGTCCCATAGTACCGGCTTTAACAGAACTCCATTTTCAAAAGGACTACATGTTTAAACGAAGTGAATCGAAAGGACCGGAAAGTATGCAGGCAGTACTGGGAGGCGTCAACGGCCGCCACACGGATCTTTACACCAGCTGCAGTGAAGTTTAATAGTGTCTGAAAAGTTAGATCCTTTGGAAGCAGGAATACATTAAATAAATGAAAATAGTGAACTCGGTTTAAATGAGTGTTTATGGTCAGCTTTCATACGGGGTTTTTGCGCTACGGCTGAAAAGCTTGATTTTATCACTTAATAACTTGATTTTATCAATATATAATCACTTTTGGGCTTTTTAATGTACAGCGATAATCTAAAAGAAAATATTAAATGAACCCATACTAGAATAAGAGCGAGAGAGAGGTTCCGTGTCCGTATTTAACGTTTTCAGTGGCGCTGAACCCCAAACGTTTGACCAAAACTCTTAAAAGGAGTTTCTCCAAGGACACACCCAATCCGCAAGACAGCGCATCAGCAAACATCAGGTAAGAAATGTCTGCTTATTGCGCAGGCGTAGTGCAATGCATTTGTCTTCCCGCTTGCGAAACTTACCCCTGGGAAGCAGGAAACTGGAAAATTTAGAAATAAGACAGCAAAAATTATTTAACAAAATATTCTCGATTTTCTATTTTTTTTTTTTTTTTTTTCTTTTTTTTTTATTGGAAATTCAAACTCTTTTATCTTTCGAATACAATTAATTAAATGCGGTGGAGGCACAAGTGTAGGTCTTATGATTCATGTTGTGAGAGCTGTATAATATGCAACAAGGTGCTTGTACATGTAATACCGTCAGTCTCTGACTAAATGTGTACTATTTATTTCTAATTATTTGCAAAATCGATGTTCTTCTGCTTTTCTTTCCATGATCGTTTGCCTGTCTGAACGAATTGACATTCTGTATGATTTGACGTCTTGTAAGTATTAAATGAGCCGCGACACGAGAAAACCAACAATGTGGTCGTCCGCCCAGCGCAGACTCAGATCAGCCTGGGCATTCACCCAGTCTGATCAGACTCTTTGCTAAGCGCTTAAAGGGTAGATGAGGGACTAAGCTACCTTCATGCGGAAAGCGAAGACTCTGATCAGACTGGGCGGATGCCCAGGCTGATCTGAGTCTGCGCTGGACGCACGACCACATTGTTGGTTTTCTCACGCCTTGTAAGTATAAAATCGCGTTTAATCTGATCTTCGAAGATATTACAGACTAATTATGTAGAATTCCAACGGGCGTCAATGACAATTCCTTTCAACACAAAAGGCATCCAAAATAGGCGAGGCGGAATTCATAATCAGTATAATTTCATTTAATATTGAAATTTGAAATGGGAAGTCTGCGAACTTTGTACTAAAAAGTCATATTTCAGAAGTCATAAAAAACTTGTGGCAGGCTGTTCTATTCTGTCTTCTACATTGTGTGTGCTAAATGCATTTCTTTTTTGCTTTATTTCTTTTTATGCCCCCAACTTCGAAGAAGTTGAGGGGGTATAATACTTCTTGGTTCTCCATCCGTCCATGCGTCACGCATACCATATCTTACAAATCATGCATATTAAAGTTTTGAAATTTCAGATATGGATTCATCATCAAAAATAGTTGACATGTATTTTTTGTCTGAGTTATCATCTTTTTTGAAATTATGCCCCTTTGGAAAAAATCATGTTGGAATCTTGTCAGCAAAATATTTCAAAACAGTTAATCAAACATTATTGCAATTACTTTCATATCATATGATAACATTCGTAACTCCATTTTTTAAGCAAATTAATGCATTCGTCAACACGTCTCGAGAAACCATGGCATTATGCCTCTTTGCATAACTTAGTTCTTGTATCTTCGTTTTATCACAAAGTTATACATGATTACATGTAAAACTCTTCGAAGCATTGTATGTCCACATTTAAGCAAACGAATTCAGTAATTTTGAGTATTATTAGGATGGACGGGAAAATGGATTATCGAGGATTTTACGGCCCTTTTACGGATGGTTTAAAACAATGACGATAAATACTCCATGAACGTGCTTTGTCCAAATATATAGAAGTGTTGACGATGATGATTTAATGTTCAACCAGGTCACGCACTGGGTAATTGCGTCTAGAAGATGATGTTTTACTACTTAAAATACGTATTGCTCTGTGAATGAATTTTATTTTTGTGGATTTTATCGATGTGTAAACGCCATCGAATCACTCACAAACTGAATAAAGCTCGAAGGGTTTTATGTTAAGTTTGTGAGTGATTCGCCGGCGTTTACACATCCATAAAATGCACAAAAATAAAATTCATTTCTTATAATTCCAAGTTGGTCATTTCTATCAGCTGTACGAGGGATGTTCATTAAATAACTGAAACACCTTTGTAGATCATTAAACTTTATACATAAATAAGTATACTTCCTGTAACACCAAAGAGTCTCTTTTGAGCTTTCAAGTTCATCTTTGAAATTGGTATATCAACCTGTTACCCTAGCAACATATAACGTCACGTTAATGCTGGGTACGGCGTGTGATTTTTTGACGTCATTTTGTTAAAGAGATTTTCGTATTATGCTTATCATATAGGATATTTAAAGAGATATTGAAAATTTAGAAACAGCTTCTGTTAAAGTTAGGCATTGGCTTTACAAACAAACATAAAATGATTGTTTATGAAAATATTCTGAAATATGGTATGAATGAAAGTAAGAACACTGATTAAAATATTTGATTTTGGGGTATTTTGAAGTTGTATTCCGTATGGTTCAGTATTATGCTGAAATTAATTGATCGGTTGTCAAGTGCATGATAATTTTGGTTCGTTCTGCTATACAATTATCCAAAGACTTTCCCTGTTAAAATGCAATGAAGTCACATTTTTTGTCCCTCATGCTTAAAATCAGCGAAAAACGTCACATTCTGCTGGATCGGAAGTCGTTCACGGTCTGTATTTCTGCCAGGTTTCTGAGCAAGTCATGGATAACTATATTTCTTTAAGTATCTGAGACGTGTATCAAGTCACCACACCATGACAAACTTTTATCTATTCCTTGTTGCTTATCAGTAGCATATATGCACGGAAATTTGAGAAAAATTAGAGACTAAATCCCTCTAAGGGTAAGGCATCGTTGCCATGGCAACGCTATTTCTATAACCATTACTTTGGAACTTAATTATACATGTATGGCATTTGCTTGCCTATTACAGATTATATACTAAGGAAAATAAATTTAGCATTTTTTTACAAATCAGAGTATAATTCAGACTTTTTAAAAAGTAGGAAATTGTATTGTTTCCATAGTGTAAGGTATCATTTTGCGTACCAGAAACACAAAAATTAAGGTCGAACGTTTATTTATAGAGCAGAATCGCGTCGCATTTGTACCCAAGGGGTTTAACCTAAAAAATGCCATAATTCTTTCATGCAATCATCTTTTTTGAGGCGCTGTTTCATCTTCAAATCTTACACCAGAGCCCATTTGCGGCGGTGTAGACATTTGTGAACCAGGGCACAGTGTTATGTGCTAAAAGATTGTTACTATGACAAACGTAAATGTGCTTATCACGCCGTCAAAATTGGCATTCACAAAGCAATTGAGACTGAGCAAAAGTCACCGTTAGCGAATTGTTTCAAAATCTTAAACAAAACTGCAATGGCGTCGCTTCTAAATGACCAGAACACTTTCAAGCAATTTGTTGCTGTAAATTGGCGATATTCCCGCAGGTTTAACCACACCAGGTTCGACAGTTACGTCATTCTGACGTCAGTTTTTAAAACCATCAAAGATCCTCTTTACATCAGCAATATTGAACTTAAAGTTTTTCTTCTCTAAGTGCACATAAGGGTCATTCAATATCCACAGATTTTGTCAATTTCCGTCATAACGTAAACTTGACGCCTCCATTCAAATCTTGAAAGGTTCTGGTCGTTGCATTAAAACAAATGGATTACTTGAGGTAATCTTTTTGCACGATAGTGTTTCCCAAGTTGACAGTAATAAAGCGCAATAAGATTCGAGTCGAAACGTCAATTGATAACGTTTAAAATGACGGTTGAATTTTTCGGCAAGTTAACGTCAAACTATCATGCCCCATTGCCGGCTTCTTATGCGTTTATTTGCAAACCCATTTAAGGTTTTCTTGTTCAAGGTTCCAGTTAAAACCTTTCAAAAGCATTTTGACAATGCTCATTGTTTAATTTTTTGTCAGCCCGAGCAAAGAGTGAATTCATTTAAAGTGACGTCAAACGTGCGTTAAGTCACCTTTTTTGTCCAAGTTTGATGTAATCGCAGTCTCCTGACTTAAACTATCTATATGCGATCAACAACATTGGAATACTACCCCTAAAGAAAATTTCGCAACCCTTTGGAAAAATTGCTAAATTTATTTCTCTCAGTATATATCTATAATACTATTCTAACTCATAGCTAATGAAATATATGCGAGTTTCCATTGTTTAATGAACATCCCTCGTACATGTAGTAATTATACCGAGTATTTTAGAAACTGACGCAAAGAAAATAGTCCAAGTAGTTCTCGATTTCCGGTTCAAGGGATTTATCGAAGCATAAACGCCGTTTTCTGTACGCTCTTGACCAATCAAATTGCGCTAAATTAGCAGTAGAAAATTGAGTTGGAATTATTAGACATGTAAAATACATTTGAATGGAAAAACACGGAAATTTTACATATAGAAGTATTCTTATTAATATGTACGTCCAGACATACTTGCATTTGAGCTAAACGTCTGGCAAATTATATTATTAGTTTGTTTCAATAAACTTTAAGGTGAAAATGGAAACACGTCTTTGACATTAAATGAAACAAATTAGTCTGCATTCCTATATCAATTGAAGCTTGATGTTCCATGCAAACTAGATTACATATGAGTCGAGACATGAGAAAACCAACAAAGTGGCTGTGCGCCCAGCGCAGACTTAGATCAGCCTGGGCAGCCACCCATTCAGATCAGACTCATCGCTTAGCGTTTAAAGGGTAGCTAAGGGTCTAAGCTACCTCAATGCGGACAGCGAAGACTCTGATCAGACTGGGCGGATGCCCATGCTGATCTTAGTCTGCGCTGGGCGCACAACCACTTTGTTGGTTTTCTCGTGTCGCGGCTCAATTATGAGCGCGAAGTATATTCACAAAATTGCACAATCCATAATTACTGATTCAAATGGTTAATGCATCTGTAACCATCGTTTGTTAAACTGACATGCGCCAAACTGACAAACGACTGAATGGAAGAGAATTGTAGTGCTGGGTTGAGCTGCTGTCTAATCAAAATTAGCGACTATAAATTGTTTAAGGAGCTGAAACACGCTTACAGATCCCAGCGGCGTCTGGCGACGGTAGTGTGGGACCCACAAAGCAAATTATAGGGCGAAAATTTAATGAAAAATACCCCAAGCCATTTATTATTATCTGGTCTCGAAACTGATATATAGATCGCCTTGGGTGAAACTTTGAACAATAACACATATTTTAGTGCGCATTTCACTATCTTTCTTCAATCCTTTTCATACCTCTCTTTCTCTTTGTTCTATCAAAATTATGACAACAACGAAACTGATGCGAGGATCCATTGCCATTCTGTTGTTTATTTCCGGCAAACAGGAACAGAAAAAAGAATTGCTCTGGGTTATAAGCCAATCAAAGCAGCCCAACCAGGACACCGAAATGAAAAAATGCCGGAAGCTTCATGTAGAAGAATCGTACATGTAGGAGAAAAAGTTTACAGAACTTGACACATCCGTTCATTGATGGTGTGCGTTTCTATTCGATACTAATTGTTTTCAATAAAAAAATCTGTGTCATTATTTCAAAAAGTCAGTCTTAAAATATCAAAAGAGAAAAATGCAGCGCAAACAACCACTAAATTTTTTAAAAGAGTCATTCTCTGTAAGCACCAAAAAATTGCAATAGGGGGTGAAAATGACATATCTCAGATTTTGATGAAAATTAGTGTCTTTTTTGCTAATGTCAAGTGATGAACAAAAATACAATTTTTTCTCCAATCAAACTGTCCGTTTCCATGGCAATGAGGATTTTCTGTTTTTTGGCCTAATTTGGTGATTTTTCATATAAAAAATGCCAGATTTGACACCAGTTATATTGATAGTATTTCTCAACAAATGTTATTGACCTTCATGTCTTTTAAGATACCCATGTAAGTGCTGTGTACGGATAGAAATTTTTTTCTTTATATTGCTATGGTCAAGGAGTTGGTGACCTTGACTTCTATCTAGTAAAGCATCCCTTTAAAAATATCAAAAATTGGCCAATTTTGAAAGCACTTTGTTAGAAAAAGCGGCTATAGATTTTTTTCATTCTCTTGGTACAGAGAGTATAACACCTAGCTCTTAATATATCAAAAAATTGGAGATGGTATATTTTTTAAAATTGAAAATATTTTTCTTTGAATTAAGTCACCGTCAGGAAAATCAGAAGAAACTGTGATAGCAGAAAATCTGTTATAAGAGATAATATCTGGAGAATGTTAAGCAAATATGAGCAGAAATACAAATAAATACATTGAATACAGTGGAGGGAAGTTACATAAATACTATTTTCATTCAGAAGTATGCTTAAAATTTACAATTTGGGGTGCAATTACCCCTCCCACTTCCACTAAATATGAAATGAATGCAAAAGTTACATGCCATGGATAATATATCTCAAGTTTCCATAATTGTGAGCAAACTGAAACATTTTTAAAAGATCACCACATGTTTGCTGCTATTGTTTTTACATTGTCTATCATTTGGTAACCATGGTAACTGTTATTCTATTATGGGTCAGTGTTCATTTACACGGATATTTACAGAAAATCGTTTCAATGCTGATGAAATGTATTCCTTGTTATTTACTTTTTACATATGCATACGCATTCTAAATGTTGATTTTGTTAAATAATATACGATAAATCAGTATTTTTATAGTTGCTATGACAAAAACCACTCAATCCTTCCACAAAGAAATCAGTCAATCTGCGTGTATGTAGTACAATGTAGAGAAAGAACAGCAATTGAGCATGAATAGAGACATGCATTGGAGAAGAAATAAACCACACATACAATGTTTATATTTTTTCATTCCTTAATATGTTTAATCTGTATATCTAGGGGGTGAGTTACCCCACCCACTTCATTTAGTTATACAACAAATTCATAAGTTACATACTATGAGTTTTGATGATAAAATACACCTGGCACACTTGTTTTAAAGTTGCTCATCACATGTCTGGTCTGCATAAGCTTTCTTGTCTATTGTCCTTTGTATTTGTAAAAGTTCTTGATGAGGCACGCATGCATATATGCATGCACATACACCAAACTGAAGTTTTGTCGACTGTCTCGCTTACGGCAAGCGGGTTCGACAAAATACTCCTGCGACCTTGAAAATGGCATCAAGGTCGCCAAGTTCTAAGTCTTTGTCTTGCCTAAAAGGTTGATCTTTGCAAGTTTGGTAAAAATGAATCTACTGGTCAAAGATACATCTTCGTTTTTCAGGACAAATCAACAAATGACCCTTAAAAATAGGGCCAAAGTCACTAAATCCTAACTAGAAACATGGCCCCGTCTTTATGAGACTGCTGGTGGAATTTTAATCGTATTTCCCTGACCAGAAAATACATTAACAGCTTTCTGTTACCATGTTGTTTGACTTCATGTTGTTTGGAATTAAGCCTCTGGTAGAGTAATTAAGATACAGGCAAAAAACAAAATTATGACCGATTAAAACAAAGGCAACCACTCTGTAAAGCAGGAAACTGGAGTTACCATTCTTGCACTCTGCACACCTTCAGATATTCTGATGATGCTTTATATTTTTACCAAGTTTTGTGAAAATATCTTCAAAGGCTTTAAAGTTATAGATTGGACAAGGTCTCAATACCCAAAATTACAAAGGGATATAATTCTGCCTAACATAAATGAAGGTGCAGTTATGGTTCTTTTTCTCCACAAGTTGTTTGATGATGCTTTACATTTGTATCAATTTATAAGAAAACATCTTCTACAGTTTTAAAGTTAGAGCGTGGAATGATTTCTATACTGAAAATTACAAAAGGGCATAATTCTGTAGAAAATGTAGATGAAGTTACAGTTTTAATGCCCTTCACATCATCTGCTATGCTTTATATTTCTACAAAATTCCAAGAAAATATCTTTGACGGTTTAAAAGCTGAATAGCAGACAAAATTTCTATATTTTAAATTACAAATGGAAATAATTCAGTACAAAAGTAGATGGAGTTGTGGTTCTTATTCTCTGTACATCGTCTAACAATGTTCTGTATTTGTACATAGTTTCATGAAAATATCTTTAAGAGTTTTAAAGTTATAGAGCTGACAAGATTTCCGTACTGAAAATAACAAAGGGCATCATTCAGTAAAAACATAGGTAGAGTTATGGTTTTTATTGTCTGCAAATCTTCTGATGATGTTTTACTTTCGTACCAAGTTTTGTGAAAATATCTAAAACGGGTTTAGAGTTATGGAGCAGACACGATTTCCGTTCTGAAATTACACAGGGGTATAATTCAGTGAAAAAATGTAGAAAGAGTTACACTTCTTGTTCTCTGCACATCGTCTGATAATGCTTTACATTTGTACCAAGTTTCGTGAAAATATCTCAAACAGTTTCAAAGTTATGGAGGGGACACGATTTCCGTACCAAAAAAATTACAAAGGGGCATATTTCAGTAAACAATGTAGGTGGAGTTAAGGTTCTTTCTCTCCGCATACTGTCTGATGCTGTTTTACATTTGTACCAAGTTTCATGAAAATATCACAAAGAGTTTCAGAGTTATGGAGTGGACACGATTACCGTATCAAGATAAATTACAAAATTACAAATTACTTCGTCTGGCGGGGCCCTAATAATCAGTTATGAATCATCTCCAAATGATGATTTAGGGCTAGTTTAGTATAATTCCAACAAATGCTTCGTAATATAGGATATAGATAAGCCAGTTTTTAAACATTTAAAGACCATCTTTGACCTTCAAAACAGAATAAAGGTCAAACAATCCATTTAGCAGCTTTCTATGACCTCCTGGGACATTTAAAACTTCTATATTTATGGATAAATTTTAAAATAATTGTGCACAGCTGTTCTCCTTGGTGAGCAGAAGTGTCATTTGAAACATTCGTTCAGGTAGGTCCAAGGTCAAGGTCACACTCAAAGGTCAATTGGTAAAATGGTCATATATTGAGTTTGTCCGAGCCATTACTTCTACATTTATAGATGGATTTCAAAATGATTTGGCACAATTGTTCTCTTTTATGAGTAAAAGTGCCATTTGGAACATTTGGTCAGGTAGGGCTAAGATCAAGGTCACATTCGAAGGTCGAATGATAAAAAATGTCATAAATTGAGCTTGTCCGGGCCATAACAGCTACATTTATGCATGGCTTAAAGACAAAAAAGGCACAGTTGTTTTCCTTGATGATTTCAAGTACCATTTGAAATATCTGCAGGTATATCCAAGGTCAAGGTTACACTTGAAGGTCAAATGATAAAAATAGTCATAAATGGGGCTTGTCCTGGCCATTACTTCTACATTTATGGATGAATTTCAAAACAGTTTGGCACAATTGTTCTCCTTGATGAGTAGAAGTGGCATGTGGAATTTATTAAAGTTTGTCCAAGGTCAAGGTCACATTTAAAGGTCAAATGATAAAAAAATGTCATACACTGAGCTTGTCCGGACCATATAATTTATACAGTTATGCATGAATTTCAAAATAATTTGGCACAATTGTTCTCCTTGACGAGTAGAAATATGTTTGTTCAGGTTTGACCAAGATCAAAGTCACACTTCAAGGTCAAATAATAAAATTGTCATAATGTATGCTTGCCATGGCCATAGTTTCACTTGTATTCCTTCATAAGAAAAAAAAAAGAAATTTGCTGTATCATGATATTGTTTGGATTCTTACAAATAAGTAAAAAATGAAGCAGTTAGTCTTGACATACTTATAGGTCACTAAAGCAAACAGTGGGCTCAACAAGTTGTCCCTGGACAACCATCTAATTAATTTTTTCCCATGTTCCAATGGTGTGTCTGTGCAAGTTTGGTCACACTCGATCTGTTCATTCCGGAGATATGGTGCAAGCAAGCCATTTTTAACACTGTAAGTCCTCATGTGACCTTGAATATAAGGTCAATGTCACCAAAGTCTAACAGTGTCTCCCCACCTCCTTATAATATACCTGTGCAAGTTTGATCAAACTTCATGAATCCCTTCAGAAGATATGGTGCATACAAACCATTTTCACTGTTTTTGACCTCCTGTGACCTGAAAATATTTTCAAGGTCACCAACTTTTTTCAGTTCTTTTCCACTTCCCTGTGATATATTTGTGCAAGTTTGATCTAAATCTATCTAGCCCGCCGGGCCGGGTAGCGCAATCGGTAGGGCACCTGACTCGTAAGTCAGAGGTCCTGGGTTCGAATCCTGGTCTGGCCACATACTTTCGTTTCTCCTTCCGCTGATTCAAGAAGGGCAGGTGTCAGTTACTGGCGAAAGTATGTGCACTTAGTACTGGTTAACCGCTTAGGAGGTCTAAGCCTGCCCAGGAATAGTGTGGTTAGGTTAACTGACCGTCCCGACATGACCTTAGTTGTTTACCGTGGACGTTAAGCATCAAATCAACCAACCAACCAACTATCTACCCCTTCAGGACATATGGCGCCGACAAGCCATTCAGATACCTCATAGGACCTTGAAATGCGGTCAACGTCACCAAAATCTAATTAGCTCTTTTTCCCCACCCAAAGATGTATCTCTGCAAGTTTGGTGAAAATACATTTATCCCTTCAAGAGATAGAGTGCAGACATGAAGTTATGCTGACACACAGACACCGATACCAATGCAGGCGGGATCTGCATCAAAACAACATACCCGCCTTCTCTTTCCTCCTTCCCCAACTCCCCTCCCCCCAATGGTGGGGGAACATAAATATGCTTATCAATATGATAAATATATAAGCAAATTTTCTTCTCCATTATGAAATATTTAAATGTATTTCTGCTCATTTAATGTCCTTTATTTGCTTGCTACCAGATGCACTCAGATTGTCAACTGTTGTTTTGATGGAACATCTGGTTGTATCCATAGCAACTAAAATATACCAAATTATTGTCCAAGGTGAGAATTATTTGATCAATAGAAAGTGTATACATAGATCGAAAATCACAATCAACACTTTTCAACTAAATTTAAATGTTTTTTAAATATCCAGGAGCCCCGGTAGCTCAATAGGTTAAGCGCTGGCCAACTGAGGTAGCGGACCGGGTTCGAAACCCGCTTGAGGTGAGAATTTTTCCTACCGTAAACGGGGTTCCATTGCACACAGCCTTTCATTATCACCGTCCCATTGTCCTGATATGACTGAAATACTGTTGAAAAGGACATCAAATCGCAAGTCGTCCATCCATCCATTTTAAATATTCATTTCCAACAAAAACAGACTAGTGATAGAAAATTGGTTGCCATGGTTACTATGTGATTAATAAAATAAACTAGAAATGTTTCTTTCACAAAACCAAATGAACCCCCTCCTATCCTTTCTCAGCTTATCATTTTCCCTAAATATTGCAAAGTTAGGATCTCTTGTAAATCTTGAAATTTGGGTCCAGGTAACCACCATCTAATCAGTACTTTTCCATCTCCCGATTATAAACTTATGTCAGACGGCCCGTTGTATCTGTTGAGTCCTCGTCTTTGCTTCTTCATGGTGTTGAAATTTGATTTATGTGTTTACCGTGATGATTCATTGACGAGTTAGAGGGTTATCATGCGAACCGAACAACCAACTAAATGTTTTGTACCACTTCAGAAACTGAGGGTGAGGTTGGGCCTGTAAAATCGATTTAAGCCCCCCAGTAATTCATTACTGACCGTTCCAAGGCGGTAGTTCTGTTGTGGTTCTTTGTTGCCTGTTTTTGGTGTCAGAGTTTCTGTGATGTTTTACCTTATGTATATTATTATTATTTTTGGTTCGGTTTGGGTTGCTGAGTGGCCACCTTTTGGGAACAAGCTGCTCACTCGGTTGGCCATATGTTCTCTGTATCTTGATTATTTGTAATCTTAGTTGTTTCCAACTATGGTTTGAGGGCTGGATTTGGATTTTGATTGTTTCAGTTCCTGGTCTTTTCATACTTTTTACTTTTATCTATGTTTGGTCGCAATCCATCAATCCCGTTAGGAGTTATCATGCAGACAAGCCATATTTCAACACCCTACAACCTCCTGTGACCTCGAAAATGAGGTCAAGGCTACCAATATCTTATCAGTTTCTTTTCCATCTCCCAGTGATATGTTTATGCAAGTTTGGTTAAAACCCATCCATCCATTCAGAAGATATGGTTCAGACAAGCCATTTTTCAACATTTCTGACCTTCTGTGACCTTGAAAGTAGGGTCAAGGTCACCAAAATCTAATCAATTCTTTTTCATTTCAGAGTGATATATCTGTGCAGATTTGCTTTAAATCCATCCCTCCATTCAGTTCAGAAGATATCGTGCTGACAAGTCATTTTTTTCCAGCACTCAGTGACCTTCCGTGACCTTGAAAATAAGGTCAAGATCAGAAAATCTAGCCAGTTCTTTTCCATTTCACAATGATATATTTGTGCAAGTCTGGTAAAAAATCAATTTATCCATTTAGGAGATATGGTGCAGAAAATCCATTTTTCATCATTCTTTGACCTTCTGTGACCTTGAAAATAGGGTCAAGGTCAGCAAAGTCTATTCAGTTCTTTACCCCTACCCAATTAGGTATGCATGCAAGTATGGTCATAATCCATTTATTCCTACAGGACATAGAGTGCAGGCAAGGGCTACACAGACGCTGATGGGATCCGCACCAAAAAAACAATATGTCCCCCATCCCGCCCCCACCCACCAACCACTGTGGGAATATTATGAAAAAAAGAAAGACGACAGAAACAATGAGCTTGTAGAAGCCCCCTAGACTATTCAAAATCAGCAAAGACTGAGATATATTCATTGTAGAATGCACTTTTTAATTTGGTTTTGCATTGAAAGAAAGTGGGTGGGGTAATATAACCCCAAATTGTAAGGTACCAACGTATTTTTGAGGGTGAAAACTCTCTATGCAGTTTTCCTTAGTTGTTAATCATGCATCAACTTGTATTTTGGCTCATATTTTTTGAAAATGTTCAAGGTATTGTATTTTATCTCAGAATTTCAATTATGAAAGTTTCTTCTGATTTCTCTGACGGTGACTGAATTCAAAGAAAAATATTTTCAATTTAAAAAATATACCATCTCCAATTTTTTGATATATCAACAACTAGGCTTTGTTCTCTCTGCACCAAGAGAAAGAAAAAATCTATAGCCGGATTTTTTAGTAAAACGTCTAAAAATTTGCTGATTTTTGATGTTTTGAAATAGACGCCTTACTAGGTGGAAGTCAAGGTCACTGACTGCTTGACCATAGCAATATGAAGAAAATTTTCTGTATTTGTAAGCAGCACTTACATGGTTCTCTTGTAAAATGTAAATACCAATACCATTTGTTGTGAATTACTACCAGAACAATTGGAGTCAAATCTTGCATTTTTCATTTGAAAAATCACTAGATTAAGCTGAAAAACACAAAATCCTGGTTGCCATGGCAACGGATAGTTTGACCGAAGAAAAACTTTTTATTTTTGTTCATCACTTGACATAAGCAAAAAAGACACTGAGTTTCGCGAAAATCTGAGACATGTTATTTTCACCGGATTTTGGTGCTTACAGAGAATGACTCTTAATATTCTATACTGTTATGTCTATTTGTCCTACAGCTTTTGTTATTGCTGTTTGGAGTCGGAAGCGTCAGGTTTATAATAATTAGAGCTTATGTACGAGTACATAGGCAATCTCAAATAACCAACGCAATATATGATCTCGTTGCTTGAAGCGCTTAGAACATTTTTAAACCTAAACTTGCAACAGAAATTATTCACCTGGCCCTAAAATGAGGTACCTGTACCTCAGAAACCATAACTTCCACACCTCTGACCGATTTGGTTGATTTTTTCACTCAGTAATAGCGAGGTTATTGTCGCCATTTTCGAAAGTGACCTGTCGTATTTTGAGGTCACGCGATCAACCGGAAACCGGCTAAGAAAAAATAAATAACAAAAAAAAAAAAAAAAAAAAAAAATGAATACAAGATATAAGCGCCAGTTATGTTCCGTATGACAAAACGATTGCTTGTCTGAGGCCTGGTGTTATTGCTGAACATTTATCAAGAGAGAAAGTTTGGAAAGATGAAGTCTAGTTTTCAAAGTAAGAGGTGCCACTTGAAAAGCTGTTTTTGAAAACATCATAAATTTTGGAGGTATTTTCGGTGTCTAAGGCCCGATTTCATGTCGCTGTTAGAACTCATTTTAACAAGTCAGTGCAAAATTTTGGTGTTCCGAATGCTATTCCGTGTACTAAGTTAGACGTAAAATCGGGCCTAAAAGTCTACAGCCCAAATCCTTGCTCTGGTAAACAACAACAACAACAAAAACAACAGGTAATGGTGTACCTGATGTCTAGTGTGCACGATCAGGCTCTCAAAGTGACCTACCCACTTCCCACTAAAAGGCGATTGTCGCAATCGGCAGGTTAAGGTGGTGATAATCACTAATTTGGGACAAAGACAAAAATCTGCATAAAATGCTCAAAATAACACTGATCTTTCCAAAACTTAGCAGATGCCTTCTTTATGTTGTTTTTCATAATTTAGAATCCCAAAATGCAGCATTTGTTAATGTTAAAAAGTGTTTTTATAAGGAAAGATCAAAGGGTAATTTTCTGCAAATAAATCTGAAAAAATAGTATCGTTATTGAAAATATACTTAGTGCCTAGAGTACCTTGTTGCATGATGGAGAGCGTCCTAGCAATTATTTTTTCTAACTCAAACTCTTTCACACATTATCTGGCTGAGCAGATGGAAAAAGATGCAGTCTGTGTCCAAATTTTTTTTGTCAAAACACACAGGTGAGACAGGTGTGACAGGTAAGACTATTTCAACAAGGTTGAACAATTTCATCTACACACCACTGATCATGCCAGTAATGTATTATTTATACTGTAGGTGTTAACATAGGTATTCTTGCCTACCCTATATTTAATAAATGCGCCCAGTGTACATTGACTTTGTACATGGTTGAATATTTGAGAAAAAGCTACCGTTTTCATCTGGTCTATATTACAACTTGAGAAAGAGTTGGAATAAATAATTGCTAGGACGCTCTTCATTATGCAATAATGCACCTTCAGCACTACGTAAATATTCAATAACGATATTATTTATTCAGATTTATTCGCAGAAAATTACCCTTTGATCTTTCCTTATAAAAACACTTTTTAAGCAGCATGTACGTCTATTTTGTATTCTAAACTGTAAAGAACAACAAAAATAAGAGGTCTGCTAGCTTTCAGGGAGATACATTACTTTTTTATGGTTTTATGCAGATTTTTACATTTACCATGAATCACCACCTTAAAGATTAACCATGTGTTATTTTGATAATGCTAGGCTATCCACATTTGGTTATGCAAGTGGGGCATAATCGGTTGAGACGTGATGATCTATGTATTAATTTGATTAAGAAATGGAGTCACGATGGTACATGTATTTTATGATATGGATAGTTATTTGTCTTTTAACTAATTACATTAAACATTCCAGTTACCGTTTAATCACAGCATATTATTATTGGAGAAAGCGTTACCGCTGTTCAACTTGTAGTGGGAAGTCCAGGGCCCATTGAGTTTAGTTGGTAGTTTCCTTTTACTCTGGCATCAAATGGCACAGGGTCCTAAAACTTGCCTCATCATAGTCTTATATGAACTAGGCGGTACCTATATTTCAACCAACCAACCAACATTATGACTCCAACACTGAACATTTTGCAGTTACCATACTACACGTGCTAAAATATAGCATCTGAAAGAGCCATTAAACTCAAAATTCTGGTGGCGTCTTAAAATTTCGCTGTCCTGACCACTTTAGTAATTTATCTGTTGCAATGATACATGTAATTCCATATGCAATTTGACCTGTCACGGTAATGTTTCCCTGCACTTTCTTCTACGACAGAAGTTTTACATATGGCTAAGACCATGCACACATACTGACTGTATACTATTTACTATCACAGTATCCGAACTGACTGAACCATCTCTTCCGGTCTTCATAGCGTTGAATCGAGGGTACAAAATTCGCTTGTAACCAGTAGTCGGAAATCATTATGTTTTGAGATTTTATCCGGAGTCTGCTGCGTCCTTTATACTTATTCAGCTTCGAAAATGCAAAGAGGTAAGTTTAATATGATTTGCTCTTCGGTCTTTTACTTTATTATCCTGTACAATGTAAACCACTAGGCGGTCACAGAAATTTTATTCCGAGCAGCTTAATTTAACACGAGTTTGTGTCGTGCAAAACCTAGCTATCATCCTATTATCAAAACTAACAAACTGTAGATTGATAACGCCTTCGTTTATTTTAAAGATTTTTTATAAAACATGTCAAAAAGGCTCAAAATGGTTTTAGAATCATGCCAAGGGCGATTTGAATACTGTACCAATTACTACCCACCCATACACGACATTGTACAGGGCAATAAAGTAAAAGACCGAATAGCAAATTATATTAAACTTACCTCTAAACATTTTCAAAGTTGAATAACTATGAATGACGCAGCAGGTTCCGGATAAAATCTCAAAACATAATGATTTCCGACTACTGGTTATAAGCGAATGTTTGTACTCTCGATTCACCGTTATGAAAACCGGAAGAGAAGGTTCAGTCAGTTCGGATACTGTGACTATGTATACCTACTATAAACTGTGTACTGTTAACAGTCTTCTGTATTATGTTTTCTTTGCCCAGTTTACTGTCTTCTGCCTATTGCAAAATAGTTTTTTTTGCCACTACGAGGACATGCGCACACACATCTAGCTTTTGCACGCGTTTTTGTTTACTTGTGCAAAATCAATGTCACAACTGACAGTACTCAGTGTACAGTTAACAGGACGCAGTAGCCATTAAACGGGACACACTCACAATAGTTGGTTGGTTGGTTTGGATTTAACGGGTCTTCTGGACAGTTTTTCAATCTATATCGACCCGTCTCTCAGAGAGAGGGAGAAAGAAAACAGATATGATAGGCCAGAGAAAAAAAACCCAGCCGGCACCTACTGCATGCACAGTAGGCCTTTGCCCTACTATCATCCAAATTCGTAGGACGCATGGTCCAGCATCAGCGCCCGACCACGACCACCCTCATTATTGGTATTAATATTATAGGAAAAATCAGACCCCACAAAGAGTATCAAATGGTGGAGCCCTTTTTTATCATTTCGAGACGGCATGACAAAACAAATATTGAATGGATATTGCCCGTCCGTCTTTTTACATCCTCACTTGCTACCAAAAGTGTCCGAGAATACATGCTTTGATCCATGACGTCAAAACAGATATGAACGTCATCATGACATGTTGTGACGCGGATTTCAAAGCAATGTTTACCTCTGCTGTTTCACTGTTCATACAATGTCAAAATACACCGAGATTTCGACAATCCTTACCTGTCGCATGGCAGATAAATAGTTTCATTTTTTTTTATTCTACATGAAAACGAATGCCATTTCAGGCATGTGCTTTTTGTTTTGATAAATTCGCAGTTACACGACGAGTTATTTCAATCAGATTGGATTTTTTGATCGAGTGGCGGGATTGACAAGGTTTCTAATTGTAGCATTCTTTATTTTAAAAGATTTAGGCCTATCTTTTCCACCATTATAGAAGTTTCCAGAAGACATTCACGTGTTGCCCAGGAGAAGTAAACGAATTTATTTTCTGTTTTATTTTTCGAGCATTTGAGTCTAGCGCCATTATGGATTGATTAAAATAATTAACGTAAGAAAAAGTCAATTTCTATAATGAAACCCGGAAAATAGTCAACAAAGTTTATTCAACATGACAGTAAAAATAATAAAAGCTTGGCCACAATTTTTTTATTTAGGTGAAGATTCGACTTTACGTCCAATACAAACACCAGCGCCTCATTTTCTCCCAAGAAAAACTCGTATGGGACAGAATAGAATAGAACAGAAATACACATTATATAGTAAAGCAAACAACACTCGTTGTTGGTTGGTTGCTATTATATGAATTTATATAGTTCACAAAAGTGTAACTAATGAGGCTCTTCACAGAAAGATCATAGGAGCAGCCATTGCTCCTGTTCATGGTCAAGAAACGTAAACTAAGGTGGCATGGCCTTATTTCGCTGTGTTCCGGATTAAGGCACAGCGAAAGGACAAAGAAGAAGAGGTACGCAGAAGACGAAATGCCTACCTTCTGCCGCTGGTGATGTCTTTGGTGGTGTCTAATTTTGTGTTGTCTTTCCCACATACTGTCGTGGGTGGGATCTGGGATTGAATTGTGTCCCTTACCTGATGTCTGCGACTACTGTGAGTCAGTAAATGTGGCTCGGAAAGGACTGCACGTTGCTTGCCGAGACCTATCCATCACTTTTTATCTTTTCAAACTAATGAGTTTTATCGACACTGAAGAAGTTAAACACGGATACGCGCGTCTGTCGCACTAAATTTGGTACGGTCACGTTTATATTATACTTTTGAACTTTGCCAGCACAACTAGGACAGCAGAAAACGGGACCAGGTGGAAACAGTTAGGTTGCAGTCACCTGTGGCACCCAATGAACTTAGAAAAGGCTATTATTCGTCGCTTAATTTACTGAATGGAAACTTTGAACAACCAAATTTTATTTTTATTTCCGACATTTTCCGAATTGGGTGCTTCAAATCCACTGTTTCACAGTTTAATTAAACAAAATGCATGTCTAAGGCCCGATTTCATGTCACAGTTATAACTCAGATTAACAAATCTGGGGTTTATTTTGCCGTAAGGCGCAATGTAAAATTTTGGTGTTCCCACTGCTAATCCGTGTACTAAGTTCGACGTGAAATCGGGCCTTACGGTAAAATAGACCACGGGCTTGTTAATCTGAGTTATATCTGTGACGTGAAATTGGGCCTAAGCTTTGTTAAATGAATTAAAGTAACAGTACTTAGGCTTTAACTCGTTACATGTAATGCCAGCAGCCCACTGAAAGGGAATTAGGTCCTATGTCAACAGAGAGGTCAGCGTTACGATGCTTGCATTGAATATCGAAAAATATAATTCGGACATGGACCAGTTTGCAATGTGAGGTAGGAAAACGATAAATCTGGGCAGAAATACTGTCTTGTGTTTGGGCGAGGCGACATAAAAGCAAATGTACTAAATGCTTATCGTATCAACTGTAAGCGCAGACATACGTCCTAGAAATGCTCAGCAGATAGCAATTTATACCGGTTATCAAGAATTTCACTGCAGCCTGATTTATCAATTCTTTTGTCATAAACAAAATTGCCGAAACATATGTCTCGTCTGTCTTGTTACTAGGCTTTATGACAAGTGGGACGACTTCAATTTTCCTCTAGTTGACTTTCCATTTTCGAGTAATAATATTCCTTCGGCACTTGACTACGGAGTTTATGTCTCTCCGTTAGACCACTATGCCGGAGAGTGTTTTTACTACATGTATCACGACTGTTGATAGAGGGGAAGCTACTCACCAGAGATGGTTTTGTCACAGGGATATCGCAGAGCGAAACTTGTGTCAACTCTAAAAAGGTCTATGGGAGACACCATGACATCGTCGATCCCTACATTGTGATCGGTTCAAAACATTTTTCCGACCTGATGGCTTCGGTCAACACATAGTATGGCTTTCACTGACCGAAATTGCTTTTTCACTGACGTTTACATCAGATACAAACATATGGCGGGTGAATTGTGTTTGGGGGTACATGACTGTGAATCAAAATATTTTGGATTTGTCGATGTTTATAGCTCATAGATTTGGTACTTTGGCCGCCCTATTAACACTAGCTTATTCCATAAGTACGATTTCATAAGTGTGTGTGCAAAAGTACGATCCCGTAAGTTTGCGAGAAAGGCATTCTATTAATATGGTGCGTTTTGTATTTGTAGCGATTTGATATGCAAACTGCAGGAAAAGTACTCGCACAGTTCTAGTTAAATAAAATATTCAGGAACACACATTAGTGTATTAACCCACTGATGACGAATGGACTTTTCCACTTGGCTCTTTGGACAGGTCCACTTTCAGTTCTAAGGGTGTCAGGTTTACTTTATTTTTACAGATTCTTCTGTTTCAAAATTCCAGTATTTAGGGCAGAGGTGCTACGTGTAACTTCCAATGCCGGGGCGTCCAACCAATTTGGATAATAGTAGGGCAAGTGCCTACTGTGCTTGCAGTAGGTGCGGGTGGGGGTTGTTTGGACATTTTTCTCTCTTCTATCATCTCTCTTCTTTCTCTCTCTCTCTGGGAGACGGCCCGATATAGACTGAAATACAGTACTGTCTAAAAGGGCCGTTAAACCAAATACAATCACTCATTTAGGGCAGACAGTGTAGACCCTGATCATGATCAGATGCCACATTTGTGGCGCCTGATGTGGTTCTGCACTGTTTGCAAATGTCCCTTTTATGGGTATCTCGACAAGAATGGGCTAAGGACGATATTTTATTTAATATCTCTATAAATTAAAGAAAATTAGTCGCTACACGACAAAACCAACAAAGTGGCATGTGCGCTCAGCAAAGACAAATCAGCCTGGGCATCCACCTAGTCTGATCAGTCTTCGCTGTCCGCATAGAGCTAGCTTAGACTCTAAGCTACTCTTTAACCACATAGGTAAGACTGATTAGACTGGGCAGATGTCCAGGCTGTTCTGAGTCTTCGCTGGACACTCATGCCATTTTGTTTATTTTGTCGTGTCGCGGCTCAGTTATTATGTTGATTAAAGAAAATGGCGCCTTCTCTAAATCATCATCATCTGCTTTCTCGCTGCTGTTGACTGCTACATTTCGAAACGCTGTTAAATTGTCTCCTTACAATGCATTGTGTTGAGTAAATCTTAATTAAACAGGTAGGAGCAAATAAATCTTTTATAATTCACCATTTCTCCAATTTCTTTCTCAACAACCAATATTTAGTTGTTGATTTATAAGGAAATTGATGCTAGCTACCTATTTCGTTACGAGAAAACCTTCGTAAATCAAGGTATTAATTACTTGTGTGGTGTTCGGGTATCAGTATCCGTAATTATTGCTTGTGCGGACCCAGTTGTACAATCCCCAATTATGACGCATCAAATAAATAATACAGATAATGGACCAGCTGCGACAAAGAAGAGAAAGTCGGCGGTAAAGCTATATAAGATAATTTGTTTCAGCGTGATCATACGAAATACTATAATTGTGGTTCATATTTTAGTAAAAATAACAATACCGTCATCCCGGCTTCTCCGACCACTGCAGATCTTTATGTATTCCGTGCACAGGGACAAGAACACCCGAAAACAGTCCGCACAAAGGTTTGATGCAGATTCTTGTTGTTCAGACTGTCCTTAAAGTCTCCATATGCGTACCAGTAGTGAAAGCGTTTACTCACAAATAATATTGTTGGTTGGTTGTTTTAGGTTTAACCGCCCTTTGAGACAGTTTTTCAGTCCATATCTGGCCGTCTCCAAGAGAAAGGGAGAAAAAAAGGAGATGATAGTCGAGAGAAAAAATAAACAACCCCCCACGTGCACCTACTGCAAGCACAGTAGGGTCTTGCCCTACAATTATCCAGTTTATGAAAAACGCTTCAATCTTAAAGGCCCCATTGCTCTGTCAGCATGATATATTTTATCGTGAGGTATCGCTGCAAGCTTCTCAATACAGTTTCGCCATTGATTATTAACGTGGTAGGCCGGCTTTGAAAATCAAAACTTCCTTGAATTTCCTATCAAAACAAGCAAATTCGATAAATTTATGTCCTCCGCCTTGGAAACTAGGTCTCCACTGGATATACACTTAGTGTTTGAGCTGGAAAAGCGGCTATTAAAGTTAAAAATGTGAAAAAGTACTTAAAAAATAATGTGAGGATTATATCCAAACCACATGCATATTTTCAGACCATGATCAAAACACCTGTGAAGTTTCAAAGGAATGGGCATAAAACTGTAGGAGGAGTTGCACACGCAAGGTACCCACTATCTACTCATTTTGATAGTCAAAATGTATGAAAAATGACAAGTTCAATTTGCAGTGCAGCGGTATGTTCGATTGCAGTAATTTGCTGTTATGTGTTTGTAATTCCATTGGCTGTTGGTGCGAAAGATAATTCTCTGACCGAAATGAGCAGATGCAGGGTCTGATCTTTTCCTTTTTTTCTCTCCATTTTCAGAAATATCATTACAAACTTTATATTTCTTTATAAATTGATCAAAGATATTCTCCTTTATTTATATACCAGCAGAGTGGATTTGAGATTCTAAATGAGGGAGTGGCAGTCTTCACGAATTTACCAGGCATGTCAGGGGGTCACTATGACCCCCTGACATGTCTGGTAAAAACCCGTTTGGTGTGATTAAAGTATTCAGGATTATGAAGCACATTTTAATCATTTTACCAGATTCGGTCCTGTAAACTCTCAGAGACTTTCGTGAACTCTAGAGTGGGGACACATGTTGATGTTATTTGGATTGGACATTACATTGTAGAGTTCAGTCGGAGTAATTTTATTATTACATAAGTCGTCTTTTTTTTCGTTGACGATAAGTCTCCGATCGGACTCATGGATGTACTGTCTGACTTTTTTTTCTTACCCTGTTATTAGAAAACTTAATGCACTTATTCTGTTTTTTTTCTGGTTTATAAGTATTAATTTCGACAAAAATCTGAAAATTGGAGAGAAAAAATTGCTGTGCACCTAAACATATTCGGATAATTAGCTTGCAATTTTGCAAGGAAGACTGTTTTTCGTGTTTACAAGTATAAGTAATAATGTAGTATGAAATGTTGTGTGTTGTGAGTGTGTCAACTTTATATGAATTAAATATAAAAATAAAGTTCAATTTGCAAAAAAAAGAGATAAAAAATAATGTGAAGATTATATCCAAACCACATGCATATCGTCAGACCATGACCAAAATACCTGTGAAGTTTCAAAGAAATCGGCATAAAACTGTAGGAGGACTTGCGCACACATGGTGCCCACTATCTAGTCACTATGATAGTAAAAACGCCTAAAAATGACTTAGTTCAACTTGTGGAAAAAGTGACAAAAAACAATGTGAGGATTATATCCAAACCACATACATATCTTCAGACCATGACCAAAACACCTGTGAAGTTTCAAAGGCATCGGCATAAAACTGTTGGAGGAGTTGCGCACACAAGGTACCCACTATCTAGTCACTTTGATAGTAAAAACGCCTAAAAATGACTAAGTTCAACTTGTGGAAAAAGTGACAAAAAAATAATCTCAGGATTATATCCAAGCCACATGCATATCTTCAGACCATGACAAAAACATCTGTAAAGTTTCGAAAGAATCGGCATAAAACTGTAGGAGGAGTTACTACTTTAGGGGGACGGAATGCCGAAAACTATGCCCCTCCGCTTTTCTTCGAAAAGGCGGGGGACAAAAAGGTTTAAAAAATAACTAGGGCAATGACCTACTTTCGAGTTCACAAGCTTTATTACATGGCAAAAACACAAGGTACAGGAGGTGAAAATACAAGATACCGGCATATTACAGGTGATAAAAAATACAATGTACAAAAATGTATGACAAGGATCACATTGAATCTGCCGCTGTTGCATTAATTTATTGCTAAACGGGGAACCAGAGATGACAACTAATTTGAATGGAGAGGCTTATTATTTTTTTTTTTTCAAAATACCTTTTTTCCACATTTTTGCCACTTTTATGATACAAAAAAGCACATCAACCGACATATTATGGCACCTTAAAGGCCCCATTGCTCTATCAGCATGAAAAATTTTATCGTGAGGTATTGCTGCAAGCTACTCGCCATAGTTTCGTCATTGTAAATTAATCCGATTAGCCAACTTTGAACCAATAAAACATCATTGAGTTTCACAAAAAAAAGGATTCGAAAATTGATTTGGGTCATTTTAGTTGCCAACCAAAATGACCTACTTTCGATTTCGTAAACAATGGAAAAATGGTAAAAATACAATGTACAGCAGAGGAGTGCCATTCACTATTACGCTTTTGTTTATATTGCATCGCTCAACGGGAAACCAGAAAAGGAAATCTCTAGTTTGTAGAACGATTTTTCGTCTTTCAAAAACGTTCCCCATACTTTTTGCTATGTATATGGATCAATCTATCCACATTATCACGTATTTTATCACCAAACGTGAAGATTGAAGCGCTTTTCATAACGATTTGCGTTTAGCCGTTTTTACCACTTGTAGGACTATGGAGACTTTAAATGACCTAATTTCGATTTTATAAACTTCATTACATGGTAAAAATACAAGGTAGGAGATAAAAATACAAGGTAAAGGCGTGTAATAGATAGTAAAAATACAAGGTAAGGAAAAGATCCCATTATTTGTCTCGCTGCTGCATAATTTAATTGCTCAACGGGGAACCAGAAATGAAAACTGTAATTTTATGGAGAGACGTGTTATTTTTTCAAAAATTCTTCCTTCCTTTTTTGCCTTTTGTAAGATACAAAACAGCACATCAGCCGACATATTGTCATCAGTTCTGAAGACTGTACCGGTTTTATAATGGTTTGTGCTTCGACGATTTTTACTACTGGTAGGGGATTGTGGATGCATTGAGTCATATAACTGGTAAAAAGTCGGGGGAACATGTTTTTGAAGAAAAAAAAACGACAAATCGCTGTACAAATGTAATTTTCCTTTTATGATGCCCCGTCGAGCGATGAAATATACATAAAAGCGGGACACCGAGTGGGGTTCATTATTGGATTTAAGGCCCCATTGCTCTATCAGCATGAAAAATTTTATCATGAGGCATCGCTGCAAGCTTCTCACTATAGTTTCGTCATTGAGCGATTTGTTATTTTTCAAAATCATGTTTTCTTTTTGCCGGTTATATGACTCAATATATGCACACCAACTCACATTTTATTACAAATTGTGAGAGCTGGACCGCTTTTTAAAAGGATTTCAGTTTAGGCGTTTTTACCGCTGATAGGACTATGGAGACTTTAACATTTATCTGTTTCAAACAGATTTGTTTCATCCAACATTTATGATAAACGCGATGACTGATTTTGACGTGGTGTGTATTTTTTCTTTTTGGATGGTGACGTCTAGCGGACCAAATAGCTTATTAAGTAAATGTTAGTAGAAGCAGAGGGCGAGGGTTTGGATTCTGTGAAACTAGTTTGAGCCTCCCCCTCCGCCCCTCAATAACCTATTTCTGACCGTTCCGTTTCGGTACCTCAATGTAACATGTTGTAATGTCCGCGTGTCTATGCTCTCGAGCAGTTTGGTCACCTAACTAGATTGTTTTCAGTTAGGGTAGCTGAATGGCCACCTGTTTGGGAAAGGGCTGTTCATTCAGTTAACTGTGCGTTTCTTTCGTGGACTTTTGTCACTTTGTGTTTGCTTCTTTCCCTTTTGGTTTTGAGGGCGGGATGTGGGACTTGATTGCATTAGTTCCTGATCACTGCTTATCTTTTTACTTTCCATGTTTCATCACCTTATAAGATACAAACCTTAAATTCTGTACACTACTATTAACTAACTTATCACTATATACTACAATGAACTGACCTATAATCTTTTGACCTGAGATAATTCCTTGACCCTAGGTCTGTTTTATTCTCCTTCCGGTCAATTTTAGAATTTTCAAAACAGGCTCGTTTTTTTCTGAATCTTTTTTCAGTAACTTCCTGTGGGTGTCTAACTGATTTTAAGGGTTGTGCTCAAGGATGTGTTCTTAGAACTGTTAAATCTTTAGACAAGAGCATGTGTTGTCGCTTTGGTAAAGCATTTCTAACTAAATGTTTCATTTATATTTTTCCCGATGCTATAGTTTTCAGAGAAGCGCCATGGTTGAGTGGATAGAGCGACTCGGTTATGGTGCATAAGATCGCGGGTTTGAATCCCGGCTTGGTCAATTAGCGCCAGGAAAACTCTTACAACCTAGCAGTAAATAGGTTCCATTTTTGAACCAGGGAGGGAAAGGGATGTGATTCGCCTTTCATATGTAATGCCCAAGATACAGTTGGCCTCTAAACCCAACTGTTCCTACAGCCACTAGGCTATGGGAAACCTTTACCATACTGAACATCCTTTACCGGGGCACTGGATTATCGATTTTGTCATCGTCCCTGTTAGACAGCCTTGTCTGTCCAATATTGGATATCAAATTTACATAGAAATGAATACGGAATATCAATAACTTTATGCTTTTCTTACCTTTTTCAAATTATTTGAATATTTTATAACCTATATTCTGAAAGCATGATATATTACCTACACGAAGGTGTTTTCATTTTTCGAAAAAAGTCAGTGTTTTTCCTGCTTCCCCTGCCTTTTTAATTACAAGCCTATCTTGACATATACATTCATTGGAATATTCAAAAGAATTGCGAAATTTTCAATTTTCAGTGCGTATTTCTGAAAATTTCGAGCTATACTGATTTTTTATAACCTTATTTCTGACAGTCTTTATTCTGAGAATACAAATGATACACCTTTTTCAAAGTTAATATTATGTCTTGATGCTTCCCCTTGAGTCCAAAAACTGAAACTTTAAGGTTTTGCCTATTGCGCTGAAAACTCAGTCGCCTTCTTTTAAGAAATGCATTGCCACCGATTCTGACAGAATTCCTTTAAATGCGTAATATAAATAGGAAGTGGCAAAACAAATTCACCAATTAAAAGGTTCGCAAAGAAAAAATGGAAAAAAAAAAAATAAACACATAAAATAGAATAGAATAAAATAAAAAATATGAAAAAACACATAGTTTATTGTTACTGATTTTAGTTTATTCTTACAAAAATTCGAATATTTAAGGCAAAGAGTACAGATCCTGATCAGACCTCGCATTTGAAGCGTCTGATCTGGATGTTCACTTCTCGCCGGAGTCCCCTTTAAGGGATGCTAGGCATATTGTGTTGCCACAAAAAAGCGAGTCGATTATAGTGTAGACCGTTCCTATGGGAAATTATCCAATTAACAATACTGCACAGGTGAGCAGGAACCATCACTCGTCCAATACCCTCTAGAATGTTCAACATGCCTTTATAGAGTTTTCAGGAAGTATATTTATGATCCTTTGTGCTCTTTTTTGTGATGGTTGACGTATTACAATGGCTTTTGTCTTTGAAATTTTGACTTCATATTTTCGTGTTTTTTGGGGTTTTTTTTAGGGTTTTTTCTGCCTTTTCGTGACCTTCCTTACCATACTCCTTTTTTATATATCAAGGCTGGACCTTGTTTTCTTTTTTCTTTCATGGTTTGCTGTGTAAGCCATGTTTTCTGCTTGTTTCTTTAAATCGGATTCCACGTTCTTTTTTTGTTCTTTTTAGCTCACCTGAGCCGAAGGCTCAAAGGTGAGCTTTTAGTATGGCAATGCTCCGTAGTCCGTCCGTCGTCCGTCCACCATTTTCAAAGGTCTTCTTCTCCAAAATCGCTTGGACGATCAAAGTCAAATTTTATATGAAGCCTCCATGGGTTGGAGGAACGAAAGTTTGTTCGGGGTATCTGGGTCACATGACCAAGATGGCCGCCACGCCCATATATGGTAAAAACCCTTCAAAAATCCTCTTCTCCAGAACCAAAATGCCTATGACCTTGAAACTTGGTATGTAGCATTGGGCATGCGGGCCCATTATAGTTTGTACAAATCATGACCTTGCGTTGACCTTGACCTAATTTACGGCATGGTCAACTTTGGTACGTTAGGCTTTTATATGGGAAAACGCTTAAATAGTGGATTTCTCAGAAACTATTTAAGTCTAAGGTACAATACTTGGTATACATGGTCGACTAAATGACCAGATGAAGATATTATGTCACTAAAGGTCAAGGTCATTCCGTCGGACCATCCGTCGTCAAGATTTTTAAACAGCTTCTCCTCTGAAACCACTGGGTTGATTGAAGCCAAATTTCATATGGAGTCTCAGCGGGATGGGGGAACGAAAGTTTATACCCGGGGTCTGGGTCACATGACCAAGATGGCCGCCATGCCCATATATGGTAGAAACCCTTCAAAAAACTTCTCCAGAACCAAAAGGCCTATGACCTTGAAACTTGGTATGTAGCTTTTGGCACGCAGGCTCATCATAGTTTATACAAATGATGACCTTACGTCGACCTTGACCTAATTTACGACATGGTCAACTTTGGTACGTTAGGCTTTTATATGGGAAAATACTTATACAGTGGATTTCTCAGGAACTGTTTAAGTCTAAGGTACAATATGTGGTTTATATGGTCAACTAAATGTCCAGATGAAGATATTATGTCACTGAAGGTCAAGGTCATTTTGTCGGTCTGTCCCTCATCAAGATTTTCAAACATCTTCTCCTCTGAAACCACTGGGGAGATTGAAGCCGAATTTCATAATGTATCTCAGTGGGATAGGGTAACTAAAGTTTATACCCGGGGTCTGGGTCACATGACCAAGATGGCCGTCATGCCGATATATGGTAAAAACCCTTCAAAAATCTTCTTCTCCAGAACCAAAAGGCCTGTGACCTTGAAACTTGGTATGTAGGATTGAGCATTCGGGCCCATCATAGTTAATACAAATCATGACCTTGCGTTGATCTTGACCTAATTTACGACAAGGTCAACTTTGGTACATTATACTTTTATATGGGAAAATACTTAAATAATGATTTTCTTAGCAACTATTTAAGTCTAAGGAATAATATTTGGTATATATGGTTAGCTAAGTGACTAGATGAAGAAATTATGTTGCTTAAGGACAAGGTCATTCTTTGACCTTTGTTCAAGGACACTGAGATTCTGTCTTCTGTCAGCATTTTCAAACTTCTTCTCCTCTGAAGCCACTGGGCCGATGGAAGCCATATTTCATACGGAGCTTTACTGGGTCAAAGGAACAGAGGGTTTTGGTCACCTGACCAAGATGGCCGCTACACCCATACATGGTAAAACCCCTTCAAAAATCTTTTACCCATATATGGTAAAAATCCTTCTGGGTCACATTACCAAGATGGTCGTCATGCCCATATATGGTAAAAACCCTTCAAAAATCTTCTCCAAAATCAAAAGGTCTTTGACCTTGAAACTTGGTATTTAGTTTTGGGTATTCACGCCAATCATATTTATACAAATGATGACCCTGCATTGACCTTGACCTTATTTAAGACACTGTCAGCTTTGGTACTTTAGGCTTTTATATGGGAAAATGCTTAAACAGTGGATATCTCAGAAACAGTTTGTCTAACGTACATACAATATTTGGTATATATGGTCAACTAAATGACAGATGAAGATATTATGTCACTAAAGGTCAAGGTCATTCTGTCCGTCCGTCATCAAGAATTTTAAACATCTTCATTCTTTGACCTTTGTTCAAAGTCATTGACATTTTGTTGTCCGCCAATATTCAAACATTGTCTCTGAAGCCACTGAGCCGATTGAAGCCAGGTCATTGAGGTTTTGTCTCCCGTCAACATTTTCTGACACCTTATATGAAGCCACTGGGCTGATAGAAGCCACATTTCATATGGAGCTTCAGAGGCAAAGACAAGTTCTCACATAGAGGCACAGGCAAGTCCTCACAAAGAGGCACAGGCAAGTCCTCACGAAGATGCACAGGCAAGTCCTCACAAAGAGGCACAGGCAAGTCCTCATGAAGAGGCACAGGCAAGTCCTCACAAAGAGGCACAGGCAAGTCCTCATAAAGAGGCACAGGCTGAAGTTGCTAAAATCAGGCTTAAGTTGCTAAAACCAGGCTAAAATTGCTAAAAGATAGCACAGGCTGAACAGACAATTACTCATGTTAAATCTTTAGCAAATATTTGCTCGCACATACAGACAGATTTTGATGAAGTATTTACCAATACCATTCCTGATGCTTTTGCTAACTACCAATCTAGGATGAATAAAGAATTGTCTGGAAATGAGGAGATACCTTTTTGTGCCCAAGATAATGTTTTTCAGTAACATGCACAGCTTCATATGAATAATTTTGAAACAGTGTCAGCCAAATGAATTAATTGGCACATGGTTAAAAAATGATGTATGTATCTTATATGTTACTGGGAATGTAAACTTCAGTTTCAACCCAGGCGCTCTTCAAAATTAAGAAAGCAATGTATTATTCAATGGAGAAGTAAGATGATCTGAATAGTGATGGAATGCCAGTCGAAATGTGTTTGGAAGTTTTCATTAAAATAATGCCAGATTTCATGAGCAGTTGAGGAGATTTTAGTGCATATGTAATGTATTATGAATGTTGTCATACTCAGCTTGTGTTGATGTGGAAAAAGCTCAAAATTACAGATCAAGTTTTGTTTACTGTCTAGTGAAGATACTTTTACTTTTAGACTCGGCCTTTAAATAGGTTGTCAAAAAAAGTCGCCTCTTTCCTCATCATTCATAGTAACTTTATATATTACCATCTACAATTATTCTAATATGTTAGGTTGTCGGCCAGACGTTTAGCTTGCAGTGGCAAGGTATTATAGACTTAAAGTCATGGGGGCAGGGGTTTGGGCTCTGTATTCTTTAATTTTTTTTATTTTATTTATTTATTCATTTTTTTTTCCATTTTTAAGAACAATTTTCCTTGTAGTTGTTATAGGTTTTACATTGTGTGAGACTACCTGCAATTGCTGAGGTTTCTGTAATGCATTAAGGTTTTCTGGTATAAAAATTTGTATCCATCGGATGCTTCATGCTCTATTCAGTAATATTTCATCCATTTCAGGCTGATCATGAAGTGCTTTGCGCAATGAAGTGCTGGTTAGGTTTGAACAAAATCTAGCCTCCAGCTTGACTCGAACCCACACTCCAAATTCTGGACTATTAACCAGTAGGTCCTCTGATGCTTCAGCATCCACTGCAAAGACAGCACACAATAGTGACAAACCCGAATCTATGTTGAAGCTGGGGAAACACAGAAGTTTTCATTTTAACAAACTGTCTTGCTGTTCTAATTAGAGTTTCATGATTAGCAACATCATGGTCGGACTGCATTAATACGCTGAGGATATTTTTTGCATTTTCTCTGTTGGATATGTAAATTTAGTTGTCTTCCAAAGAGGAGACTTTAAAACTGGTTGATTATGTACAACTATATGTCAGATAAAACAGCATATTGAAGTATCTAAGTCTTCACAGGCAATCGTCCAGCCCTATATGTATGTATGTATGGGTTAAACAGTTGTTGTTCCATTTCTCACAACAGAATCGCCATACTGTAAATTTCAGGGTCAGAAATGGTAGTGGAAAGAAAAGGGAAATAACCAAGAAAAATGTGAACATGTTCATGTATCATTTGAGTATACGAGGCTGTTAGCAAGGCAGTACCTCAATACAAAAATGCTCTGTGCCGGTGAGGCCCATAAACCGATAAAAAAGGCGTACCATGATGCCATGTCGGAGGAAAAAAATAGGAAGTGTCTCCAGGTATGGTACTGTATCCCTAGACCCTGGGTCTCCAGGTACGGAACAGTACCCTGAGACTCTGGGTCTCCGGGTATGGCAGGTACGTTTTCAATACTATGTATTAAGAAGTTTTTCCCATTTAACATATAGTTAATCCAGCAATAAAATAACTCCTTGTAAAAGTTTCATTAAGTCGCCATCTTGCTAGCAAAAATTATAACATTAGCCAGTCGTTTGCGTTATTTTGACTGATGTACATAAACTGTGAAAAGACACGGCCGAAGTGTGTTACTTTATCGCCCACTCATTACTATAATTTTTGCTACCAAGATGGCGACTTAATGAAACTTTGCAAGGAGTTATTTTATTGCTGGATTAACTATATATTAAAAAAGAAAAACTACTTAAAACATAGTATTGAAAACTTACTGCCGTACCTGGAGATCCAGAGTATCAGGATATGGTTCTGTACCTAGAGACCCAAGGTCTAGGGATACAGTACGGTATACCTGGAGACACTTCCAAAAAATAAAAAAAAAATAGTATCCCCTCACTCAACTCCCGCACCCCTCCCCGGTATGCCCATGCAAAACATGTATTTTACATATAGTGATTATCGCTTTACCCACTACCCCCGATAAGAACCACTGTACTCTGAAATTGCAGTAGTTGAGGGCTGTACCAGTCGAAGGGGCTTTATTTATTGTTGTTTATTTTCTACTGGATAATCAAAACTGTATGTATTCTTACATATTTTTCTTTGAAATATTTTTACGGCAGGGTACCTTAACTGATATACCCATCCTTTGTATGTCCAATTTGCAGGCATGAAAATTAAAGCATAACCGCTGTGTCGTACATTTTATGTAAGCATATGCCATTTCTTTGAACAAAATACCGCTAAAACATGTTTTTTGTTCATTTATGGTAATGTCAGAGAAATTTTCCTAGATGAAAATTAAAGAGAATATCGATGTACATAATATCTATAAGTTAGAAATTTGTGGGATGTGTAATAAGAAAGTTATTCAAGTTTTTCATACTGTACGCCTAGTTATATTTATTGGGGGCACTGGCCCAATAGTCAGGATGGCGCTTTACCCATTAGTCGAGTATCAGCAAAATATCACTGTACCCATAAGTTGGGTATTTTGTACCCATATGCCGGGTACTTTGTTATTATTCATCTTGTTTTTACCCATAAGTCGGGTATTTTGTGCGACTTGCACTTTAAAGTAAATAAGACACAAGTCCACCATAATTTAAAGAGTAAAAAGGGATCATCAACAGAGCCACATCTGTTGAGAGTGTACAACAACTAATATAAAAATTCCACCATCTCACAACAGTGTATATCAAATTCTAGCTTTCTTTCCTTGTTATGACCCCCTTCTTTTATGTATTTCAGCCAAAGGGGATGGAGGAGGCCAGTCATATTTCAGCATACCGGTGTTACCATTGCTCAAAACATACAGGGTATCAAATATTTTAGAAAAAACGCTCATTGATTACTGTTAACTTTAAAAATAGCACAGGAAACTGAGTTAAAACTTCATAAGTTGGTACTTTGGCTTGCCCCTGAAATTATAAAAATCAAAACACAGCCCAATGAACAGAATTAGTTTTTGAACAGTGGTTCTTAACCTTCAAATTAAGTGTGTCCCGTACGTAGGATTTTAAACAGATAACTTCTCAAAACTCAGTTTCAAAATTTTCTCATTTTCAAAACATGATGATTTTATACAACTGTCAAGATAATGAGACAAAACAGGGAGAATTATCGTCCTTTCTGCTTTTGTCGCAAGCCAGTGGCCTATATGGGGTGTAATAAATTCATAGGCTGAAAGATCAAAATTGTTTCTAACATACAAATACAGTATCCCTCTGAAGACTTTTATAATTTCAAGGGGGACCATTGCTATTTTGAACTTGAACACGTAGCAGATATCCTTAGATGTTTAGAAGACAAGCTTTTGTACTTGCATTGAAAATTCCATGTAAACAGGACAGTATATCATAATCTTACGTATGGGACAGGATGTATTATAGCTTTAATGTTTCCTTTACTTAGCTAAAACCACGTAATTCTCATCTGGAAATTATATACATAACATGCAATAACAGATACAAGTTAATATATAAGGTTGTCCTTAACAAACTTCTGAAAAATTTACATTAGATCCAAACAATCTGTGTCCCATACATAAGATACTTTAGCTTTTAACTCTAAAGATTACAGTGAATGTTTACATTATCAAACAAGTAACATATCAAAATCTGTGCTACTAAAAAGAAAGTAAATTTAAGTTAAAACATGTTAGTAAACCCTAATTTTTCAAAATTGCATCTTTGATAAATCTTACGTACGGGACAAACCATAAATTTTTAAAATAGATATTTTGAAATTTTAAAACAAAAACTAGAGATAAAAGACATATATTGTATTTATTTTATAGTCTATTTTGTATTGCATGAGCAAATTAAATAATTTGTGATGATATATGGGTTAACTCTTTTCAGAATTTTGTTTGAGAAGCAGATTAAGTTTATAATTTTGCTGGATTTCATATGTCAATACATGCATGTTTTATGGCAGATCAAAAGTCAAATATTGCTGGGGAAGCCACAGTAAGTGGTTACCTGCAAAAAATGCTTTCCACTGGAATAGATGACCTGACTGAAACATGAAGTAACTTTTTGAGTCGGAAACAAAAATCTTACGTATGGGACAGAAATGTTTGTCCATGATATTTTCGCATCAGTCCCAGCAACAATGATGTAGTTGCTTTTATTTTTTCTCTACCACCCTATATAATCCACAGAATCTAAATGCCATGCTAACTTCTTGATGTTAAATTATTTACATAAAATATTGATATTTCAGCTTAATTTTGATCCTTTGCCTCAGAATGATCCTTTCTTAATCTTAAAAGTTGTCCACTAGAAAAAAGCCTCTTTAGCATGTAACCAGCATATAAAATGCTGCTTGTTCAAAAAATAAAGCACCATTTAGCTTTGCCGTTGAAGTCATATAATGCTTGTGAATGGTCTGTGCGTACGGGACAAAATAAATCTTACGTATGGGACATTTCAACTGCGTTTGGTATTTCCTAGCGCGTAGCACATGGATAGTTTTCAATCATTGCCCAATTATTGACCATGTATGGCTGTATCTTTAATATTAAGCTATAATTTCTCTGCCAAGTGCCTGCCTCTGATTGCTGTCTGCCTTACGTACGGGACAGTTTTTGTTTTAGAAATTTGGGTAGGTAACTATAAGCTCGTAGCAGGAAAAGATTTCCATCTTTAGCCAAGTTAATTGTCCCGTAGTCTGAAAAGGGGATATGAACGTGTAAAATAAGTACAAAAATATCAAGGAATAACAATTTATCAGTTAGTTCAAAGGTTGTTTTTCAGTACATTACCAATTTACTGTAAAAAATACATGGCCTTAATGTTTGTTAAATGGCTAGGTAGTCAAGGATATGAACACAATATCGGTTATCTGCATCACTGCCACCGTAAAACATTACTGTATTACACTGCCACCTCTAATGAGGGATTTTAGTCATCCTAAAACAGAAAAATACATTTGAAAAGCAGTAAAAATATGGTTGGCCGCAAATTACAGCACTTTTTGGCCATTTTTCACCGTTGTATGCTAATTAAATTATTCAAAAATCATCTGGGAACCTGACTGTTATCTATGTTTTGAAACTCACTGTGTCCTTTTGTAAAATCTTAGTTTTGTGAGTTCTGAAGCCATTTATGTTTATTTTGGGGACCATTACATGCAAAATCACACCTTAGCTTGCACATGTCCATTTGTGACAAAAGCTGTAGATCAGCTGGCTGACCCGCATTCTGTTTCCACTTCGGTACCTCGTTCCACTCCATGACCAGGAGATGTCTAACGAAACACCGACGGGAACATCCCGTCTACATAAGCTGGAGCAGGGACTTTAAACACACAGAAAACGGACCCTTTCTAAGTCAATTTGGCAAAAACATATGTTTTGCACCCAACTACTGCATCCAGCTGTACCCCGACGACTGCATACACATCCAATATTACGGCACTCAACAATTGGGACAGTGTCCCCGACATTCGAAAGTCGGCGTACAGAGATAAAATTGCAAATAAATTCTCTGTCGCTGAACAGAAATATGCCATACTTTGTTCATTTTATCCTTGTTGCATTAGCCAACGCTTGCAATCGTAAAATACAACAAATAAGACATTGGGATGGAGGAATCGGTTGTGTAAACACACTTTCTACACGCAACGTAACAACATACACAGTAAAATGGGACGCAATTCAGGTAATTTTGCCATTTGAGCGTTGTCATTTAACAAGGACAATAAAGAATAGGTGTTTTACAAGATCCACTTGGAAAATAGTGTCAAAATGTAAAAAAAAAGATTACTTACTGCCTTAAACTATGCACAGGTCAGCAATGTGTCAAGACAAACTTACCCTCATGGATTGGAACAGCCCCCAACGAATGAATTTTCAGAGTACAGTGGTTCTTATCGGTGACTACAGCAGACAATGCAATTGAAAATAATTACTTTGATAGCATACTGTGCAGTATGCTATGATGAGCATATTCGGATATATTATGGAGAAGGGCGTACAGTTGTTTTGCTGCACGGATAGTCACGGTTACCAAAAATGGAGTTTCAAATGGAATCAGCGCCTTATGACCCGACAGGCTAAAAATTTTATCTACAGACAAGGTGCTTAATTTATGATGGAGATGTTTTCTATCAAAGAGTCATGAACAACTTAAAATCAGATTGAAAATTGGTCCCTTAAGGTACAACAAACAGGTTATATACCATCAAAAGTTACAGATGAATGGCAAACAGTGCAGACCATGATCAGACTGCTCTGCTAGGAGCAATCATGTCCAAGTCTGCACTTTTTGTGATGGCATGTCTGTCCAAATATTTGGGGTCATTCAGCACTTAAGACACATTTTTATCCCTTTCACCTTTCAGGTGAAGTATCATGCCTCGCAGTAAGAATTGGAAGAAAAGTAAAAAGTATGCAAAGACCAGGAACTGAAACAATCAAAATCCAAATCCAGCCCTCAAACCATAGTTGGAAACAACTAAGATTACAAATAATCAAGATACAGAGAACATATGGCCAACCGAGTGAGCAGCTTGTTTCCAAAAGGTGGCCACTCAGCAACCCAAACCGAACCAAAAATAATAAGAACATACATAAGGTAAAACATCACAGAAAATCTGACACCAAAAACAGGCAACAGAGAACCACAACAGAACTACCGCCTTGGAACGGTCAGTAATGAATTACTGGGGGGCTTAAATCGATTTTACAGGCCCAACCTCACCCTCAGTTTCTGAAGTGGTACAAAACATTTAGTTGGTTGTTCGGTTCGCATGATAACCCTCTAACTCGTCAATGAATCATCACGGTAAACACATAAATCAAATTTCAACACCATGAAGAAGCAAAGACGAGGACTCAACAGATACAACGGGCCGTCTGACAGGTGGAGATCCCTGTCCTGCCAAACGACCCCACTGGAAATCTGAAGCAAAAGAAGGTCACCAGTTGAGCCCCGGAGGACCAAGCAACAGACAAAAAGGCTCCGGTCCCAACCAACTAAAATATATAGCTTTAGGTCGGGGCCATCATAGAGTCTGACGACCGATCCCCCGGTGTGCAATTAAAGAGTGCAGCAAAGTTATCAACCGTGATTGGGTTAATCACTAAGCATGCAGACTGTCGCATAACATTTAAATTATAGCCAATACGTTTGTGACGTATTATTATTTTTCGGAATTGATCAGAAAAATCAGTCCTACCCTTAATCTTTTTGAATTTGTATACTAAGTCACCATAAAATTCTGGTTCCGATAGGCTGTATCTCGGAGGGCGGCTAAAGAGATCCAAGTTGGTGAATCTAAAGAAAGTCCTGTGAGCAAGCAGACCAATTGTTCTGCAAGCGAGGAGGCACAGGCAAGTCCTCACAAAGAGGCACAGGCAAGTCCTCATATAGAGGCACAGTTAAGTCCTCATATAGAGGCACAGTTAAGTCCTCATATAGAGGCACAGGCAAGTCCTCACAAAGAGGCACAGGCAGAAGTTGCTAAATACCAGGCTAAGCTTGCTAAAATTGCTGAAAATATGGAACAGGGTAAACAGTCTAAACAGGCAATTACTGGTCTCGTATCATTAGCAAATATCTGCTCGCACATACAGACAGATTTTGATGAGGTATTTGCCAGTACTTTTCCTGATGCTGTTGCTAACTACCTATCTAGGATGAATAAAGAATTGTCTGGAAATGAGGAGATACCTTTTTGTGCCCAAGATAATGTTTTTCAACAACATGCACAGCTTCATCAGAATGTTGTAAACCAGTGTCAGCCGAATGATTTAGTAGGCACATGCTTAGAAAATGATGTATGTAGCTTAGACACTACTGGGAATTTAAGCTTCAGTTTTAACACACACTCGCTTCAAAATTATGAAAGCAATGTGTTATTCAATGAAGTTAAATTATCTGAACAGTTATTGAATGCTAGTCGCATTGTGTTTGGAAGTTTTCATCAAAGTGATGCCAGATTTTCTGAGCAATCGAGGGGATTTCAATGCACATGTAATGCATTATGCATGTTGTCATACTCATCTTGTGTTGATGTAGAAAAAAGCTCAATATTAGACAAAGTGCTTTGTGATGGAGATGCTCTTCATCGAAGCATAATAAATAACTTGAAAGCAAATGGAAAATTTATTCACCAGCTGTTGAGCTTAGAAAAAATTCCAGATAATTTTGAACTAGAGATAGGAAAATTTACAGTAGAAAAATTACCCATTGTAAGTGGCATTCTTATTGATACTCAAGAACATGGCTTGCCAACACTTCACTCTGCCTTGCAGTCAGCCTTTTTGTCTGTATCATCAGGTCTGTTAACCATTGGAGCTATATGTTCTGCTGTATTTAAAAATAATGGCTTATATGTATTTTTTGATTCTCATTCCCATGGAGAAAATGGACTTTCATCATGTGATGGTGCATGCAGTTTAATATTTTCTCAAATCTGGATGATCTAGTTACTTACCTGTATGCCATTTATGACAGCATGAAATTAGATACTAACTTAAAGTTTAACTTACTGCCTATCAATGTTAAGAAGTGTGAAGAAAAACAGAGCCATAAAGATCAAAGAAGTGTGAAGAAAAACAGAGCCATAAAGATCAAATTGAGAGTCATATGGAAGCTTACTTCAACGATCAGAGATTGAGACAGGCTAAGAAAACGCAAAGTAATGTGATAAGCATATTAATTGATGAATCAAAAAAGGCTCTGTGGCCAAAAAAAGAAACCCACATCATCGCAATGAGTACTATAAAGTTTTCAAAAGAAGCCAAAGAATGAAAAGGAGACAAAACGCAGCTTTAAAAGCAAAGGACATGTTGTATGAGAAGAAATCAAAGCAATCTGCAAGGAAACGTCATGTGTTTAAAACAAAAGAAAGAGAATCAAAGCAACTTGCCAGACCAAATCCTGCTTTTAAGGCCAAAGAAATCGTGTACCAGAAAGAAGCAAAGCATTCTGCAAGAAGAAGCCATGTGTATAAAACAAAAGAAAGAGAATCAAAGCAACTAGCCAGAGCAAATCCTGCTTTTAAGGCCAAAGAAATCGTGAACCAGAAAGAATCAAAGCATTCTGCAAGAAAAAAGTCATGTGTATAAAACAAAAGAAAGAGAATCAAAGCAACTAGCCAGAGCGAATCCTGCTTTTAAGGCTAAAGAAATCGTGTATCAGAAGGAATCAAAGAAATCTGCAAGAAAAGTTCCTGTCTTTAGAACCAAAGAAAGAGACTCAAAGCAATCCGCAAGAGAAAAACCTGCTTTCAAGGCCAAAGAAATTATGTATCAGAAGGAATCAAAGCAGTCTGCAAGAGAAAATCCAGCTTTTGTAGCACGGGAGAAAGTATACCAGAATGCATCCAAAAAGAAGGCAAGGGAGGACCCTTATGTTATGGAATGTCAGAGAATTAAGCAGCAACATATTAGACAGGAGAAACGATAATTAAATGACATATCTGCACTGACTGTTCCTAGTAAAAGATGTAAGAATGACAGTGATACTTCACAGCATAAATCTTTCCAGATGGAATGTAAAACTATTGAAGAGAATATTAAGCAATTTCATTCAAATATTGCTATTGGACCCTTATATATTTGTACTTCCTGTCACCAAACATGGTTTAGAAAAAGTGTTTCCATGTTAAAGAACACCCATATCCCAGCACAAAGTAGAAGACTGTATTGCACAAATTTTACATATGTCAATAATGAAGAGTGGATTTGTCACACTTGCTTGACTGCATTAAGAGTTGGTAAAATTCTAAAAGTATCAGTAGCCATTGGCATGAAATGGCCAAAAAAGCCTCCAGAGCTAAATTTGCATCAGCTTGAAGAACGATTAATAGCACTACGTATCCCATTTATGCAAATTAGAGAGTTGCCACGTGGTGGCTAGTACTCCCTTAAAGGAAATGTTATTAATGTGCCTGTTGATATTCAACCTACCGTAAACTGCCTTCCAAGGCCAATGGATGAAAATTTTACAGTTGCCATCCAACTAAAAAAGAAACTGTCCTTCCAAGGCCAATGGATGAAAATTTTACAGTTGCCATCCAACTAAAAAAGAAACTGTCATATAAGAAAGTGGACTTCAAGGAAAATGTAAGGCCTTTAAAATTTCTAACTGCATTGCATTGGCTTGTAAACAATAGTGACTTACATAAGAAATCTGACATAGTAGTTGATGACAACTGGTTTAAGGAGGTCACTGAAAGTGCACAAGACACAATCAGAGAATTTTTGGAAGTGTCAGCTAATCAAACAATGGATAAAGTCAATACAGAGAATGAAATACAGGAACAAGATCAGCCTAATTCTGTCATTGCAAAAGACATTCCTGAAACAAATGACTCTGATTCTGATCATTACAGTGAGGTAGATGCTGATGATCATGTTGGAAATGTAGATACATTAGTGGATGATGCAAATATTGCGAATAAGTATGATCAAGTGTTTACATTTGCACCAGGTGAAGGACAGCATCCTTTAAGTTTATATCACGATAAAGATGCAGAGTACTTATGCTTTCCCTCTTTATTTTGTGGTCAGAGACCAACTAGCAATGATGAAAGAGCTGTTCCAGTTCATTATAGTGACACTGTTAAATGGGAATTGCGAACACAGCAGCTGAAGCTAGAGATTCAAATTATTTAGACAAACTTGTCAATCTTGATGAAGGCTATTACATATTCCGCCAACTAAGGAATTCACCAGCTTACTTGGAGACCAGAAAAAAAGACATTTTTGCTATGATAAGGCAACTTTCATTGCCAACTTGGTTTATGTCGTTGTCAGCAGCTGATACAAGATGGACTGATCTTTTGAAAATGTTAGCTAAATTGAATGATGGTATTGAATATTCTGAAAAAGAGATAGGAGACTTAACTTGGCAAGAGAAAACAAAGCTTGTTCAGAAAGATCCAGTTACATGTTCAAGGTACTTTGATCATAGGGTACAAGAGTTTCTCAATACAATTCTTAAAAGCAATGGTGAGCCGATTGGAAAGGTCAGTGACTATTTTTACAGAGTTGAGTTTCAGCAGCGTGGCTCTCCTCATATCCATCTGCTTGTTTGGATAGAAAATTCTCCAACATTAGAAAGCAATTCAGAAGATGAAATAGTTCATTTTGTTGATCAGTATCTTACAAGAAATGCTGATAATGAGAAAACAGAAAACCTTGTTACCTTACAAACACACAAACATTCTAGAACTTGCAGAAAGAAGGGAAAACCAATTTGTAGATTTGGATTCCCGTTGCCTCTATTGCCAATAACACTGCTACTATAGCCTCTTGAAAAAGAAGTTGACAACTACAAAAAGAAGTATATAGAGCTCCAAAAAGCAATGAATGACTTTAACGATACTACAGATATGACTTTTGAAGAGTTTTTGGATGATGTTGCTAAAATGGACTATGATGATTACATTACATGCATTAGAAGCTCTTTGAAGGCTCCTAAAGTTTTCCTAAAGCGAAAACCTAAAGAAATGAGGATTAATCTGTTTAATGAGAAATTTCTTCTAGCTTGGAAGGCAAATCTTGATATTCAGATGGTTCTTGAACCATATGGCTGTGCATCATATATTGTTGGTTATATGAGCAAATCTCAAAGAGGCATGAGTGCACAACTTGATGCAGCAGCAAAAGAAGCTCGAAAAGGAAATCTTGACCTAAAGAAACAAGTCAGACATATAGGAAATGTCTTTTCAAATTGTATTGAGGTTAGTGCTCAAGAGGCTGTTTACCTTAATCTGCAAATTCCATTGACAAAAAGTCCAAGAGATATTGTTTTCATCAACACATCTGTGCCAAAAGAAAGAATCTTCCTTCTAAAACCTAAAGCTGCTCTTGATGAACTTCCTGCAGAATCTACAGATGTAGAATCAGATAATGTAATTCAGAGGTACTCCAAAAGACCTAGGCAGCTTCAGAAATTTTGCTTAGCTGATTATGTCTCGAAAATTGATGATGTTTTTCCTAAAGGAACTAAACTGTCAGAGAAAGTGGAAGAAAGAAATGATGATGGTAGTTGTGAAAGTAGTTCTGGTGATGAAAGTGAAGAAAGTCTTGAAAATGAAAATGTATGTGATAACAGTCATACTTCAGACATACTGTACAGAGCAAAAAATATAAGAAAAGAAAAGTACCTAGAATAATAAGGTATGTAAAGTACAACAAAACAAAAGACCCAGAAAATTACTTTAGAGAACAACTCATGCTTGTTTAACCGTGGCGAAATTAAGAAAAAGATATATTAGGTTCTTTTGACACATATGAAGCTCATTATAACTCTCTGAAAACATCACTGGAATCTAAAAGCAATGAGTATGAGCACCACACTGAAGAGCTTGAGCTTGCAAGACAAATGATGGAAGCTGAGGAAAGTGCATATGAGCAAATTGCACCGAATGCTGAACAAGAAAATAGAGATGCAGAAGAAGAAGGAACAAAAGAAGCAGAAAATTTTATATATTTCAATCCAAATAGTGTTGTAGAGCAGAGGCATTACGATATTGGGATAGAACTACAGTCCATTTGCTCGGTGCCACCAGTAGAAACAACTGGTATTTTATATCCAGATGAAAAGTACTTAGAATTACTTAGAAATCTTAATTTAAGACAAAGAAAATTCTTCAATCATATTGTTCATTGAACAAAATGTAAAGATAAACCAGTTTATGCTTTCTTAACAGGAGGTGTAGGTGTTGGTAAATCAGTAGTCCTCAGAGCTCTTAATCAAAGTTTGTACAGAATTTTGAATCTTAGAGAAGGGGAAAAGCCAGATGATATTAGAATTTTACTTTGCGCTTACATGGGCTTTGCTGCTTTCAATATTAGTGGTCAAACTATTTGTTCTGCTTTCCATAGAAAAATTTACCAAAACACTGACGTTCTATCGGCTGACGAGTTAAATACCTTTAGGATAAAGTACAGACATTTGAAAGTAGTAATCATTGATGAAATATCGATGGTAGGCAACCAGACATTAAGCTTTATAGACACACGATTGCAGCAGCTGACTGGAACCAAAATAGTTTTTGGTGGTTTAAGTGTTATTGCTTTTGGCGACTTTATCAGCTAAAGCCTGTAGGGGATAGTTTGATATTTCTTGATTTGGAAAAGGGACCATCTTCGCTAGCTCAGAATTTGTGGAAAGAGCATTTCAGAATGTACGAATTAGTTGATATCAAAGATAGACAAAGAGATAATCTTTAGTTTGCACGTTTATTGAATCGGCTTCGTTTGAATGAAATGACTGAAGATGACAAGACCATGATACAGACACGTTATATCAACCGTGAGACTGATGACTATCCAAAAGATGCTCTTCACTTGTTTTTCGAAAATGCTTGTGTGAATGAGCATAATGATAAAATTTTAAATCAAATGCCAGTAGAAAAAGTTGTGATACCATGTCATGACACTGTCGTTTCAGCAAACATTTCTGCTCAAAGATGCCAGAAGCTTATTCAAGAACTTCCAAATGATTTAGGCAAAACAGGCAATTTAATGAAATCTTTGACAATAGCTATTGGAATGATTTATGTGATGACTGTGAATGTTTGTGTAGAAGATGGTTTGACAAATGGTGCTACAGGTGTAGTAAAGTTAATTGATTACAGAATGCAAGGAACTAACCGTCCTAGCATTATTTGGGTTTTGTTTGATGACCCTCGAATTCGTAGGAAAACACGAGAACAATATTTCAACAGAGGATTTTATAATGAGAGTATCCAAAGGGAATGGACTCCTGTATTCGATGTAGAACGAACATTTATATACAATCACAAAACATATCAGAGAATACAATGCCCTTTGAGGCCAGCAGCAGGTAAAACAGTCTATAAAGCTGAAGGGGCTACAGTTGATGAAGTGGTTGTAGATTTGACTCAGAAAAAATCGGAAAAATACGTTGCTCTCAGTAGAGTAAAGAAACTAGAAAACCTATATATTTTGAATATGAATGAAGCTGCTATAGCTATAGATGAACAAGTGAATGTAGAAATGCTAAGGCTACAGATTGAGGCAAGTTTGAAACTAGGTTATGTTCCTTTGTATAAAGTCTACCCAGGTAAAATCAAGATTGCATTTAAAAATGCTAGATCCTTGCACAAACATTTTAAGGACATAGAATTTGAGCCAAATGTGTTAGCAGCAGATGTAATTGGTTTTGCGGAATCAAGATTATATGAGAGGGATGATAATGTTCAGTTTGCTCTTAAAAGATTCAGACTTATTAGATTAGATGACACAAGAAAAGATTCAATAAACAGGCCTCACCATGGACTTGCTTTGTATATAAAAGAGTATTTTCATATTCGGAAAGTAGTCAAATTACTTTGCCAGTCGTGTGAATTGATATTTGCTGCCATGCACAGCAGTCAGAAAGGGTATTTTCAAGTTGTGATATGTACAAATATCCGAAAAGTTCTCAAACTGATTTTAAGAATGAAATTAGCTGTCATTTGATGCCTATCGTTGATCTGAATGCCAAGTTAGTCATACTCGGTGACTTTAATATACAGATAGGTTCCGCTAAGTCACACTTTGTTGAATTTATGGAAACATCATTCAGTTGCGTGCAGCAGATCAAAGAAACTACAACTGACTCTGGGTCAATACTCGATCTTATATTTGCAAATTGTCAGGTGGTTCATGATATCTTAGAGGCATATTGGACTGATCATAAACTTGTTTATTGTGCTATAGAAACGTAAATGGTCCGATGATATGGTTCTGACCACATTCATCAACATGTCCAACCTATTTTTTATTTTATTTTTCAAATTCTATGTTAGCAAAAATATAACAGGTCATTAGTAAAATTCGGCAAAGAACAATACAAAAGAAATATACATGTACTGAAAATTTCATATCAAAGAATCTGGACCAAGTATTTCAAAGCCCAAGATATGTCACAATCAAACGAAGCAGTTGAGAAATATCAGCACACAAAAAAGTGGTATGTGAAGTTCAAATGAAAAACATTAGACTGGTTTCTGTTAACATAATCTTTTCTGGAAGCTGACATCAGTTTTGACTGTGAAATATGTTGAAATTTGTGTGCTTAAGGTAATTCTTAACTCTGAAAAACGATAATTACTCTACCATAGTTGTATAATTTCCATTGAGAAAAATAAGGCATATTGACTCGAAATCAGTCACACTCACTTGATCTGCATCCACTGTTTTGAGAAAGACATATTAAAATATCTACAGCCAGGCAAATAACAGGCAAATAACAGGCAAAAGCATTGTTATATTATCAGTTGTCTTCATTTCCGGTTCTAATTGTTGATACTTGCTTTATATGTGCCGTCATTGTCACTTCATCTATTTAGTTCGGTATATTCTTTAAGAAGACAGATAAACATCATTTGCAAATACACACCAGCAATATGAAAGGAGAGGTGGGGGGGGGGGGGGGTTGTTGTTTCGACTATAGAGCGGAGAAGGTGGTATTTTCTCTCTTTTTTCTAACACTCCCATCTGGATGATACTTTGTCATTATTACCAATATTTTTGAGATATATATGAGCCGTTCTCTGTGAAAACCGGGCTTAATGACATTACGAAATAATTACGCTGTGAACGGATCAAAAACACTAAAATTTATGAATTTTCGGATCTTTCTTCATTTCCATGAAAATACCTTAGGCGTTGAGATAAAACAGAAAGCCTATGAACTCAGACAAAATCCAGTTATAAATATGACATATGTTGCCATGACAACACTTATTCCACGGTAACCCCAAAGCCTTGAAAACATATGGTATACCATTAAAAAGACCTAACATTTGAGAAAAACTGTTTAATCATGCAAATTGTGATGTGTGTGCTATGAAATACACATTGAAAATGAGCAAACACACTTTTTGTCCTAATTATTTTGTGTAACAAGCACCGAAAGCTCGTTCAAACAAACGTAATGACATTGACGTCAAAACATACTTACGTGACGTTAATAACGTCATATTAAGAAACTGCACTACCTGTGTGCTTCTAAAGTCTATATCTCAGTAATGAATAATGGTAACCATCTCAAATTTTCAGGAAATGTTTAGAAAAGCTAATACTTTTCAGTGATGCAGTTAGTGAATTTTTTTATTTTTATGTCATTAAGCCCGGTTTTCACAGAGACTGGCTCATATGTATAATAATATACACTTGATTAATTGTAATTTTGTATTGTTAAAAGTTGTATTGACATTGTCTGAATCCTGAAAATTTTGCTTTTCGCTTTTGTTCTGTTGTTATTATTAAAGAGCAAAATTATTATTGGTTGATGCAAGAATTTCGTCACATACTTTAGCTAATTATTATGGTGCAAAATAATGGCCTCAAATAAAATTTTGAAAAACAATCTACTACCTTAATGGCGTAGCTTAAATCGAAATATGCAATGCAAAATGAAGCGTTTGCTTGTATACCATTAACCTGCTTAGATGGGAGACCCAGGGAGTGCCACAATGAAATAACGCTGACTATTCTAAGCACCTAAGTTAAAATAATGTTAGAAAAAATGTTTTGTTTAAGCACATGAAGTAAAATACACGTGGGGTTGAATCTCCAATAAATTTATCTGCAATTTTACCTCTTGATGGTGCTGCGTTGCTCCCGCTGCTGCTGCGTTCATGAATTTCGAGCTACGTTCTTACTCACTTTCGTTGCGCTTTGAGCCCACGGCGCTTCCGCTACGTAAATTTTGAGCAGAGTCAAAACAAGCGCCGTGACTTGGCGACCATGCCGCTACTGATACGCTTTCACTGCGACCTAGAAGCTTCTCCTGCGCTGCTGCCGCTTCTGCTATGATTCATGGCGCTTTGTCCGAAATTTCGGAGCGCAGTGGAAGCGCCGTCCAGTGGAATGGGGGTATTAGAGCAAAGGCTGTCTATTATTGTGGGAATTATGGTCCCTTTTTCGACTTCATTTTGTATGAAAAAAATGGTTTCCATTTATTATCTTTTGAATAGGTTAGTATATTGGATTCATATTTTATACACAGGTATATAATCATAAAATTCAGGTCAAGTTTGATTGACGGTAAATTCCGTCAAATATTATGGGAGTTACGGCCCTTTTTGACTTTATTTTTTTTTTTTAAAATGGCTTCTGTTCGTTATGTTTTGAACAGATAAATGTATTGGATTCATGTTTTATACACAATTCTAACACAGTGCGCCTATAGAAGCAATGGAAACATTTCGTGTTTTATTCTGCAACAATTCACTGTTTAGGAGCGCGTGAGACCAATTGCTGACGTCACTGGCAATACTGACGTAATTTTGTGACGTTTTGAGACGTTAGACGGTGTAACGTCGCTTTTTCTTTCTAAAAGCGCCATAAAAACGTACATTTATATTAGATACAATTTAGAAAATTAGCGGGAACATGAACGCGCTGTCAAGATGGTTGGGAGAATTTGAATTAAAATAATAATTTTTCAGCGTTTCTGACTCTGAGTGTTAGAATCGAAATAGTTCAGCTCTAGCAGTGAATTGTTGAGTAATAATTCACTGTTTGTCGGTCAGTTGTAAGTAGATATATCACTCGCGCTCCGCGGTCAGTTGTAAGTAGATATATCACTCGCGCTCCGCGCTCGTGATATGATCTACTTTACAACTGACCTCCAAACAGTGAATTATTACTCAACAATTCACTGCTAGAGCTGATCTATTTCTTAAATATATTATTAGAAAATACAGGTCAGGTTCAATTTAGGGTAAAATCCGCTGATCACTTTTAGAGTTATGGCTCTTTTTCAACTTCATTTGATACAAAAATGGTGTCCGTTTGTTTGTTTTTCAAAAGTTACTTGTTTCCTTGTTTGTTTTTCAAGTTACTTGTTTCTGGGCTTGTTTCTGGGCTATTTCTTTTGGAAGCATGGCATCCATTTCTGTAATATGATACAGAATGTTATCACTTATCAAAGTCATGACAACCCCCCTCACCCCAGACCCACCCACCCACACACTCACATTTCTTCTGTTGATCTGAGAAGCACAATACATCTGCCTAAATAAAACAATTAAACATGTACCACACAAGTCTGCCTTTGTGAACCTAGTTATCCAACAAGTGCCAGTATCTTAAACAAGGTGCCAGGTGCCATCTTACTTAAAGCACTAGGCGGGGGCATTTGTGTCCTATTGACACATTCCAGTTTTTTTCTCAGTCTATTTGCCCATGTCTTTACATACTTTTTTCTGAAGCGTGCGCTAACTATGCGAAGGTATTTGTATCCATAACCATTACGTCCGCTGACTGAAAAATAATTTACCAACTGGATGGACTTTGTTCTTGACCCGAGCATGTTTGTGATTTATCTCTGAAACCGTCTGAGGCCGTGATGGAAAGTTCATTGCAGTGCAATAAGGCTTTCAGTATGTCTTTGATTTTTGTCACAAAGAACCTCAAATGCCCTGCGCCAGGGCGCAATCGGTAGGACACCTGACTCGTAAGTCGTAACTCGTTTCTCCTTTTGCTGATTCATGAAGGGCAGTTGTCAGTTACTGGCAAACGTATATGCACTTAATACTAGTTAACCGCTTAGGAGGTCTAAGCCTGCCCAGGAATAGTGTGGTTAGGTTAACTGACCGTCTCGACATGACCATAGTTGTTTACCGTGGACCTAAAGCAACAAGTCAGTAGTCAAACACCCTGCGAGGATAAGTTGGATTTATTGCTAAGATGCTAGTTGTTAGGTTGTAAACAGAATAACGTACATGAATACTAAAAAGGGTATTGTGTGCCATTCTGCTACACCCACTCTATACACTATTCTTTAAGCCACAATGAGAAAACCTATTTCCTGCGTATATGTATATGAGAAAAACAAAGGCACAGGCATGCAAATTTTATCGGCTGTCGCCACTCACTGGGGATTCAATGTATACAGCCACCTTATGATAGCCTTCTCATACTCAAAACCTTGAATTCTCTCTCAAGTTGCTATTTGAAGCCGTACTTCGGACTTAGACTAAAATTGCAAGGTTTATATTTTTCAAAGAGGCGGATCTTAGGGCTCCTATTAGTGTAGCAACTTGAAATTTTGTGTGAGGATTAATATCTAAAGGTACTCGAGGAATAAACAAGAATCAGGTCATGATGATCCGTATGTTATTGTCAATTGACTTTTTTTTTTGCTTTATGTCCATGGTATACAGCTATGGTCATGTCAGGAGTCAGTTAAGCTAACTACCTTATTCCTGCGCTCTTTTGATTTGTTTGTTGTCTCGCCTGCAAAGCAGAAGCGAGACATAGGTATTGCTTTTCCGGTGTCGTCGACGGCGTAAACTTTCATCAGGTTTTTGTGTTTAGGTCAGTTTCACAAAGCGCTGACAGGCTAGACACACATTCCGCGGAATTCTTGTTGTAATTGACAACACTCAGGCAATCATTTGCAACTTGACAGCTGCCGCAGTGTTCTCAGCGACAGAAAAGGTCGTGTGAAACTAACTACTGCTAAGCAACATTGAATCCATGCCACATACGGTGACCTATATATTCAAAATAGATATTATTAAATATTATCTGGGTTTGGGTTCAGGCTGAAGTCTCAAAATTTACATGTGCCATGTACACAAATGATAGCTTACACAGACTTTGTTTCCCTACAATGTAAAAAGAAAGAATTTCATAAGTCTTGTAAAAAGAAAGCCTGTATTTTTTTCACTCGCACATTTCAGATCACCAGTACGGCTCACCAGCATTGCCAGAGTGACTTCCTTTTGGAAACCTGGAGAATTTGATATAAAACTAAGAAATGACACAAAGATTTCCCCTGTCAAATTAGACTTCACTTACAACAAGATCGCTGCTAATGTAGCTATTCCACTGCAGATCAACATTAGTGAGGTGGGCAACATCCCAGAAGGGTCTAAAGTAAGTATGCAGAAAAGTTGATATATGTAAAAGCCTGCATATGCGATAAAACTACAGGACGAATCAAGTATAGCCTCACTTTTCAAACTTCTGATGTATATCACAAGACCACAAGGGAATTATAGATTTTACATCTGGAAGTTTTACTCTTGCACATATTATTGGTCAGATCAGACAAACGCCACTGTTCATATTATCCCCACCAAAGGCGGAGGGATATAGTTTTCTCCATGTCCGTCCGTCTGTCCTTCCGTCCGTCCGTCCGGAGCCATAACTAAGTAACCACTGGACGGAATGTCATGAAACTTAAAATAAATACATGTATATATCACAATAACGTGCTAATGCACATGAAGTTTCGTCAGACAGGTTTCAGTAGTGCATGAGTTATTGCCCTTTAATTAACTTGAAATCAATAAACTGAGCTATAACTAAGTAACTAATTTTCAAAACTTCTTGAAACTTATAATAAATATGTATTACCAAAAGGCAAAGGCGGATATGCACATAAAGTTTCATCATAATGGCATCAGTAGTGCACAAGTTATTGCCCTTGAATCACGTTAAGATTGCCAAATTCAGACATAAGAAAGTTATCAATGAAAAGAATTCTATGAAACTTATAGTAATTATGTATCACCATAAGACATTGATGCATCTTGCGTTTTGTTGTTATTGCTTCAGTAAGCAATGAGTTATTGCCCTTGAATTGGTTAGAAATTAACAAATTGAGTCATAAATGAGTAACCAATGAATGAAATTTGATGAAACTTAAAAAATTATGTATTATCATGACACAGCAGCGCACATTAAGATTCGTCATAATCGCTCCACTAATGCCTGATTTAATGCCCTTGAATTATTTAAAATCCACAAATTAGTCAAAACTAAGGTAGATCCGTAAACAAAATTTCTTGTAACTGCATTCAATAATGTATCATCATAGTGCACTGAGGCAAGTGTTTAAAAGGAACAGCTTCAGCTTATACTTCGCTTATCCCAGAGTTATTGCCCTTGATTTTATTTACAATCCACAAGTTCAGCTCAGTGAACAAAATTGTATGAAACTTAAACCATAAATGAATCAGGGTCACATTGGCGGGGGATATAAATTCACCGAATTTGCTTGTTCGCATTGCACTCAATGTGTCATTTTTACACTGAATGAACCAAAAATGAAAGAACTCATGTCAGCAGTACAACTCCATTTTAGCAATCTAAACTTTGCTATATCAAGACTAAAATAGAGAGTTCTATAGAAAAGTCAGTCTTTAATGACCATTTTAATGATTGATCCATATTGCATCAACTTTAACGACTGATCAGTTTTGGAAACAGTGTTATAACAAGCTGTGTTATAAAGAGATTCTGGTGTATTTTATTTTTAATCAGAAAATACAGTCTAATGTGTTCTCTATACCAGCCAACTTTAACACATTAAATCTGTTAATATTTTCAGGTCTCTGTGACAGCAAAATGTATGCAAAAGCAAACAACTGTCAAACAAGAAATTTCATCCAAAGAAATTCTAGATAGGACTAATTGCATCATCGCTGACGAAACTGGGTCTATACAACTGACTCTGTGGGGAAATCCAGGCCAGCTAAACGAAAATTGTACATACACATTTGAAAACCTCACGGTAAATTTTTTTTATGCAAAAAATACTTAAATACAAATATGAAAACTTCAATCAAGAAAACAAAGGATATAAACATTACAACCTTTCAGCCAGTACTTCAAAAGACAGAAGTAGCCACCATCACTGGGATTAGGATTACAACAGAGTATAAATGTTCCATGTGCCACACAACATTAACCGTCAATGATCAACTTATCAGTGTGAAATGTCAAAATTCCCAGCAACACCAGCTTACAAAAGCACTTGTAATCACAACAAAATGTAACATACAGATGGAGAATGACAAATCGTTTGTGGTCACCAATGAAGCCCTTGAGGAGTTCGTGCCAAACACATGCATAGACAAAGATGATAAGGAAATGTATGTCCTGGAGCACAACCACGTTGAGTTCGTATTGGCGTCTCGAAATACGATCACTAGCATGAGAATTGCAGAACCCACTGCCAGTAGCTTGTTTGGCATGAGAATTGCAGAACTCACTACAAAGGCTGCCCAGTCAAAGAAATAAGACAATTTTCAATTCCTGTTAAACATTTCTGGCTATTGTAACCACAATATGCAATACAGGTGTTGTGTCTGAGGCACAAACAATTTAGTTTAACTTCGTTTCATTTCAAGCTGCACTCAATGAGTGGCTCATTTTTTTTACTAAATACTTCAATTTATCCCATTACATCCAGATACTGAGTAGTGATTTGAAATAAATGAAGGTCACTGTGACTGGAAATGAAGAAGAGACATGGTACTAGCTGGGTATGCTGAACATTTGCTTTAGTTTTAGTTGCATTTAAGGGAGAACATAATTTGTACCAATTTACATAAAACCTATCATAGTTTTGAATTTCTGTTGCAAGAAAGAATCAATAAATATGTAACTTCTGTTGCAAGAAAGAATCAATAAATATGTGACTTGTACAGTTTACTAACATTTTCATGACAGAATTTGCTTAAAGGGTTACAAAATAGCAGTTGCAAGTGGCGAGTTAGGCACCTGAAAATCTCATGTGCCACCTGAAGAAAAAGTGGGTTGCAAAAAGTTGCTGCCCAGGAATTCTGCAGTAAAAGTTGTTTTCTTAGAAGTACTAGTCCGATTTTCATTAAATATTTCTTCTTCTAAGACTAAACACAATTCTTTTAGGCTAAAGGATTTATCAATGCCTTTCACCATATGGAACTTTGATGTCCCCTGTTTTTCTGAAGAAAACCTAGGGAACATGGTATTGGGCTTTTGATGGTTCCGTCTCCCATCCAGCCTCCCCCCTTCCCCACCAAGTTACTGGTGAAAGTAAGTGCACTTAATTTCACCAGTAAATGGTGGGGGGAATAGCGGTGGCGGGAATTCCCAACGGTAATTACCGTCCTGGGAAATATTCCAAAATTGGCCGAAATGGGAAATACGAAATTTAAGAGCTGTTCTTCTCAAAATTTTCTATCCCTTTTTCTTTAAATTTAAGCTGATAGCACACATTTGTTATCATTTATATGCATATCATGCAAATGAGGTTGTAAATTCCAGGACTGGTCCATGCCAGAGGACACAGCAGATGATTCTTGGTTGTGTCAAACCAGTTACCTTATAATGTCAAAGAAACTTGTCTTTGAAATTGCTTTTATTTATGGATCGATTTTGATACAACTTCACACACATTTTACGTATGACAATATCTTGGATAAATTACTGTTTCAGCACTGTAGATACAAGGTCAATGTCAAAATTGCTAATTTTAGAGAGAAAAAAATATCATCCCTCTAGCCCCTGTATTCGTTGACAGATTTTGATGTAACAGTACTTCACCTAAGTGTTTAGTGTAACAAAATCTTAGACAAGTTCACGATCCAGAATTTTAGAGTTAAGGTCACAGTTGCTATTCTTAAAAAATAAGTTGTCACCCTACGGAACCATTTTGACATAACTTTACACAAATATTTAGCATGACAATATCTGGGACAGATTCACGTTTCAGCATTGTAGGTCCAAGGTGAAGGGCACAGACACTATTATATGTATATGTAAAACTTTAGCATGGTTCTATTGGATAATTGATTTTGATATAACTTCACACAAATATTAAGTATAACAATATCTTGACAAGTTTATCTTTCAGGGTTGTAGATTCAAGGTCAAGGTCACAGTTGCTATTTTCAGAAGAAAAAAAACTTTGCCATTCCTCTATCACCTTTATTTAATGATAGATTTTGATATAACTTCACACAAATGTTTAGTGTCACAATATCTTGGACAAATTCTCAATCCAGCATTTAAGAGGGTCAAGGTCGCAGTTGCTATTTTTAGAAAAAGTCAATCCCTATAGAATCTTTATTTCTGGACTTATTGTGATACAACTCCACACAGATATGTCTTAACACTTTGCTCATATAATGGTGGTTCGATTACCTTTAGTGATTTCTAGTTTAGTTATTTTTAGTCTTGGCACTAAGTCCAGTTGTTTAACTCTTTCGGCGCCAAATTTTTCAGACGACAAATTTTCGTCTGCTCAAATCATCAGACGACAGATTTGTAATTGGAAATTTTAACAATCTAAAGACATTTTTCATAAAATCAGGCTTTTTAAGTTCATATTTGAATGGCAAACAGTGTAGATCCTGATCAGACGGCTCTTTTAGGAGCCGGCTGATCTGGATATACGCTGTTTGCAAAGTCGCATTTTTGCCACTTTGGCGCCGAAAGAGTTAAAGCATAGCTAGCTTAACCATCTTGTTAAGCAAAGAAATTCATGCACTTCAATAAGAATACAAAAATGCATGTGTCAACTTCTTTGCATGCTGTTTAACTTAAAAATAATTACATTTATTATTAGTGCTGTTAACATAGGTTTTTGAGAAAATTATAACATTGTGAACTAAAGACATAAGCTTTGAACAACTGGACCTAGGTTAGTTACATTTATTGTTAATGTTCTTAATTTTTATTATATAATCTATAAATAGAGAGTCTTTAATTTGCTGAAAGCATAAATCATGCTTCTTGACATACATTTTATAGTCCAACCTCCCCTAACGGTCACCTCCCACGGACGGTCACCTCATAACACCTGTCACTCAAATCCACCCAATAATTTCCCATATTTTTCACTTCTGACCAGTGGTCACGTCCTTACTCCGGTCAGCAGTCGTAATTTTAGACGAAAAACGGTCTGAATTACATCTTTAATAGCCAGTATTTTTTATGTAGTTCGGTGCTCTTTTCATTACTGAGAGACAGTTTACCTTTTTGATGCCCCACTTTAGGGTATACAGTTTGTGTAATCAACTCCTCCGATAGTTCTTTATGGATCTTTTTCAAACTTTGCATACTTATTCTGGACATATTGAAGATTAGCATGTAGGGTTTTAATGGAGCTTGAATTAAATTTGACAGAATTATGGTCTTTTGAACCTAGTCATTTTAGGCAGTTTTTTTGAATTGTATGGTATGGAGTTTATTTAATCAACTCCTCCCACAGTTTCAATGGATATATTTTAAACTTTCAATACTTATTGTGGACATATTAAAGATGTGCATGTGGGTTTTTGATGGAGCCAGAATTAACTTTGACAGAATCACGGCATTTAGGCAGTTTTACTCCCCATGTGGTTGGTTGGTTGATTTGATGCTTAACGTCCACGGTAAACAACTAAGGTCATGTCGGGACGGTCAGTTAACCTAACCACACTATTCCTGGGCAGGCTTAGACCTCTTAAGCGGTTAACCAGTACTAAGTGCACATACTTTCGCCAGAATGACAACTGCCCTTCTTGAATCAGCGGAAGGAGAAACGAAAGTATGTGGTATGGAGCTTGTGTAATCAACTGCTTCCGCAGTTTTCAGTTGATCTTTACTAAACTTTGCATTTATGTTGTAGATATATTGAAGATGTGCATGTGGGCTCTTGATGGAGTTAGAATTAATTTTTACAGAAATACGGCCTTTTGAACTTAGTCATTTTAGGCAGTTATTTTTTTGCATTGTAGTTTGTGTAATCAGCTCTTCTCATACTTATGGATATTTTTCAAACTTTGTTTACGTATTTTGGACATATTGAAAATGTGCATAAGAGTGTTTGATAAAGCTAGAATTAATTTGAATGCAATGACGGTCATTTGACCATAGTCATTTTAGGCAGTTTTTGCATTGTAGGGTATGGAGTTTGTATAATCAACTACTCTCCCATTTCATTTTGTATTTTATCTTTTTCAAACTTTGCCGATGTATTGAGGACATATTTGAAGATGTGCATGATTTATTTTTGATTGAACTGGAATTACTTTTGACAGACCAATGGTCATTTAAACTTAGACATTTTTAGGCAAGTTTTATTTATTTTTGTCACCCGACGTAGGCGAAGGGAGACTATAGAAATGACCCTCGTCCGTCCGTGTGTGTGTCCGTCATTCCGTCCATCTTCCCGTCCGTCCGTCCGAAATCTTGTCCCTGCAACTCCTCCTATGTCTCTCATCGGATTGATTTGAAATTTTACAGATTGTATTCTTATGATATGAAGATGTGCATGTGGTTTTTGATTTTTGTTTCGGCCATTTTTGACAGAGTTACAGCCCTTGCAGCCATCTGTTTGTCCATCCGAAATCTTGTCCCCCGCAACTCCTCCTATGTCTCTCATCGGATTGATTTGAAATTTTATAGATTATATTCTTATGATATGAAGATGTGCATATGGTTTTTGTCGCACTTGCTTTAGCAAGTTGCGATATAGGAGTCCGGTTTTCCGTCCGTCCGTCATTCCGTTCGTCCGTACGTCCGTCCGTCCGTCAACACTTACATCGACCCTAGTGTTTAAGTCCATTTCTCTTAAACATTGCTACCTACTATCATCAAATCTTGCACAAAGTTTCTTCTTAGGATGGTCTCAGGGGTTCTTGCACCTTTTTTTACTGTTGACCTATACTTCACGCTCTGCTGACTTTGTAAAATTTAGGGTTCTAAATCACATCGACCCTAATGTTTAAGTCCATTTCTTTCAAAATATGCTACCTACAATCATCAAATTTTGCATAAAGTTTCTTCTTGGGATAGTCTCGGGAGTTCTTGCACATATTTTTACTTATTACCTATTTTTTACACTCTGCTGACTTTGTAAAATTTTCTGTTCAAAATCACATTTACCCTACTGTTGAAGTCAATTTCTCTCAAACTATGATACCTACATCATCAGACTTGGCATAAAGTATTTTTCCTTGAATGTTCTGCAGGAATGCTACACCTATTTTGCCCTTGCCCTAATTTTATGTCCTGCTGACTTCATAAAATTTACCATTCAGAATCATGTCAACCCTAGTGTTTATGTCCATTCCTCCCAAACTATGATACCAACAGTCATCAAACCAGATATGACGTTCTTCTTAGAATGGTCTACAGGGATATTGCATTTATTTTTATGCTTCCAACCATATTTCAGGCTCTACTTAAATTTGTAAAATTTTACGTCTAAAATTACGTTACCAGCCTTTAAGTCTGTTTCTCTTTAACCATAATGGGTGCAAACATAAAAGGTTGCACAAAGATTCTCCTGAAAATGAACTATATTTCAAGATATATATACTTTGACCTTGTAAGCACAATTTTAATTAAAAAATGTAGCCTTGCATACTCTTTCTTCTCACAATGGTATCTACTACTGTGGAAGCGCAAGTCAGGTGCGACATAGCATTCCTGTGGAATTCTTGTTTACTTTTGTTTCGGTTAGTATTTTACCACTAATTTTACTTTATGAACTTAGTCGTTTTGCCACATCAGAAGACCTATTAGCAGTATATATCTAGTGTGCACGACTCCTCTACAGTTTTGCATAAAGCATTTTGAAACTTTGCAGATTTCTTCTTCATTGTCTTTAGATGTGCATGTGTCTGATAATTTTGTCACTTTTTTCATGTTTCCAACTTAGGCCCAAACAGACTGTGGATACCTGGTGTATGCAGCTCCTCATGGGATTTCCAACCAAACAGTTTGAAAAGGTGCAGGTGTTTAACATTGTCTCAGAGCTTGCATATGGCTTTTGTAGAATCTGCAGATAATTTTTTCTTACTTTTCATGGATTTCGAACTTAGCCATATTTCTGGTTCAAATCTATCAAGTTGCATTTACAATGGGTACTTCATGTGTGTATGTCCTCATATTGTTTTGGACATTGTACATTTTGGGGTTGTGCATCTTTTTTACCAAAGGCGGGAGACATAAATTCATCAGATTTGCTTGTAAATTCTGTAACTCCATTATGACACTAATAGGGGCATATTATACACCGCTTTGGAAAGCCCTTATTAAATATTCTTGTCTTCCCTTCTTAACTTCTTTATTCTTTATTTCTTCTTTTCTTTGGTATTATATGAGCCACATTGTGAGAAAACCTGCTTTTTGCAGCGAAAAACAAAGGAGCAGATCAGCTACCATGCAGGCTAATCAGTGCCTTTTTAGCTGCCTAGATAGTATAATCTCTTTAAGTTCTTTATCTGAAATTTAAAGACTCCAACTAGCCTCTTAAAGGGAAGTGCCCACAAAGATTTATTTTTACTTCAGAAAACAATTTTAGAGAGACAAATATTTTGCAACAAATTTATGAAAATCAATAAAATGGTTTAGTAGAAATGCCTTTTATACATGCTGGGCCGGCTAGAGCAGTTGGTAGGGTGTCTGACTTATAAGCCAGAGGTCCTGGGTTCAGAACCTTGTCCGGCCCTTACTTTCATTTCTCCTTCTCCAGATTTAAGAAGGGCATTTGTCAGTTACTGGTGAAAGACTTTGTACTGGTTAACCACTTTGAAGGTCTAAGCCTGCCCAGGTATAGTGTGGTTAGGTTGACTGACGTTAAACAATAACATGACAACTTTTATACATTTTACATTTGCTGCCTGTTGCAGCTGCCATTTTATAAGCCTTGTCACTCGACCAAAATAAAAAAAATACTAATTTACATCATACTATTCAGTTTCTGCACTTAAAAAACAGTAAAATTACATTACATTGAAAAAAAAATCTATATTGGCCTTTCACTAGCACATTGCATAGGAATGGCTGTTATTTCAATTTTACAATTGTGAGTTTGATGTCATAAGCTCTCAGCCTTGTTTTGGACTCGCAATATCAGGATTTTAAAAGTCTATGTTTTTCTTATAAATTGGTTGATTTTCATGAAATGTGTTGCAAGATTTCCAGGTTTCTTTAGTCTTTCTTCTAACGTACATTTTTTCATACTTTTCCGTTAATCTGGACAGCTCAGTTTGTCTCTGACCTATTAGAAAATTGCAAAGGCAGGTTTTCTCATAACTAAGCTCAAATAATAAAATAATGCCTGGTCAACATTGGTATTCTCTGGTCCACAACACTTCATGCAAATGGTGTCCCATTTATAGGGTGTTAAGCACAAATTTGGTAACCTAATGTCAAGTTAAGAACCTGAATTATGTCTTGGCCATTGATAAAAATTATGAAACTAGTGTGTTATTTTATTAATTTTTCCCCCGAACTCTGGACATACTATACTGAAGATTTCACGCTGTCAGTTTTGAGCAGACAGTACAGTGAACACCCAAAGCAGACTGCCTTTTATCCCCCGCCTTTTTGAAGAAAGCGGAGGGACATAGTTTTCGGCATTCCGTCCGTCGGTCCATCTTTCCGTCCCCCTAAAGTAGTAGGTACCTTGTGTGCGCAACTCCTCCTACAGTTTTATGCCGATTCTTTCGAAACTGTACAGATGTTTTTGTCATGGTCTGAAAATATACATGTGGTTTGGATATAATCCTGAGATTATTTTTGTCACTGTTTCAACAAGTTGAACTTTAGTCATTTTAGGCGTTTTTACTATCAAAGTGACTAGATAGTGGGTACCTTGTGTGTGCAACTCCTCCAACAGTTTTATGCCGATGCCTTTGAAACTTCACAGGTGTTTTGGTCATGGTCTGAAAATATGCATGTGATTTGGATATAATCCTCACATTATTTTTTGTCACTTTTTCAACAAGTTGAACTTAGTCATTTATTTTTTAGGCGTTTTTACTATCATAATGACTAGATAGTGGGTACCTTGTGTGCGCAACTTTTCCAACAGTTTTATGCCGATTCCTTTGAAACTTTACAGATATTTTGATCATGGTCCGAAAATATGCATGTGGTTTGGATATAATCCTCACATTATTTTTCATTACTTTTTTCGCAAATTGAACTTAGCCATTTTTCATACATTTTTACTATCAACGTGAATTTTTCATACATTTTTACTATCAAAGTGAATAGATAGTGGGTACCTTGTGTGTGTGCAACTCCTCCTACAGTTTTATGCTCAGTCCTTTGAAACTTCACAGGTGTTTTGATCTTGTTCTGAATGTATGTATGTGGTTTGGATATATTCCTCACATTATTTTTATTACTTTTTTCACATTTTAAGTTAGCAGCTTTTCCAACTCAAACACTAAGTGTATATACAGTGGAGACCTAGTTTCCAAGGTTGGGGACATAAATTCGTTGAATTTGCTTGTATTAATTTGAACCTTAATTGCTACAACACTAATTTGATTACCAAGGAAGGAGTTGAGGAAGGAAATAGTTTACTCGATTGTTGACCCTGACAGAGTAGCCTTGACCTTATTGAAAAACACTTGAAAAGTCTGAGATATGTTACTGGTAAAAGTATAAAAGTATGCAAAGACCAGGAACTGGTAAATTGGTATAATGTCAACTATACGGTACAAAATAAGACACACAAAAATTTTATGTCTATATTTAAGCATGCCTGGAAAGCATACAGGAAAAAGCCTTAGAAGTGCAAAACTGATAACATAAACATATAGGTTTTGTAGCACACCACAAAAGGTATTTCTTTAAGAACGCTTCAAAAATTACAGAAACCTCTCTTCAAAACCAGTCTCTCAATGATTTATTGTTAAATATACTATACTGTATATATTTAGCAAATTTTTATTTTCTAGCATTTTATCACTCAAGTTCAACATTGAACAAAATTGAATTGCAAGAAAGAAAACCATCTTTGAAGCTTAAGTTATCATGGAATTACAGGAGCCAGCTTTAAAGTCATTAAAACGTCTCCCCGTACATCATCCATAGTGCAGATTATATTTTATTTACATCCTTTGAGATCGGAGGATAGATTCTTAGAAATCTAAAATTTGAGATCGATTTAGACTATTATTCTAGATCATCGTCTTTTATATTATTTGGATTCTTTTGAAACTAATCAGTCTTTGAATCGACTGTCCAATTAAAATTAAAAAAATACAGTTTGCTTTTTTCTGGTTTAGTCACCAGATATTGTCAGGGTCACTGACGAGGCTTTATTAGCCGAAACTACGTAGTCTGGCCCATGTTCCTACTTCTATATGTATTCTCTGCTCTTGAAGGAACTTTTTAAGATTTTAATTACTCAGGAAAAGTGATATTTGTGGATGGAATCGGTATGCAAAATTCACACTCGTTAATTGCAGGCCAAAAATGGCAAACATGGGTTTTGTGAATTTGTGTAGAGACCTTCTCACTGTTTTTCCGCTCATACCTCTTGTCTATGCTATCGATTCTGTGAAAGATGTGATTAAGGTTAACCACTGACAAAACTTAGCATGCGCCTGTGATGTTAAAACGTTAGTATTCAGTCTAATGTGCTATGGTTTATGGGGGTTTCCGTCAATGGAGAATCAAAGCCCAAGAAAAATAAGAGGCTAAACTTAAGATCACACAATGAGGAATTCAATTCAACTGTAAAGTTTCTTCAGTGGAGTGAAACTTTACTGTCAGATAATAATGGCGTTAGTCTAAGACTATTGGCTAATGCTCAGTAGCCGGAAAGAATTTTCTTTCAGAATTTACGTTAGCATGATGGTATGTGCCAAACAATCATACAGGGATCATGAGTCTACATAATGCCGATATTTGCGAGAGAAAGTGACAGTTTATTCTATCGCAAAAATGAAAGTGATTGTTGTATTTCTTTTTTCCATCAGTATAAATGAGAACATTATTAAGACATAATGTTACCCAAATCAACATTGTTCCTCCAACTATCTTCAAGGTATTTTGAATTGTAAAAGACAGGTGAGCTACAGGACCATTGGTCCTCTAGTTTTAATTTTAGGTCAGTTTTCAGTCTCTCTCTGAGCTCTTTCACACTCTGTGTTGAAGATTTGTTTTTCTTTGTTTGATTAGCTTCATCTACCTCTATACCTCTAATTGTATAGACTGGTTGAATGTTAATGTCATATTGTCTCAGCGTTGTGAGTCAAGATACTTGTCAAGTCTCCATGTCCACTTTAAGGGTTATTTGATTTGTGTGGTTAAAGATCGTCTCCATCTTCGCTGGCCAAGGGTACTGAGTCCACTACGTTCCTTACGTACATTTGTACGTAAGGAACGTACTGGACTCAGTACCCTTGGCTTGCGAAGATGGATCCTACCCTGCAGCCATCACATCTCCAGATCACACTTTGTTTGCAAAAGTTGAAGATTCTGATCTGGCACCTAAACTGGATCGGTTCATTTGCCAAAACTCTCTTTTTTTAGACGATTTAATTTAGCATTTACTTAAAATCATTAAATTATAAAATCATCGTAACCGGAATCAGCCATGATCACAGAACGTGTTTTTTTTAGGCTAATCTTTCTTATGTATCATGCAAAAACACAAGATACAATTAAACACAAGAAACAATTGATTTTTTGGTGTACAGTATGGGTACAATTTCACATTATTCTGATTCACATTATTCTACCACTTTGTAAAGGGAAACTATCTTTTGTGACTTCCCTTTTGCTTTTCTGCAGGGACAAAGTCCTTCCAAAAGGGGATATACTATTAAAAGGACGAATTCGTTTCTAGAAGAGGAAATTCTTTCTTTTAAAGAATCGATCACGTTGAAAAGGGAGACAAAGTAAAGATTGAAGGGACAGTGTTGCATCCCGTAAAAGTGCACCTGCACCTAGTTGGGAATGTAATTTATGCTTATATAATTATCAAGCATGAAAAAAGTTACTTAAATTTATATAATCGTAAACCCAGTACGTGTATCGTGTAAAAGACCAGAGACTTGCCCCTCCTTTCTACATAATACATATTCAGGACCTATAGACTGTTGCTACAAAGAGGGGATAATCTGAATATACTCAAATCCACAAGCTGATCTAAGTCCATATGCTTTTCTCACATGGTACATGACCTTTTCCACGGATAAGCACTCTAAATTACTTATCCACTGACGGACACTGGAAATGTCAACGACAAAGACCTTTTCTGAAATTCCATAATTAGTGATTATTTTAAACCGTTTATCAAATGCCATTCGTTCCTACATGTATAAAAGAGCTGTCAGGATGCATGGCCTTTGTTGCACATTGTAAATTTGTACGTAGAATCTTTGGCCAACTGTACTAGAGTGGTTCAGACATGGAGATATTGACAAACCTGGTTCTTGCTGCATTTGGCATCGTCGCGGTATCAGGTAGGTTTAGTTAATCTTTTCATAAGAAAAGGTGCCTAATTTGATGCGCGTTTCCGCTGTTTGCATCAACGAATCTGGTATGTTTGGCCAGGTATGCGGACTGAAACGATTCTTGGCTGCTCCTACTTTCAAAAAGGTCCTTTTGGGGACATTCTGTTTTATGGCGGCCAACAGAAAGAAATTTTGTCGTGCTACTAGCGAGTTAACCCATTTACGCCCAGTGGACTCAACTTGAAAAGAACCCGCGCGAGCGTGTGAATACACTTGGAAACCTTTTTTGGAATGTTTTACGCTGCAAAATTATTCTTAATATTAAAAGTTCAAATTTTGAACTCAGCTATTTCGGGTTCCAACCTGCGAATATCTGATGCATTATCAAGTGAACAAGGGTTTTATTTGCCTTTCGCAATATATTTGGTATACTGAAATCTCGCCAGCCATATACATGTTGAACATAATTAATGCACCCCTGTCCCCTCCTTCCTTTGAGGGATAATCTTGGGCGGGGGAATTCCCAGAACAGTGACCTGTTGAGCACACCTCCTTCCCCTCCAACACTGAGCCGGTTTAGGGAAAGTTCACATATAAACGCCGTAGAAAAATTGAAAGGAGAAAAAACAAACAAATGAATAAACATTATAATGAAAGTAGGATATGACCTTTAAAAATAAGAATCCGTCAATCATGGTGGTCACGATCATCAATCGCATGCCGCTGCCCATAATTACTCGACGATGTTCTAATTACGATTGGGGTCGCTCTGGACGGGCGATAGTTCTGGGTAACTTTCAGTGCCGGGCGTCCTAATTAGGTCAATTGCCTACTGTGCTTGCATTAGGTGCGGGTTGGGGTTGTTTGGACATCTCTAGGAGACTGCCCGATATAGACTGAAATACTGTCTCAAAGGGCCGTTAAATCCAAAACAAACCAACCACCCAATCTAATAACAATGTTGTCCAGCAGGTTTATTGTGTGTGTGCGCGTATTTCACTTCTCGTAACAATGTATCCCCTGCACCTCAGCGAAACGTATCCATGGCCACAGTATGGGCCACCGTGCATCCGTCAATTGAATAGAAACTTGTTTGATTTTATAAACGGAATGTAGACAAACAGTTCCAGCAAGCACATGACGTCGTATTACGTCATTACGTCGCGCCGACGTCAGTGCGACGTCATATTGACGTCATGTGCCCGCAGGGGTAGTACGTCACGCCTCCATATCACGAAATCGGTCCCATTTACTAAAAAAATGGACAGATGGATCTGAGCAAATAGTGCAAAACCAGATCATCCGATCAGCTTCTACACTTTTGCCTTTCCATCTGCATCTTTTTGAGCAGAATGGTCAGGGTTTACACTTTTGCTATTCCAGCTGCATTTTTAACTCACTGCTGCATTGTAAAATCAATCTGTTTCATTTCTAGAACAAGTACATGTATGGTTATTATGTTATGTGTTCAAATTCTTAGATTTTGACGGTAATTCCACTTATCTGGCATTGAACATAGACCATGTAGGCAAGGTACACGCCCGTGAAAAATTCTAACTATAAAACTCGATTTTTTGCCAAAATAAAGTTTTTTCACCGAGTCGTTGTCATGGTCGTTGTACAACGATCATGACAACGAATCAGTGAAGAAACTTATTTTTGCACTGCATTTATACTGGGCGGCAATTGTCAAAAGCAACTGGTCTTATTTTGATATCTAACAACTTGTCGGGTCTGTAAGAACACAGACCATGTAGGCAAGGTACATGCCAGCGAAAATTTCCATCCATAAAACTCGAGTTTTTGCATGAAATAAAGTTGCTTCACCAATTCGTTGCCATGGTCGCTGTACAGTTGTACAACGACCATGACATCGAATTGATGCAGGAACTTATTTTTTTAACTGTATTTAAAATTTAAGCTACTGGTCTTGCTTTGCTGTCTAACAAACTGTTGGGTCCGTAAGAATCATAGTTCGAACATAAATTTAGTAACGTTAGCATGTGAAAAAAAAATCTAGTTATATGGTCAGAAATTTTCGTTGGCATGTACGTTGCATTCGTCTCCTGTGTTGAATGCCAGACTAGTGTGATTATGTCTGTTTCAGCGGGGCTTCCACCTCATCATTATAATGAGTACAACTTCACAGAAATATTCACGAACACTACAGCAGCGCCAGATGAATGTGAATTAGTAATTAGAAGGGAAAGGTGCTCGCATATCATGATAGATGCGACAAGTAAATTTGATGACGTGAATGACGACCTTCGCAACACTTTCAAGGTTGGCTTCCAGCATTACTGCAGGTAAGTTTTATTTAACCTTTAAAGTCTCCATAGACCAACGTGTGGTAAAAACGTATAAACACAAATCATTATGAAAGGACTTCAGCCTTCACGTTTGGTGATAAACTGTGGGTTGGTGTGCTTGGTGATAAACTGTGGGTTGGTGTGCTTATAGTGAGTCATATAACTGCCTGAAAGTAGGAGGGACATATTTTTTTTTTGGAAAACCGACAAATCGTTTCTTTAAATACAAGTTTCCTTCTCTGGTTCCCCGTCAAGTGATTGAATATAAACACCAGCTAGTTCTGACGAAATGTCGCCAGAGCAGTCAAGCCACATTGTGACAGTCCATCTCTGGAACGACGTTTACATGTATGTATCAGCAATGTAAAACCTTGCACTGCTTGGGCTGTTCTTAGAGAGGACCCAAGGTTTAATAAGTCGTTAGTTTTTAGAAAGCTTATACCGCCTGTGTACAGTCGAAAAACATACTTAAGTCTTTTTATTATTATCACTATAAATTTATTTGATCTTTCGGCCAAATTCTAGAAACTATAATTGTTACACTCTACTGAAGTAGCAAAAAAGTCGAAGTCAGTGGACCATGAAATCTGGGTCAGAATAACCTGATGATATCGGTAATTGTACATTGCTGATGTACTAAACATGCAAAGTATTAAGTTGCTACGTAATAGGTAGTCTGTTATCTATATATCCTTACAAAAATCTAAACCTGTGCCTAACAAGATCGCAATCAAGTACACATACGCAGAAAATCTGTACAATATACAGTGACTGACTAGAATTTTAGCTTGGAAAAACCTGAATAACTGTAATTATAAAGCATGAAAGATAAAGAAAATCTTCTCTTTTTTAATGTTATGATTTTTTTTCACTCATGAACACCAGAAGTGACAGTTTTCCTCGAGGCTAGGGAATACATGACAGTAATGCTTTAGATGTTCATTTGGTGAAATGAGATTAGATCCCAAACTCAAAAAACCCTAATTACTGATTCTATAATCCGAGTTTGGGTTTCTGAAATGCAGTAAAAGTGGTAGCAAAAAAAAACAAAAACGGGACACTGTAGGAAAAATCCGTGACACCAAATTCGTTGTAGGACAAAAATCCTTGACATTTGCAGTAATTTTCGTCCTCGGCTATGTCACAACAAAATTTGAAAAACGACTTAATGCGCTCATAAAATGTTTTAGAAAACAGCCTTCTTGCAAAAGACCAGGAGAAAATATTGAAAATGAATTTGTTTACTTATTTTTCTGCTTCGTCACGCTTGTGAGACATTAAGTGTCAGAAAAAATCGTTGACGATTGCCAGAAAAAAATCACCGCCTACCGGGACTAAGCAACCACCCAGTGTTATTTGTCGTAGACATATCAGAGCATGCATGACCTGCATCCGTGTTTTTATTGTATGGGGGATAATAAACACAATCTACCATTTGTGAAAAGAAACAGTTGTAAAATGACGTTTTATGAATATAAATTTTATTTTGGCTTCGTTTCCTTTTTATCCCCCGACCGAAAGGTTCGGGGGATATAGCGATGAGCCTGGCGTCCGTCCGTCCGTCCGTCCGTCCGTCCGTCTGTCCGTCCGTCCGTCCGTCCGTAAACACTTTCTTGTCCGCTCTATATCTTGAATACCCTTTGGAATATTTTCATGATACTTCACAGTTATGTAGAACAGGTCATGACAATGTGTCGCGTACAAGAGTGGTAACTCTTGCTATTGTACTTTTTGAATTATCTCCCCTTTGGTGATTTTTTGGCAAAATCGTGTCCGCTCTGTAACTTGAATACCCTTTGGAATATTTTCATGATACTTCACAGAAATGTAGAACAGGTCATGACGATGTGTCGCGAACAAGAATGACAACTCTTGCTTTTTTACTTTTTGAGTTATTTCCCCTTGATAGTTTTAGGTGTGATTTTTTGGCAGATTCGTGTCCGCTCTATAACTAGAATACCCTTTGGAATATTCTCATGATACTTCACAGATATGTAGAACAGGTCATGACGGTGTGTCGCGAACAAGAATGACAACTCTTGCTTTCTTACTTTTTGAGTTATTTTCCCTTGATCATTTTAGGTATGATTTCGTGTCCGCTCTATAACTTGAATACCTTTTGGAATATTTTCATGATACTTCACAGATATGTAGAACAGGTCATGACGATGTGTCGCGAACAAGAAAGACAACTCCTGCTTTCTTACTTTTTGAGTTATTACCCCTTGATGGTTTTAGGTGTGATTTTGTGTCCGCTGTATAACGTGAATACCTTTTGGAATATTTTCATGATACTTCACAGATATGCAGAACAGGTCATGATGATGTGTCGCGAACAAGAATGACAACTCTTGCTTTCTTACTTTTGGAGTTATTTCCCTTTGATGATTTTAAGTGTCCGCTCCATAGCTTGAATACCTTTTGAAATATTTTCATGAAACTTTACAGATATGCAGAACAGGTCATGACAATTTGTCTCATACATGAATGATAACTCTTGCTTTTAGACCTAGTGAATTATTTCCCTTTGGTAGTTTGAGCTGCTGTTTGAGTCTCTGCTCCATAACTGTATACCCTGGCCCTCTGGCCAGCTCCAGAATTTGAATAACCGTGAACCTTTTAGAATATTGATGATCATGCTGTGATATCTTATCAGTGTTCCTAACTCTCTCTTACCCCTCCACATTCCCGTGCCCCCTCCCCCCCCCCCCCCCCCAAAAAAAAAAAAAAAAAAAAAAAAAAAATTTTTCCAGATTTGGATTCTTTGTCCAAATTCACTTACTAGAGAGCTCAAAATTAGGTTTGTAGGGCTTGTACTTTAGAAGTTATTCACACATTTTGAAAGTTGAATGTATCGTATGCTATACATTTGTGTATATGGTGGCTGTTTGAGATATTACCTCTTTTTTGCAGTCAAGCATACTGTTTTAGTCTGAGTGTTAGATAATCATGCATCTGTTAACAGTTAATGTCAATCAGAAGCATAAAAGAATGACAATATATTACTAATATGTGTTTTGAAGTGCACCCTTTTTACCAAGGCCTATGGGGGTCTTCGGTCGGGGGATTTGCCAACTCCTCTGATGGCTATTTTTAATTTAATCGCCGTTATTTGCGGATAGACGTGTTTTATTCAATAATAACGAATGACGAAAAGTGTATTTGCAAATTTCATGACCCGTTTGAGCAGCCGTAAATCAGGCGCATTCGAGCTTTCCAATCGTGTATTTAACGGTCTAGTATGAAAGCCATAACCGCACCGCGCTTCCGATCTGCCGCGCCAGAAATCAGTTTTCTTTAACAACTGATGTATTTCTAACTAAAATTACAAGGAAACAAACAGTGCTTCCACTAGTGGAATTTCTGGGGGTCTGTGACTTCTAAAACTGAATGCCAGGAAGTCAGTGACTTCCAATTTTATCATAACCTACCATTTATAAAGTGAATATTGACTTAAATAATGAGTTAAATTTGTTGTAATAATGGTATTTCACCCATTAATGAAGGAGAAAGCAATATAAATATGGATTTTCTGGAAGAAACCAAGTCTATCCTTCAGCATGACTTCCAAATGACAATCCGACTTCCTGATTTTGATGGTTAGTGCTAGCACTGAACAAAATACAATGAGAACAAAAAACTACTTTTCGAAGTTGAACAAAAAATCAGACATACCCCTTATCTTTTTGAATTTGTATACTAAGTCATTATAAAATTCTGGTTCCGATAGGCCTTCATGTAAAAGTGATTTTAACCTGACATTGAGTTTTGAAACCAATTCATTGCATCAGCGATAAAATTTTCTAGATAAGGAATTATTTCGATGCAGGCTTATCTTGATACTCATTCGCTCAATTGCACAATCGCTCACTCACTCAAACTCACGAAGTCACTCCCTTAGCAATTGGGCCAAACGAAATCAGGGAAAATCATGAAAATATGAGGCAGAAAAAGCTAAGAAATAGACTTTTAACAAGTGTTCCCCCGGTTACAGCTAGCTCCTGGTGAGGTATCGGTATTTTTGCAGTTCAGTCATGCCACTAATTCTTACTTGTGGCAAATAAACTAGGATATCGAAGTTGTATGAAAATAAGTAAGGAAAACATCAGTTTTGGCCATGGTGCCGCATGGTTATATATCTATGCGCCAGTCATTTGTATCCACACACCCCACCTACAGAAATGGAATTTTTACATTTCAGAGACCTGTGATGATTAGCTGATGGTAACAACCTTGCTCTTATTTCGACCCTATACTACAGAAAATCTCACAGGGTAAAGGACCACATTCTTAAAACTCCGGCACTATGGAAACAATTAAAATATAATTGCCCTGCACCTTGGTCCGGCTATCCCAGCGTCATTGTATTATTGTAGGCCCGGAACGTCCCGTTACCATAGTCTAGCTGCAGTTGCAGTTATCCGTTGAGGGATTATTGGGTTGCCCTTTATATTAATTCATGTTTTGTCCACCATTTTGAAGGACTTCTTATTAAATCAACAACCCAGCAAACTCTATTCGTTTATTGTGTTTCCGTTCATTCCTGGCGCAGCCCTTCTTCGTAGGTTGGGGCGAGGATGCAAATGACAGCAGGCCGAATTGACCCGGACGAGTTGAATGGAGGCCGAGTTGACCCAGGAGCCGTGAAGACCCCAGGCTTACAGAAAGCAGGCCGAGTTGACCCGCTTCTTCCATGACATACTATCGTCAGACAATAGTTGTAATCGAACTCGACCAAGGCTGATCACGATAATCCTCACTCGGGAATTCATGTTTTGTCCTTGAACAAGACACATTTATTTTACAAAAGTATTGATAATACCCAGGAAGCGGTGGATCCGTCCTGACATGACTAAAAAGTTGTTCTTTAAAAACGAATTTCATCTTCGACAATTATCTTTTTTAAAGATGTTTCTTGTATATTATTTGTCTTCATCTTTAGGGCACCGGGAACCAATTCCTATAGGAAACCGCGAAATTCAAAAAGGTGCAGGGAAGCTCGGGAATATTATTGTCACATGGTGCTCTTTAATTGGTTAATACTGCTGATCAATGAGGTTGAAAGTGATGTTTTAGTGACACGTAGAATTCAGTTTTGTTTGATATTATAGATATTGTAAAGAAATAAGTATTTTTGATTTGGTCTGTGGAGCCAAAAGTAATGACAGATGATTTTTAGCAAATCTTCTGCGCTTTTCTGCGGGATTGGTGGTTGCTGGCTATCAACATCCTGTAGAGGTAGAAAGTGCAGGGTAAGGTGGTGTTTCTCTTTTTTCATCTTCTTGATCAATATTTTAGCTTGAAATTAGAGCTAATCTGAATGGTGAAATAACAGTGTAAAAGGGAGGCACACTGTCAAACGGGCAGTAGGGGTCACTATAGAAGTCTATGGGAGAAACAATTAGTTCACGCTGCCCTATAGACGTATATTTTACCGCTAAGGGGGAATTTCAAGGATTTTAACTCCCAACGCGGGTACTCTATCGCTGGTGCGGTTAAACACTTTTTACCTACTTGAATTCGACTTTTTGTGTTCATAATCTCAACTAGATCAGACTTACATATTTTCATAGTGGGTTTGAACTCATTAGCCCTATATGTAAGTATTTATTTATTTTGCTGCTACATATATTTTCCGCCATTCCTAAAATTCCAATACGGTTACGCGGATGCGGATGCGGGTTACACTTATCTTTTCTCCATTCTCGTTCCGGTATTTCTACTGACCGGATCCAAAGTACTCATTTCCCTTGTTAATTGCGCAGCTAGATATAGTCCCACGTTTTAATTGGTAATTGTTATATACATGAGACAGTTTACAGACAGATTTTAAGTTTTCTTTCTCGTAAAATCGATTCATGCTCAGAAATGGAGTACAGATTTACCTGGCTATCGTATAGGTATACCGATAGGTATTGCGCTCAAAATATAATGGCCTGAGATAGAACATGTTATCTCATACTCCTTTTACATCATTTAATGTTTAAATAAATAAATCATCCTTGATCATTCCTAAATCTACATTACATCCTCTTTAAGATGATATTTTTTTCAAAAAATTTACTCGAAAAAAATCGAGGTCTTTTGAAGTTACAAATTTCATACCCGTGTTTCTATTAAATGATAGAGGAAATCACAAAAAGAAGCACCCCCTGTTGAAATGAATGCCTAGGAAAACATTTTGTTTTCTTTTAATTACAACATCCTTGATGGATCCTATTAGCCGATTTAATTATCTTTCTAAAGATATATTTTACATGCATCTACTAGAAATTTAAGTTAGGTCAAACTAGAATAATTCCTAAAGGACAGAACAATTTTTTTTATTTTTTCGCTTTAAATCGGGCCCGCAAAATACAGGTAGTATATATCGATTTCAGTGAAAACGGATAACGGCCATATTCGCGGATGACACGCATCTAGATGCTTAATAATAATAAGCATAAATAATGATAATAGCATTCATTTCTTTCTTTCTTTCTTTTCTTTCTTTCTTGTCGCATATTGACCGACATTAAAGGCAGTCGCATAAGATAGACCATTAAAAATTGATTGCAATTATATATTTAACCGATTTACAGTGCGCGGCCCGTTCTAATATGACCCACAGGAGCCTGGTTGGCTGTATTTGCATATCTGACAACACGATTTCCCCACCCACAACAGTTTTTATGTAATATCCTATAGAAGTCTTGTTTCTAATGGAATAAGCTGGTCTCCAAACTTTTCTTTACCTTTACACATTGAACGAATACATAAACTGTTGATCTACCACGAAGATCAATTCTAAATGCTTTTCATATATATATATATAAACAAATCTACCATTTTCTAGCGAATGGTAGATTTGTTTCATTAATATTTATTGTTTTCAGAAGTTATTTTTGTGATAGATCAACAATTTATGTCTTAGTTCATCGCACAAAGGTAAAAAGAAGTTTGGAAAGTAGCAGATTGAGAAAAAAATAAAGACTGCTATTGGATGTATATAAGATTTGTGGTGGGTGGGGAAATATATGCAAACACAGTCAACCAGGCTCCTGTGATATGACCATCAAACTTATCGGTATCAATTATTTATAATTGTTTTCCAAACATATTCATTTTGTCCTCCTAATTGGTCTGAAAGTCGCCAGGGTACCTGATTTTTCGCACATAGGGTAGTCCTATTGTTTAAATTTATTGAAACGTGGTGAAACAATATTACTCAAGCTACAACCTTAATTGACACAAAGTCTAAAAGCATTCTGTCACCAGCCACGGCTAATCCAAGACAGAAAAAGGAAGGTGAACTATAGAGAACTCAACGAAAGAGAGAAGATTTCAGCCCGTCGTGTTCCAATTCAAATACGAGCAGCTCTGCCAGAGACGTATGATGGAGAACTTGACAGAGTTGTCGCATACTTATCATTAAGTGTCCTTGTTCACATAATACCTGCTTATCTGAATGAGAGCTCATTGCGTTAAAAAATTATTTGATTATTTACTTGTTTACTTATTGATGTGTTCTCGGTTTATTTGTCCTTTTTTTTATTTATTCATGTAGTTTTCGCATATGCATAAAGCTGGTTTTCTCATGATGCGGCTTATATTCTAACTCCTTATTATACAATAATAATCCGTTGCAGGTTTTTATTATGGCTGTCATTTAGTGACCACGTGCCGCGGGCACTCGCTGATTTATTGCTTATTATACCATGTCGCATTAGATCACTACAGATTATATGCAAATACTGGACAAGGGACCGATTTCAAGTGGACGACAAGAACATAATCAAAATTTACTTCAACTAAAAAGATAGGTTTTAGGAAGAAATAACACGAGTTTGATAACTTTATAAGATCCTTATTGCTATTAAATAATACACTGATCTGTGCATTTTATGCTCGAAGAAACCTTCAAAAATCAGTTATGATAATTTACGTTATGTATTTTACAGTAACACAACTAACCAGACTGTGCGGGTGCGAAGGCTGACAACTCATTATTTTATCGATACGGTAAAAGAATTGCCGCAAATATGCCTTGAAGCATATTTTGACAATATACAACGGTGTCTCAAAATGCCATGTCAAGAGATCACCAATATAACCTTCAAGTTTGACTCCTAAATTATGGACAGGTGGATGAACTTATGATTTTACGTACTTTTCAACAATATTTCAATCATACCAAGGGGGGTGGTGATAATTAAGAGCTATGTGCAATGCGAGCCCAAAAATCAGTCAAAACAAGACATGTCCGGCTAATAATAATAAAGGTTCAAATCAAGCCCGCGCAGTCTGGTTACATGCTCCCCTGAGCATTCTTTTGAGCCAACGCTTCTTCGGCCGGAAAGAGACTACTCTGATTTAAAACGTGTGAAATAACAGGTTGATTTGAGTCCTGTCCACTTATGGACGGGACAGCAAAATAGTGCCTTAAGACAAATGCGGCTAATGTAGACACAGCCACTAGATCCAGATTTTCGCATACACCCTCGATTCTATAGTAAGCATACTTTCTAAGCTAATGACTAGGAACCTAATCAGCCTGCTATTATGTCTTTAGCGCAGGCTGGTCTGCGTCACTTAAATCACATGACAGCATGAGCCACAGGTTAATTACAGCCTTTTTTCTGAGTTTTGACAGAATAGAGACTAATATGATAAATACTAAACTAAATGCCACATGACTAACAAGTACTATTATTTCAATACAGCCCCATTGATTAGGCTGTGCATCTGTTCCAGTTTTCATACTTATACTATTATATGTACTTGTATATATTTTTTAAATAGCCAGAAAATCTCTTTAATTTGGCCGGATTTTATCCATCCTTAATTTCTTAAAGGCCCTATTGCTCTATCAGCATGAAAAAAAATTATCGTGAGGTATCGCTGCAAACTTCTCACAGAGGTTTCGCCATTGATTATTATCGTGATTGGCCGTCTTTGAAAAATCAAAACGTCCTTGAGTTTACCATAAAGTAGATTTGAAAAAATAACTAGGTCATTTTAGTTGCCAACCAAAATGACCTACTTTCAATTTTACAAGCTTTATTTCATGATAAAAATACAACGTACAGGCGGTAAAAATATAAGGTACAGGCGTTTAACAGGTGATAAAATACAATGTACAAAAAATAGGCAAGGATCCCATTGATTGTGTCGCTGTTGCATTATTGCATTGCTTAACGGGGAACCAGAGACGAAACCAGTGTTTTTATGAAGAGACATCTTTTTTTTAAAAAAAAATACCTTGTTCCTTCTTTTTTTGCCAGTTATATATGCTACAAAAAGCACATCAACCGACATATTTTCATCAGTTCTGAAGGCTGTACAGATTTTATGATGATTTGTATTTGACGGTTTTTACCTTTGATAGGACTATGGAGACTTTAAGTAACATTTTGTTAGAAAGTTTCAGTAGACTGAATTTATAGAAAAAAATATTGTGAAAAAATAATAAATGAAAATAATAATGATAATAATAAGCAACCACAAACAAACTCAAATTTCATACAGAAAGTCGGAAATACATTACTTGGTAAATTACCCAAAAGCACATAATTACAATTTTTTACTTATTTATTTTTATTTTTTATTTTGCTTTTTTGAAAATAAGAATCAACAGTTTATGTCTCAATCATATATGTACAACTGGCGATAAATCAATCAAATACAGGTAAGGTGCTGGGCCAATATTGTCCCGCGAGAGCTTATCGTGAAACACTAGAACAATATTACCTAGGCGTGTCATTGAACATTGATATCAACCCGTCTAACAGGTAACCAAGCGTGCTAACTCTACAGGGTAATCGGAAATCAACAGATTAAAGGAATAAGTGGTTTTCTCTCCCCTGATATCGATTTCTGTTCATGCTATTTCATCAGCAAGCAACTAAAACACCAAACGCATCACATAAAAAACTTGGACCCATATTAATATGTAGTCAAGCCGTCTTGCTAAAAATCGGTTGACTGAATGGGGCCCCCACCATGTCTGTACATTGTATTTTTACCATTTTATTCATGTATATTATATCGAAAGAAGGTCGTTTTAGTTGGCAAATACAATGACACAATTCACTTCTCAAATCTTTTTTATGTGAAACTCAAGGACGTTTTATTATGCTCCCAACTTCGGAGAAGTTGAGGGGGCAAATTGGTTTGGGTCTGTCCGTCCGTCCGTCTGTAACGTCTTTTGGCAGCTAGGAAACTCAAGAACGGCTGATGCTAGGATCTTGAAATTTTATATGTGGCATGAACATGAAAAATAAACGGACCCGTATTTTTTCTTTTCTCCGCAAGTCACATATTGCCAGAGTTATGCCCCTTTTTCGACTTAGTCAATGGAACCTTGTGAACAAAATATCTCGAAAAAAACCTGATGCTAGGATCGTTTATTTTTGCAGGAAGACATTGCCCAAGGTGTAGATGACTTGATCAACTTTGGAAAAAAAAGTGAATTTTACCGAGTTATTGCCCTTTTTCGACTAACTGCCCTGTAAGCCATGGAACCTTGTGAACAAAATATTCCAAGAATCCCTGATACTAGGATCATGATTTTTTGCAGGACGACATTGCCCAAGGTGTAGATAACCTGATTAACTTTTGAAAAAACTTCGTGAATTTCTGACTGAGTTCCGCCCCTTTTTCGACTTAGTGCATTGTTAGTCTATGGAACCTTGTGAAGAAAGTATTTCGAGAACCCCTGATGCTAGAATCATAATATTTTGCAGGAAGACATTGCCCCAGGTGTACATGACCTGATTAACATTTGAAAAGAATGGTGAATTTTTACTGAGTTATATCCCCTTTTTCAACTTGGTGCATCGAAGCCTATAGTACAAAGGTACCCTTACATACTGTCAAGAACCGTAAGAGATAGGAACTTGAAATTATATATGATGCATGAACATGAAAAATAAGCTGACCCTTTTTTCCCTCCACCTGTCTTGTCTTTCAGGGGTTACGACCCTTTTTCGACTTTGTCATTTTATATAGGAACAATCTTGTGAACAAAATATCTGAAGAACCGCTTAAGCGAGGATCCTGATACTTGGAATACAGTCACAAACCAAGATGTAGAGGACCTGATTAATTTTTGAGCATATTTTGTAAATTTTTGGTTAAGTTATTCCCCCTTTTTGGACATAGGCATAGACCATAGGAACAAGCTTGTGAACAAAATATCTGAAGAACCGCATAAGCTAGGATCCTTGTATATGGCATACAAGCTTGGACCAAGATGTAGATGAACTGATTAACTTTTGAGTCTTTATCGAAAATATTTGGTTGAGTTATTCCCCTCTTTCGGACATATGCTTTTTGAACAAAATATCTGAAGAACATCATAAGCTAGGATCCTTATACATGTATTTGGTATGCAGATGTGGACCAAGGTGAAGATGACCTGATTAACTTTTTAACATAATCCTTCTGTCAGTTTTGACGGAATTATGCACCTTCGTATTTTTCATATAGTAATTTCGTGTCTGCTCCATATCTCGAAAACCGTTTAAGATTTTTGCATGAAAGTTTGTACAAATATCAGACGATATGCAGAGAACAAGAACCATGACCCTACTTTCAGTTCTGATGGAATTATGCCCCTTTGTAATTTTTCTAGGAATTTCATATTAAGCTTTGTTTATTATGTAGTTTTATATCTGCGTTATTATTTAAGAATTAAGCTACTGACAAAAGTTCTGTCATCTCTTGTTGTCTTTCCAACTTTAAGCCCCAACGGGCGTATATTGCCCCGCTCAGCGGAGCTCTTGTATATATTTTTCTCCTGTATCGGCCATCTTCTTCCCGATGTCCTTGTCTGTCTCGTTTCTTGATACACAGGGGGGTGAAGTGGCTTGATGGGGGACGCCAGCGCTCGCGCGTTGACACGTAGTCGTCTCTTACCTGCAGCTACACGGTGTCTCGCGGATGCGTCAGTAAGTATGGCTCGGAGAGGGCTGCTCGTTGCCTGCCGAGATCTGCCCAGCTTCATTTTTCTTTCAAGCTTTTAGAAGTTAAAACAGCGACACTGAAGAAGTTAAATACAGAGAAGCGCTTCTGTCGCACAGAATTCGGGATAGTTACGTTTATATTTTGCACCGTTTCCACGTGCACCGTATTTGACACTAGAACTTTGTTGTTCGTCAGTTATTCAAATTTTCTTATTTTTATTTATTAATATTTTTATTTACTTTTTTTTCCTATTTTTCTCTTGTTTTTTTTTTTCAAACTAACCGCAACGGTTGAGTTACATTTATAAGATGACAAGGCTCTCAGCAGGTGACAGAAATCAAGCTATTGGATTTTTACAGGCCTGCCGCTCAACGCGGTCTGTGGCTGCCTGCCGCTCAACGCGGTCTGTGGCTGCCTATATGAAATGCACTAGCCTCACGACTGAATGATTGGCGAATAAGGGTATACTTTCTTTTGCCTTTGAGTATATAATTAGGACTAAATTCAATGATTTTTCTTCCGTTTTGTTCTTTTTCAGAACGATTCCAGAATTTCTACTATGTGTAGAAGCAAACAGGGCTGACTATATGCTGCTCATGGATTGTGACAGTAACATAAATGACTTCCTGAACTTGTTGATGACGTCAGCAGATATTTCACGTGATCAGCTGTGGGATATGACAGTCGAATCTTTTAACAGGGCCAACGACATTGTATGTTCAAGAACAGACGGTATACCATGTTTAAATTCTCATGGAAAAATTTGGCAAATTTTTAGTCAGGTTAAAGTTTAACTCCCTTGCTTTTTAAAACTTTAATCACCATTTCAAACATTATTTTCCCGACATTATCTGTAAAAGTTAAGAGAATTTTTTTTTAAGCAGACACTAGCTATCCCCGAGATAGTTGGTTTAAACATATTTTATTGTCTTTGTACACAAAGATAGTTCAAACAATAGGGTCGGGCTACAAGTTCTCACAACATAGAGCATGTTTTAACTCATATCACCTGTGTTGCCATTGGTAACTGGGTTACACAATGTTGTCATGTTCTCACTGACAAAAGGTGTTTTTCTTGTATATGTGTGAAAGCAAAGAGAGTCCCATAGTACGACAAAACGTTTGCTTTTACAATCTTGATTCTCTGTTGCTTGTTACAACTATATGTAATTGCAGTCAACTCTCGATATCTAAAAGCCATTTCAAACAACTGATAACTGAAAGTAAATTTTCTGGTCCCAGAAAATTTACATTGAGATATCAGTAGTTTGAGTTAACGGGAATTGAAATGTGAAGAAAAATAAGAAATGTGTCCAAACTTTATTCTTGATTTAAGAGGGTACTTTGAGATATCAGTGTTCGGGATAACGAGAGTCAATTGTATACGGAAAACTGATACTTAAAAAAAGATTTATCTTGGACCTGCCTTTATATCATATGCTATATTTCACAAAATTAATTCGATCCATACACTAATACAAACATATGGAATCATTTAGTAAATATAGAAAAAAAAATTTTGAACGTTTCGAGCAGATCGATGCCGTACTACTCTTATCATTTACCCTGGCACAGGAAAGGGGTGGGGTACGTGTTTGCCGTTCCCGGTCAGTATAATTTAGTATTGTGAAGGGATGTTATTCAAACTTAGCATGTGTATAAGTATTGCTTTCTCGCAGAAGTTTGTTAATGGACAAACTTATGTACGTTCTGACACAGTAACGACCCTTGTCACTGTCTGCAGGGAAGGTTATTATGTATAGCGGTTAATATGTAGCTGTAGGGTTGGCGGAGCCTTTATTATATAGAAAAAAAGGCTAATTAAAAACCGAGAAAAAAATATAAACAATCAGAGATATAGTATAACGTCAAAAGATAGATTTTATGACATCAAACAATTTATTATTATTATTATTATTATTATTATTATTATTATTGCCTCTCCGTTTAATATTTCTTGGCATAGAAAGTAGAAGGAAAAGGTTGGCGTAGTAGTGGTGTTGTTATTGTCTGTTTCAGAGGTGATTGACGTCATAGAGTGCGTGTCGAGGAATACCCACGTCTTTGTGCCAGAATGGCGGTCTTGTTTAGGGGAATACGCCTCCCCATTGGCTCCAGTATTTATGGGGATTTCCTACGTGGAACCCCTAGATCAATCTGAGCTCTGCAGGTATGTGTTGTTAGCGGAATAGCAATCAGTGTAAGCCCTGATCAGACTGCTCCTCAGGAGCAGTCTGATCTGGGTTTGCAATGATTGGTCACACCTATTTTTCACAATGATTAAAATCTTAAAAGTATATGCAACTGTTGGCCATTCAAGTTTGCCGGTCTGGTTGGGTCGATTTTATCTGTGCTTGAGTGTCGAATCAACGCCCTGCAGATGCACAGCCGGACACTCGGAACAGAAAAATAACGTAAATAGGAAACTCAACAGACTCACTGATATAAGTGCCCATGCATACACATTTTATATGGCGGTGATTGCTCAAGCCTAGTAGACTAAATCATACAATTGTTACTGCCCCCTTTTCAGTGAATAGATTAGTACAACGTCTGAACTGTAGAATGTCAACAGTTTTGAAATTCTGCAACTACCTATACTGTTTTGTCATAGACCAGAAATAACTAAATTCAATCGAGTTATATCCTCAGTTCAAACTGTCTAAATTTAATCGAGTTATCTCCTCAGTTTAAAGTCTTGCCGCTGCCACGACAATTTTTTCAGTATTATTACTAATAATTATATTTTACAAAATAATTTGTATTATTCATTTACTGTTACATGTCCTCTGTTTGTCATTGAGGCATATTGCCCAACATGTTTTTGAAGTCCATTCTTATTTTTATTTTGTAAAACACTACAAAAACCTTGTTGTTGTTTGTTGTATGTGAACATTTCAGTGTACTCTGCAGCAGTATAAACCTTTATTCAGAAACATACCCCAGGCCACAAGCAGGTGGCATAGGAGAAAAAAGTATAAAGTTCCCGGTGAAAAAACGTGCAAAAATATCTTTCTAAACTAATTACTAGCAATAGCCAGGTATGCCTCTCTTCGTGTAGCTCGAGATAAAGCTCGGGTTTACCTTAGTAATTATGCCAAACGTGCATATTGTTTTTTGCTGGAGAAAACAGTATCATGGACACCAGGGCCCAGTTGTTCAAAACTAACGCTGTCGTAAGCTAACGAGACGTTAAAATTCAAACATTAATATCTCAAATACACTAATATTATTTGTTGAAAAAAATGTGAGAAGCTCACATATTTTCAACAAAATATATTTGTGTATTTGGCATTAAAGTTGTAAAGCACTTAACAAGTTGATCTCTTTACGAGCTTTTTAGGCTAACGATGATTTGAACAAAGGGCCAAGGTCATTAACACATGATAATGATTGATTAAAGGAAACAGATTTTACAAGAGCATATGCGTACTGCTTGTACATATATATACATTCATTTGGTTTATTCTTAAAGGTCCACGATTGGTTATGTCCGCTGCTCTTGGGACGCCATGGCCGAAGTCTGCCCGGACAGCAGTGATCTTCTGGACACGTTTTATGACGACGTTATTGTCGACGTAATTGGAAATGGTTTTGGGTGTGAACCACCGTCTAACCCATTACTGTGTATGTATATTCCTCCAGACATGACTTTTAGCCTCTGGAATGAAAAGATTCACTCTATGGATGGATGGATGGATGGATTGCGATTGTAAGATCTCTTTAACAGTATTTCAGTCATATCTGGCCAATAGGAGGGCGACAATAAAAGGCTGTGTGCAATGGAACTATTTTTCGATTGAACCCCTCCCCCCCCCCTGCCCCCTGCGGATTTCGAACTCAGGACCGCTGCAGAACGCCAGCGACATTAATATATTTAAAAAAAGGACATTTTAGCCCTGTTGGCAGGTAAAGTGCTACACATCTCAAGCGGGTGTCGCGGTTCTCTATACCGTCATAGTCTCGGGCAGATAGCCACTTAAATGAGCCGAGATACGACAAAACCAAGAAGGTGGCATGTGCGCCCAGCGAAGACTCAAGTCAGCCTGGGCATCCGACCAGTCCGATTAGTCTTCGCTGAAGACTTCGGGTCTAGGCTACCTCCATGCTGACAGCGAAGATTCTGATCCGCCCGGGCTGATCTGCCTTCGCTAGGCGCACATGCCACTTTGTTGGTTTTGTCGTGTCGAAGCTCAAATATACTGTGCAACTTATTCTGTATTATAAAACAAATTGTTATTTTCAACATATATCTCATCTGTATTAAAATACAATGTATCTGTTTACAAAATCATATATAATTAGATAGACATGTACATGTATTTATTTAGGGATCTAGCTAAAATTGCATCGACACGGAGACTCTAATGCGATTCAAAAGAATATGAGCCGCGACACGAGAAAACCAACAATGTGGTTGTGCGTCCAGTGCAGACTCAGATCAGCCTGGGCATCCGCCCAGTCTGATCAGAGTCTTCGCTGTCCGCATGGAGGTAGCTTTGTCCCTTGGCTACCCTATAAGCGCTTAGCAAAGAGCCTGATCAGCTGGGCGAATGCCCAGGCTAATCTGAGTCTTCGCTGAGCGCACGACCACATTGTTGGTTTTCTCGTGTCGCGGCTCAAATATTAATGAAGAATAAGACATAAAAGCATAAGTATTTCTTGTCATTTCTGTAGTTTACCTCTAGGCACAACCTCGCAGAATATCCTTCAGTCAAGGTTACTATTTTTAGAAACACCAATACTTAATTGGCTGTAAAACCTTATTGTAACTTTCAAAGTGTAATTTTATAGTCTTTATGCTAAATTCACAGCTGTAGCTAATATTTGGCGATACGATCTATCATCATGGATACTTATTCACTGTTTGTTTAAAGAATCAAATTTAAAGTCTTGCTGCCTAAAATTGTTCCAAAGTGTAGTTTGTTCCCTAAGGTATAGTTTATGTTTCCTTTCTTTCAGCGTTCGTCCGATCTGTACGAGACAAACTGAGGCGCTAATGACGTATTTGGAAAAGTCGGCTCTCTAACGATTGAACTCCAGTTGACAGTTGCCTTACATGTATTGTCAACGAATGGCCTGGACGCTGTGTGTTGCTGTCGAAATATACCTCTTTTATTGTACAATTGAACGTTTTTGTCATAGTCCAATGTAAAAAAAAATGATAAACAAGTAATTTTTTCTGTCCTTACTTCATAACAGCGTTACATACATTTCAGAACGGATGCAATGTAGTCCTGCATAAATTTTGAAATATTTACAAAGAGGAACAACTTTTGTGACTTCCTGTTTGATTCCCGGGACAACGAAGCCCTTCCAAAATGGGAACTACTCTAAAAGCCCTTCCAAAAGGTGAACTACTCTAAAAGCTCTTCCAAAATGGGAACTACTCTAAAAGCCCTTCCTAAATGGGAACGCCCTTTAAAAATGGGAACTGCTCTAAAAGCCTTTCCCTAATGGGAACTACTCTAAAAGGAAAGAATTTGCTCCTAAGGAGCAATTTCTTTCCGTTGAGAGTTGGCCCCATTGAGAGGAAAAGTAAAAATTAAAAAAATGGTGGAGTTACTTCCCCTGAAAGTTTACCTATTAACCTAAACTGATATGCAACAATTTTATCACTTTTATAAGACTACTCGGATGCCCCACAACATTGAAACAAGGTTGTATCAATGATGAAGCTACGTCATGTATTTTTTTCTTTCTTTTTTTTTTTTTTTTTTTTTTAAACGGTGTATGCCTTTCGGGAAGGATTGTCTCGGTGAATATAGTTATTTACATTTGTACATACACTCATACTGTATCTTAGTGCTCTAAAAGATAGGTTGCGGTCGAGCGATGGTGCTTGGTAACTTCAGAGCCGGAGGGCATCCTACTATTTTTGGATAAAAATAAGGTAAGGGCCTACTGTGCTTGCAGTAGGTGCGGGTGGTGTTGTTTGCACATTTGGCTGTGCTTTATTATTTATTCCTTTTTCTGGGTTTCTTCATATATTTTGGATATGCAACACATGTCGGTGCAGATTTCACTTGTCGCAATAAATACTCTTGTCATGCTTTATCCCTTATCAACCTGATCAAGACAGAGCTATTCAGAAACTTTAAAGATCAGAAATTGCAAATTAAATGGTTGAATAATATTCGCTCTGTCATAATCTGATTTGAAGACCTTGTGTCACTGATGCCAGAAAAAATTGGGACCAGTACATGTAAATGTACTTCCGTTCTTGCGTTAGTATCATTTTCTGCTTGGTAACAGAAAAGGGCATTTCTTTTCTAATTAATCGTGACATGTTACCTCGGTGTAATGGTAAAGAAATGAATTTAAAGCATTACACCAAATTGAAACTTTGGTTTAAACAATATTTTATTCATACAAAATATACTCACAAGACATATACATGTAATATGCATTGAGGATCTGAACGGAAGCATATTGCTTATAGAGTTCATTTCCTCATTCATATAATTTACACTATATATTCCGTACATTGTAACAGCATGACTAATATATTATTTAAACATTCATACTCCTTTTTTTTCTAAGGACTAAATACCAAAAAGACAAATTTGTCATTGGACGCTCAAACACTACTTTGAGGTTTATGGGTATACCTTGAAGAGGAAGCACTCTTTCATTTTTCAATAATACCTACTTTCTGTCTACTTACTCTCATGAAGGGAAGGATCCGATCCCCTAGGGGCAGATTCTTCTGATTCCGCCCCCACCGATGCAGACCCTTCCCCCCATGAGCATCATGAAAGGGTCGCATAATCCACGGAAAAAATAGTAAATCCCGTCAATCTTGACCCCTTCAAAAAATAAAAGACAAAAATCATGAGGTACACCCATACGCCTTAACAAGATTATAAAAGTTCTGTTAGCATTCAATGATTTGCCGTACATATTTGACATGTTTACACACTGTAATTATATCATGGATTAAGGAGGAGAAAAAAAAATGAAGAGAGATAGAGAAGAAGTGAAAATAAAAGCACTGAATGGTGGCTTTCGGGATTGCGCCAGCCCCTCATATAACCCGGACACTGATAAAGGCCAGCAGCCATCGCCAGTAGACATAGGGGGAACCAAGGTGTGAATGATCAGACTGCAAAACATTGATCTACGATAGTAGAACCGGGGTATAGCAAGGCACATCCGCCCGACAAGTCAAGATTAAAAATAAATTGCTCCTGGTGGAAACTCCAAAGGGTCCAAAATGCCAAACTTAGAATCGTTTACTTGCTAAAATAAATTCCTGAACTTGTTTAAATATCCTATCGTTCACATCTAGGGGCGCATCTGAAATTCCATTCAGTAGTATCGATAGAGTTAGTGGTTGGGGCAAGTTTGAGAAATAGCGAATCCTCAAGTTGTGATAATTTACACAAGAAAGCAGAAAGTGTGAAGCAGTTTCAGTTAACCCACATGAACAAAGAGGATTATCAATTATATTTTTTTGAAACAATTGTTGGTTTAAAGCGCTACATTCAAGTCTAAGTCTCGTATGGTAAATTTGTCCTTCTCTTGATGTTTGAATATTACTGTAATAACTCGGAGGTTTAATTACTTCAGCACTGGCAGAGTTAACTCTAGTTTTAAAGAGGCTTAGGGAGGAAGCGTTTCTTACTTCTAGATCTAAGGTATTCCAGTCTCTAAGGGCTGATGGTAAAAAGGAGTTAGTAAATACTGCAGTACGCGAGACTGGAATAGCAAAGTCATTATTATTCCGGAGTGCGTAATCTGTCAGTGCTTGTACTCTTGGTGGTAATAAGGACCTAAGGTATTCGGGAGTTTGACCGTTAATAATTTTATACAGTTGAAAAAGTTTGTGTTTGTTTCTACGTAACTGGAGCGTTTCCCAACCTGTATCGCTATATAATCTATGTATGCTACATAATTTTGTGCCACCAGTAACGATTCGAGCAGCCTCAACCTGCAACGTGTCGATGTATCGTTTGTTTGTCAGTGTGCAATTGTCCCATATCATATTTCCATACTCTAAGAGAGGTCTTATGTAGGTTGTATATAATTTGTTCAATGTGCGCCTGTCTAAGATGAATTTTTTCCTACGTAATGATCCTATTCTTTTCCATGCTCTTTCGGAAATTTGGTTAATGTGACAATTCCAGGTTAAATCATTTGAGATTATGAGTCCAAGGTGTTTGTGTTGTGTAACTTCTTTAACTTCGGTACTCCCCATTTTAAGGCGAGGATGAACATGGTTGCTGCGTTTTCGTGATATTAATAGGGATTCAGTTTTGTTTGGATTAAAATTAACTAGCCAAGTCAATCCCCAATCGAATATTTTTCTTAAGTCTGTATTTAGCTGAGTAGCTGAAGATAGTGGATTCTCTACAATTATGTACAAGCTAGTATCATCAGCAAAAAGCCTGATGTTAGAGTCTATATTTTTAACCAAGTCATTAATATAAATTAAAAAGAGAGTTGGACCTAAGATTGAGCCTTGGGGGACACCTGCTGGGACTTTTTTCCAAGATGAGCAGAAACCTTTAATGCACACGCGTTGTTGCCTATTGTTTAAATAGTTTGAAAACCAATCAATGAGATCATCTGAGATTCCTATGCATCTAAGTTTAAAGAGTAAGCCACGATGCCACACTCGGTCAAAGGCTTTACTGATGTCGCAAAAGACAACCCTTATTTCTTTATTTGCGTCAAGAGCTTTACAAAATTCATGGTATAGAAATAGAAGTTGATTTGTAGTCGAGTCCCCATTTTTAAAACCGGACTGATAGGGGGTAATGATACTGTTTTCCAACAGATATTGTTGTACATGATTATGTATGCACCTTTCCATTAGTTTGCCTATGTTACTCAATAGGGATATGGGCCTATAGTTATTTGGAATAGTAGGGCTGTCTTTTTTATAGACTGCGGTTACATTTGCCTTTTTCCATGACTCAGGATATATCTTTAATATAAGAGATAAGTTAAATAATTTAGTAAAAGGGTAAGCTAATTGATTCATGCCTTCTTTTAGCAGTTTGGGATTGATAAGGTCTGGGCCAGATGCTTTGTTAACGTCAAGGGATTTTATAGCCTTAAGTACTTCTGTTTGTGTAATATTTATATTATTTAATGTGCTGTGAGCTTGGAAAACGAAAGGCGGAAGAGTAGCATTTGTATCATTTATAGTAGACTGTTGAATAAAAAAATCATTTAAGACTTCAGTTTTTTCTTGATCTGATTCGATTAATCCGTTATCAGTTTCTAAAGTAGGAATAGTTTGTTGTGCCGAATCATATTTCAAAAATTTGGATGCAGTTTTAAACCATGACCTGCTTGATGATGGCAGACGTTGCAGATCCATGGCTAATTTATCAAAATACCCCCTTTTTGCTTGTCTTATATTTTCTGTTACTTCATTGCGTTTCCCTCGAAATTTATGCCATGCGTACTCTGAATTAATTTTTTTAGCGTGTCTGAATAACCGTTTGCGTTGTCTTATTTGGCGTTTTATATTTGAATTCATCCATTCTGGTTCGTTAGGTCGTATAAACACAGTTTTATTCGGGATAGTTTCTTTAGCAGCTGTTATTATATGTTCGGTTATTGTGTCAGCAATTATGTTAATATTATCAACGGAGAACGCATTGTCCCAATTAACCTGTGCAAGTTTGTTTCGAAAAAATTCATAATTTCCTTTTTCATACTCCCAAATGTGCCGTTTGAAACCCTTTACAATTGATTTTCGAAATTTTAAAATAAGCATAGTAGGACAATGGAAGCGAACAAGGTCAGGTACGAAAGATGATGTTACACCACTATATAGTACATTTTCTGGTTTACTTACTAGAATAAGATCAATAACAGAGGATGAATGCTCAGTATAATGGGTAGGTTCGTCAATCAGTTGGGTGAGGTTATATGACAATGAAAGATCGTACATTTTGTTCGGTATGTTTGGCTGTTGCATGTCACAGTTAAAATCACCTAATATAATTAAATCATTTATGACAGAATTGCTTAAGTTATCGAACGTTGATTCTACAGAGTCCCAATATTCGCGGCCGGAATTAGGGGGTCTATAAAAGCCAGCAAGTAGGAACTTGTGACCTCGAACATTCACTTCAAGACAAAGGGCCTCGATATTATTTTCCACAAGATTTACTTGTTTATGCAGGGCAATCCCAGATTTGACATAAATTGCAACGCCACCACCTAATCTATCTTCACGGTCTTTTCTATAAGGAGGGTCAAAATTCGGTATGCTTACGTCGTGGTTAGAAGTGCTCTGTGAAAGCCACGTCTCTGTTAAGACCACAATATCATAATACTGCATTTCAATTTCCAGTATATCTAGTTTAGGCAAAATACTTTGTATGTTCACGTGAACAATATTTAGATGATCGTGAAGAACAGACTGATAGGACGAAACAGAAGAGGACATAGAAGACAGCGACTCCGGCCCGGGGTTCGGTTGCACATCTCCTGATTGTTGGATAGCGAGTAATAACAACCATAAATTGACCAGAATGATGCACACTATGGCACGCAATGTGAATTCATAATTCTTGAAACTTTGAAATCATAATCGGCTCTATGAAAAATAGAAACTTTGAAATTGAAAAGTTATTTGGCCTCCACTTGTCTTGGTCATTGTTTGATACCATATGATAATGATAATAATAATAATATAAATATTAATACATTAATAATATTTAATAATAAATAATACTGATTATGAACATCTTACTTTTACCAATCATGGCCATAAAAATAAACAGCCGTTGCAAAGATTGATACTCAAAATTGAAGACATGTCTTTGCCAATGCCTCTTTGCTAACAGGGAATAGGACTATAACGGGATCAGACAAATTTACCCCTTAAAGCGCCAAAAAAGCAGACCATACATTTTAAATCTGAAAAATTTCAAAGAATTTTTTGTCAAAGCTTTGCCATATTGATAAGACAGAGACTAGAAAGCAAACAGTGTATATTCAGACGAAGTGGCTGGATATACACTGTTTGCAAAGTCATCAATTTTCATCTTCAGCACTTTTAAGTGCTAACTCACTCTCTCAGATGGTAGACTAATATTTTTAGACATGTAATCACCCGTGTTAAGATCAGTCATTGAAATAATTGGATAACAGCAGAATGCCAAGCGGAGGGCATTTAGTATTCATAATACTTGTCTGACGGCAGTAGATAGGATGTCGACCCATGACATATTACGACAGCTGATCACATATTGAACCCTTTGCATTTGGCACTGGCTAAAATTCCATATTATCTGATGCGACTTGTGCTAGCTTCCGACAGTCTTGAATTATCCCGTTGCATCTGATTATTGACTTAGCCCCAGTGAACTTATGATCAAGAAGTATAATACCATACGAGTCTTGAAAGTTTTTTTTATTCCTGTTAGTCTTTGCCGAAACAGCATACGCGTTGTACAGACCTGTGTTGTCAAAGAATTTACTAATAAAACGGTCATCATCTTGTTTTGTCTACGAGTAATGTAACCGGGATTCTGTTTAAATTATCGTGCACGTAACGACGTTCTCCAAGTGGCTCAGCAGTACGTAACCATAGTTGCACACACCTACGCCGAGTGCCCGTCTATAACCGGGAAAGATAAGCGACTGCTTATATTGGAAATTAGTGTTTTAGGGAAAGGAATCCTATAAGCATTTTGCTTTCATTCCAATCTCATTAACTCTGTCTTGTGAATATCTTAAGTTGCATGTCAGTGAAATTATGAATAAAATGAGCCACGACACGACAAAACAAACAATGTGGTTGTGCACCCAGCGCAGACTCAGATCAGCCTGATCAGAGTCTTCGCTGTCTGCACGGAGTAGCTTGGACCCTTAGATACCCCTTAGATAAGCGCATAATGAAGAGTCTGATCAGACTGGGCGGATGCCCGGCTGATCTGAGTCTGCGCTGGGCGCACAACCACATTGTTGGTTTTCTCGTGTTGCGGCTCAAATATGTTTAAACTAAATTAGTGTTCAGATGAATGGGACAGCGCAATCTTTGTCCGACATTTTTCTGAGTTGCTTCCCAAGAACCTTGAAGCGGATATTCGTAAACTTTAGAATTTGCGACACACATAATAGTTAACTGAAACTGCCAAAAGCAATTTGCTTTCTGTTATTTTCGTGCAATTATACATTTGCAACCTTTTACTATAATTGGACTTTTGCGAATATTTTACTGTGATGCAATTTTAACTAATAACAGTTTATTAATTCATTCTCATCTTATTAGCAATCTCATCTTATTAGCAATCAATGAATGTTGAGGACGCCGTTGCTGTGGTAACAAATCTTTGGCTATATCTCACTTATAACTTGAGAGGAGCTTGGCATACAAAACGCCGCCCCTAGTCGGAACACGACCGGCTGGTACAGTATAAATGACTTGAGAATAAATATTAGTTTGTTTGCCTAAAGGTTCTGTTGAAAGAATTTCGGTTGTAATGTCATTGAAAATTTGGCTGAGAATGGCATATACTGTTTGCCAGGCTTCGGAGCCAATGACGTCATAAATGACAAAGAGATCATATTGATGCCAAAGTGACGTCTCCTACTATGCACAACAGTCATTAATTCCATAGTTGCTATGGTAACAGATCTATGGCTCAATCTCACTTATACTTTGAGACGAGCATGATATACAGTGTATGCCATGCTCCTCTCGATTTGTGAGATGCAATGCTCCTCTCGAGCTACCTGATATTCGTACAACGGAAAAGTGTGATCTTCTCATACCTATAATTCTTTCTCAAATAATTTAATTATCTGTTACATATCTGGCGCCAACTTTCCATAACAGGTTCCTTGTGTAACAGATTAAGGCGGAGACCGTACTGTTCTCTAAAGCCTGACTCATCGTCGTGCAGTTGAAGAGGGAAGCAAAGCTGTCAAACCGCCATGTCATGCAGTTTGTCGCATATCCTTAATATTCTAACCAGTACATTTGTATCGAATCGTAATCTTTGTGAATCCTTCCGAAATCTTAGGTTTATCAGTAACCTGAACTTATGCACTAAGTCTCCATAAAATTCAGGCTCCGACTGGCCACTTGCAGAATTCAACGTTGTATTTGAACATCACCTTTAAATGTCAGCGAAAAAAAGGCTGTGAATGCTTTTTATCTATATCCTTGTTTAAGAACTTTGGCAATTAAAAGTCATAGCCGGGCCGCGTCGTGCAGTCGGTAGCGCGTCTGACAGAAGAGCCAGAGGTCCCGGGTTCGCTACCCCATCCTGCCACATATTTTCGTTTCTCCTTCCGCTGATTCAGGAAGGGCAGTTGTCAGTTACTGGCGAAAGTATGAGCAGTTAGTACTGGGCAGCCGCTTAGGAGTAGTGTGGTTAGGTTAACTGACCGTCCCGACTTGACCATAGCTGTTTACCGTGGACGTAAAGCAACAAAAAAGCAGTTAAAAAGCATTTAGGACATTTTTGGCCGACGCTATCATCGAAAACCTACGGGATCCAGATACCGTGCCAGTATCAACACTACCATTTCGGCCAAAAGGAGGAGAATTGTATAAGTTCAATGGAGAAGGAGTAAAATCGCAAGACTGGCAAGCGGCTGGTCATCGTTGGATTACCCAAGGAACTGTAGCATTGCCGAGGAAAAATCCGAAAATAAAGAAAAAGTATTTTACATCGCCACTGAAAATGGAGCATCAAAAGAGTTTGTTAAGTGTGTTTATCATGAACCTGGAAAAGACAACGGTCCATTTCTAATACAATGTATTGGAAACGATGAAATATCAGAAGCACTTGCCCATGTAAATGCAAAAAACACGACAAGACCATTAGTCAGAACCAAACCAAGCTCTTTAGATAGATGGTTTAAAAAAACAAATCGGAGGATCCTAATGCCGTTTATAAAAACGAAATCAACGAGGAGGAAATGCCAAGAAACTTGAAGCAAATCCAAACTCTACGGTATAAAGGAAACAATGAAATGAGAATACCTAGGGATGCCTTATTCAACATTCACGCCATAGCACGGGACAGCAGCAATGAGATCATCCATGCCATACACACGTTTCCGAATTTGGTGGTATTATGTGGACACTCACTCATGCTAGATGAACTGGAAAAGGTACTCTATTTTGATACCATTGAACAATGCCTCAGCTACGACACGACCTTCCAATTAGGAGATTTTTATGTATCAGCCCTGATTTTCAGGCATATTATATTCAGAGAAAATCCATGCATGCCTGCATTGTTTCTAATACACAAACGAAAATTTGAACAGCACCACGAAATTTTCTTTAATTTCTTAAAAGACAAAGTGAAGCTTCCTAGAAGGCCCATAGCATGTGTTACTGACGGTGAAATCGGGATCATCAATGCAATGTCTGTTGTGCCAAATCTACTTGACGTCCAATGTTGGAACCACATTTTACAAGATTGTGGTAGGTGGCTTACAGAAAAAGGGTGTTCCAAAAAAGAAGTAAATTGCTACAAAGATCACCTACGATGTATATTTGGACAGGATAGTAGAGAAAAGAGTTTAGAAGCAATAGAACAACTCCAAGAGGCATGGTTGGATGACTTTAAAAAATACTTCAACGACAGGATATCGCCAAATTTGACAAAGGTATGTAAATGGGCAATTGACAAAATCACAAGATTTGACCCATACAGCGGAATAACCCAAAACCAGAGCGAGAGTATGAATACACTACTCAAAAGCCTGAATAAATGGAAAGAGGCACCGGTTGATGTTGTAGTAGTGTCATTTCTAAGACTACATCAATACTACGTCAAGGAGATTTCCAGAGGACGTGCTGGGCTCGGCAATTACAATCTAAGACCCCAGTATATTTCAGCCAAGATAGATCTGTCTGACATTGTTCAATTTGCTGTTTGCCAGCCGCAGGATATAGTGAATGCCATCAGAGAAAACCAGTTTATCGCTAGTCCGGTTCAAGAAGAAAGTCAAAAAGTTGACAGTCACCCTAAAGTTGACATACACATGTCTTGTGCTGATGAGCTTATAAAAAATGACAATAATATTTTCACTGAAATTAGGGACATTCACGACCAAGGGCACGGACGATCAACCAAGAGTTGTTACCCTTTTCCCTGAAAAATGTTCTTGCTCATTGAAGAGCTGCTATCATATCCTACATGTAGCAGTGAAGAAATCTCTTGGTATGGAAATCAAGCAGAAACCTACACCAAACATGTCAGCTTTAAGCACCGCAGACAAGAAACAGAAAGCTGACAGAAAACGCCCAAGACCAGGGGACTTTGACTATATCCTAGAGGGAATTGGACAAACCAGCGAAAAGACAGAAATTAAAGAAGACCCAATTGAGAGGAGTGACAAAATCAACGATAAATTTGTCACAATGCGAAGAAAACCCGTGACGACCGAAGACAATAACGTCACGGAAAATCCATCAAGAAAACCCGTGACGCTCGTGACAAAAGACAACACCCGTGACGTTGCCGGTCCTTACTGGCTAAGAGTAGGAAACATCACTTTAAAGGATGAAGAAAAGAGCATTCTTTATCTACCGAAAGCTTGGTTGAACGACCGCCTAATAGACGCCACACAAGAGATGTTAAAACGCCAATTCCCCCACATATGGAGTCTTGACACTTGTCTAAAAGCAAGCAACCTAACATTTAAAAAAGCACGAGGGAGATTCATACCAATAATGAACAGAGATCCACAAAAAGGTGGTTCTCACTGGTTGACACTTTCCACAATGAAATTGAAATCTGAAAATGAAATTAAAACATTTGACTCAGCATTTATCAGCATGAGCTTTCCGACCCAACAAGTAGTGTGTCAGCTTTTGAGAGACGGTCCACCCAAGCGTGGCGATAAAATACTCTTGAAGTTTATGGACTTTGCATATCAAATCAACAGTGACGATTGCGGTTTGTTTGCTATTGCAAACGCCGTTGCAGAGGCAATTGGCATAGACCCAACCACACAGGAGTATGATACCGAAATCATGCGCGGTCATTTGATCCACTGCTTTGAACAAAATGAAATGCAACTGTTTCCTGCTAGAACTCGAAAGTCCTCAAGATGGTGTGAGATATTCGGCATATCTCAAAATATTCTGCTCTTGTCAGATGCCAGAAGATGGCCACTATGTAATTTGTGACAAAAGCAGGATATGGTATCATCCTGCCTACGAGGGACTAGAAGTTAACGACATACCTAACAGAGACGTTCTCAGTTAAGCTGGGCCATTAGCTATTAATTTTGTCCTTCCTATTACCTTTCTTTGAATTACGAAATAATGGTTCTGATTACTCTCTGACAAGTAGCCCTCTGTCTTAAGAAGTAGTTAAAAGTTCCAAGACATAAATGCGTTTTGTTAGACATTTTTAACTCTGGTTCGAATAATGATACCCTGGTTAAAAAGGCGACGTTTTTAAATGTCGCAATATTGCCGTTGCATAGATATGAACGCCGCACAGCTAAAAAAGATAAACCACTGCTTAAAATCGAGTTCCGTTATTCAATTCAGGTGATTTCTTATATATCTCCCCGCTTAAACAATATCTAAAGGGTAGTTTTTGCTACGAAATGAGACTGGGAACTAATGTCGCAAATTTTATGTAACCTAAGTCACAGCGGTAAATTCATGATACATGTGTTAAGTAAAATGGCCCGGCATCATAAAACTTACAAGATCACACGAAGAAATATGCGTTCTATAATGTTTTATATCATTTGTGCAAATTTGCTCCATTTTGTATAATTTACTCGACTTCAAAATACATTACCCCCGCATTTTTCTGTAAGAATGTAACCTTACGTCACGGGCTTTATTTAAAACTGAGCAAAGCAATCGCTATGAAAATCATGTGCAAAATCCTGCCTAGTTACAGCTACAAGATGGTGTGCTTATACATGTACCCCCATTCCACTGGATGACGCTTTGACTGCGCTCTTGGCGATCATGGCGCTTCTCCAAAATTTTCGAAATCGCCGCAGAAGCGTAGGCATTTGCCAAAACTTGGAACTTGTGCGCTTCCAGTACGCTGTCAGTACGTTTCTAATACGATCTCGCCACGCTAGTCAAGATGCTGCCGCGATTTAGCTGCGCTTCTGCCACGCTTAACGGACTTCGAGGGCGCTTCTAATACGCTGCCACTACGGCAAAGGATTTCAAGCTACGCTTGGTGTACCCTTATTACGATGCATTTGCGATCATGCTACGACCTAAGTGCCGGAGCTGCGCTCATACCGCGCTTGTGTTGCGCTTTGTAACCGCTTCTATGTAAATCGGCGGAGAATCGGGTTCGGCAGAAGTAAGCCACCAGCCTTCAAACAATATTGATAACATACCAATTCCAGTGGCTATGGCCCAGCTAGCAATCATGAACTAGTGACTTCGAACAACTCGCCTTGTTCTTCTTGCTGTTCATGCTCAACTGGGGCGTCTTCTCGGCGTTCTGAAGGGCGCCTATCTGGCTCAGTTTAGAGAGCAAGAGCCTGGCCCCCTGTCAAAAGCAGTAGGCGAAATCCATACCCAGGCTTGGTCAGGAGACTATTTTCACGCAGCCTGTACCGCAGGATCCAACTCCTGCTCCGGGCAGCCTGCATCTTGAATGAAACGTGAGAATCGAGTTATGAAACGTCGTGGAAACGCGGCGTTTTCATGCCCAGATCGCCATAATAGCAGAGGAAACGCCGATAAAGTGCCAAGAGCGCAGCGGAAGCGTCGTGGTTTCGCTATTCATAAATAATAGAGTCGCAGCGGAAGCGGCAGGAGCGCAACGGGAGCGCAAAGAGCGTAGCAGAAGCGTAGCTGGGTCGCAAACGAATCTCACGGCGCTGTCGGCACGATCCCGCTGCGCTGGTGCTGCGTTGCTCCCGCTGCTGCTGCGATCATGAATTTCGAGCTACGTTCTTACTACGCTTTCGTTGCGCTTTGAGTCCACGGCGCTTCCGCTACGTAAATTTTGAGCAGAGTCAAAACAAGCGCCGTGACTTGGCGATCATGCCGCTTCTGATACGCTTTCACTGCGACCTAGAAGCTTCTCCTGCGCTGCTGCCGCTTCTGCTACGATTCATGGCGCTTTGTCCAAAATTTCGGAGCGCAGTGGAAGCGCCGTCCAGTGGAATGGGGGTATTAGATTTCATGCACTGAAACATTAAATGGTATAAAAACGTTAAAAAGTGTGTACTGTAACCTACGTCACATGTAACCTACGTCACAACGTCAATAAGACCACGTTTTGAAAGCGTTGACGTCATTTGATTAAGCAGCGCTCCATAGAAAACCCCTATTTTCCAAAAAAGCAAAGAAAAACATTGTAAATTGAAACCAGCCAAAATAATCACATATCAGTAGATATGCAAATGCGCAATGCTACGCATGTCAAAGAAATCGTATGCGACATCGTCCTTCAACGTATCTAAATAACGTCATAAAACACACCATTTCTAATTGTTAGGGTGTGCCTCTAAACATGGTTGGTATCCCATAATCTAAAACTATTTTAAAGCTTTGAAGCAGATATAATGAGCATTATGGTCGTGATTTTTTCTTGAATTCCGGCATGGTTGGTTATATGGCCATTTTTGTCCGCGAATGGCCCAGCTTAACTGAGAACGTCTCAAGAGTGGCATTTCATATTTCTGTAAAAAATGCTTAAACCCAAAACGAAGGAAGAATAGACAAAGATAAAAAATAAGATAAAAAAGATAATGATTATTAAGTTATATTTTGTGTTGTGTTTCGTTTATCAATCATGCCCATGTTTGATGTCGTATGTGGGGTCTTGCTATTGTTACAGTGTCAGAAAAAGCCGTGACTAAAACGTCACGGAAGGATTACTTGTCACAGCTTTTAGGCGATGTGCAATTGTAAGACCGTCACGTGTTTTATTTCGTCACGGGTATTAGGTGATCCCATTACAAATTTATTCCGATTGCTAAAGCCATCATTGAAGTTTAGGAATATACAGTATGACCGGGAATTATTGAGAATTTCTACCAAATTTCAGCCAGTATTTTTCTAGATTTAAATAAAATAAATGAAACTGATTTGATGTGGCGGCTTTGATATTTGTCAGTCATCTACAAGACGTGAATTATCTCCCCTTTAATCAACAAAGGGCAAAATTTGAGCAAAATTGTAAAATAAGATGAAATTTGAAATAAAACGTGTACAAGAAAATGCTAAAGAAAGAATGTATATCTAAAATTACTTTTTATACTTCTGTACAATCAGCAACTCTGTGTGCTATCGCTGAAATTATTTATAGAAATTTAATTGTTTCGTTTCAGCCCCTAGACTGGAGAGGCGCCTGTGTCAACTCTTGGTTGGGCGTTTGTGGGAAGGACCATAACTAATGTTGTTAGAACTTGTGGTCCAACCCAATTGCTTGTACTTTTTGTGGCAATAAAATACGTTTAAACTAATCGCTTTTATTTTATAAGACATTATTAGAATCTGAATAACAGATAGGTTTTCAAATCACCAAATTCTAAGAAAATGGTTGATTTTTAGCAGGGTGGACTACTAGATGTAAGCACTGAATAAAAAGTAATAACGACAGGCAAGTATTACTATACAATTACAAACATTAAGTATTTAAATGTAATATGATATAAGAAATGAAGATCACCTCTGTCGAATATTCATTTGACTTTGTCTTGCATATTGCAGAGTCCAAAATTTATTTGATTTTATCCTTAATGCACCAAACCCATTTTTCAATAGCTTACAAAACTTAGTTACCAACATCAAGACTTAGATATTTTATGACACATACCATCATTGATCTACATTATATTATTTAAAAATATTTACATGTAATACCAACCAGAATGTGTTAGCTTAAAGCAATGTTGTCTAGTTTAAGACTTCTACTTCTACAAAGCTCTAGAAAATCCATCTTATTTTGCGATTTTACACCCCTTGGTCTAACAAATTGATATGAATTACTGAAAATGTTACTAATATGAATTATTATAGCTAGAAATTATGCAGTACATTCCTTTCTTAATATTTTACCATGCAATTGTTTTACTGCAACAACTAGGATTAAAATATTATGAAAAATGCAATTCTCAATAATTTCCGATCATACATTATGCACCCCGTGCACTCGGAACATTACTATTTAGAATGGAAAGCTATAAATAAAAATGTCAAAAATGGGGCTTCCATGTACAACGAAAGACAAATACATCTACATTTTACATTTAATACTATCAGTATCATTAAGTCTCTTGATATAACAGCGGTGTTGTTTGCAATGCTGCATACGTCCACTAGCGCCGGCATATGTGATATACCCGATTTTCAAAGCTTCTACCTTGGGCTCAATGATCAAAAACAGAGAGAGAGAGAGAGAGAGAGAGAGAGAGAGAGAGAGAGAGAAAGAAAACAACATAATGATAAAGTAAGAGAAACTTTATACAGCCGCCAGACCGCCCGTAACACCAGCTACAGCGAGGCCTTTGGTTTTATTGAAAAGAAAGAATACATACAAAAATTAAATCAGAGTGACGGTTTTATTGAGACTGTTCGTATAACAGCAATGTTGTTTACAAAATTAAGTAGGAAAATTCTCAGGAACTGACACAATTAAATCCCAGACCATGTGGGAAAATGCAACACAAAATAAGTCATTGATACCAAAGACATCACCAGCGGCAGCCATGTGAACAGTCATTTCCCACGTAGGTGGTCAACAGGCTAGCCCTAACAAAATATCAGCAACTAACAACGCAAAAAAACAACCACGAAGAACCATAACAGAACTGTCGCCTTGGGACGGCCAGTATGAAATTACTGGGTGGGGGAGGGGGGTGCTTAACCGGTTTGTGGTCGACCAAACCTCGCCTTTTGTTCTGCCTTCGTCCATCAGATACTTAGTTGTTCAACTCAACAAAAACTACTACCGCCCAACAAACTTACGAAAAGCACAAACCTTGACAAATTATACGATAAACTTTAAACATCTATTTTTACCTACTTTCAATTTTTATGTCAGGGCTAGCCTTAACATCACAAACCATATACCAAAAACAGACAAAGCAACAAACAACACATGAATATTTCAAAAGAATTGAAGACAATACCATCCTGTATCAAGACATATTCAAACTGGGTTCAGCACAGTACTAAATGTATTAACCTTTCTGATACGCTTCAAGTACTGATTCGCAAAGTTTAATACTATGATGGATGGATGACTTGTGATTTTACGTCCTTTTTCAACAGTATTTCAGTCATATCAGGACGATGGGCTTGTGATAATGAAAGGCTGTGTGCAATGGAACCCCGTTTAGGATGGAAAGAACTCCGCCTCCAGCGGGGCTCGAACCCGCAACCGCTAGATCAGTAGGCCAGCGCTTAACCCACTGAGCTACCGGGGCTCCTAAGTTTAATACTGATGAATAAAATATGTCATGCAGAAATCACAAGCCAAGGTCAAGTTATTGATCCTAGGCCTTACTGTTGTGAAATTTTAGACCTGAAATGACCTTATTGCTCTACCAGAGTATGAATTCGTGGCAGACTTGCAGCAATACCTCACGATAAAATATTACACGCCGTGTAATATTTTATCGTGAAGTAAAGCTGCAAGTTTTTCGCTTTAAATAACCGTGACTGACTGGCTTTAAACACATAAAATCTTTAAATGTCCCACGAAGCAGTGTTAAAAAAGTCTTCGGGTCATTTTAGTTGGCAGCCAAAATGGCCTGCTTTCAAAATAATAAAATTTGATATATGATAAAAATACAACGCACATTGAGTAGTTTCATCGCTTGGCGAGGAACCATAGAATAAATGATGTTTACATTGTAGAGTAGAGTTCAAAAACTTGTTCCCTCTTACCGTTTGCTAGTTAAATGATACAATGTGCACATCAAACGGTAGAACCGCATTTCTCTCTTACTGGCCACAAACTTAATCAACTCCACTGCTTGGTTTTAAGGGAACATAACGAGTAAAAGTTATGTTATTTTTGGAAATAATCAAAATTGCAAAACAAGTTACTATTCCCCAATAGTGCAGACGAACCACTTCCACGCTTAGGACTAGGAAACTTTGCTATGAGCCGGAACCAATCAACACAAACCTGACCCCAAACGATACCAAAGCACAGTATAGGCCAAACTTAAAGGCCAATACATTATGCAGCTCACTTTACGACGGGATTTCAAAATTCTGAAACTTACATATATTGCACAACAAAGGCTCCAATCTTGAAAACGTGCAATATACCAGGCCAAGTTTCGCCCTAGGGTGCAACAAAGGCCCGTTACCCCGGCCTATCACACAGCACACAATAGACAAAGGCAAGTGAACCTCAAAAACACTGCCATAGATTAACTCATAAGCCCCAGGAGATCTAGACAGGTCCCCATCACGCACCAACCCACCACAGCGGCCACGGAGGACGGCGGACTTGGAAACGGATAGTGTCACGTGGAGCTGAAAGATGAGTCAACAACGGGCCTCTCTTTTCCTGGACCCCTACCTGCTTGGATGATGCACAGACAATAATAAGCAAAAAATGTAAACACCAAGCGACGACTGGACAGACCGATGGAACCCACGTGCGATTGACTATTGACAGACGGGGCTGGGGGCTCGCTGTGCCTTAATGGTTACGTACCAAGGGACCCCTCCCAGCTGACGGCCTGCGACGCAGGGAAACTGAAACACACACACACAACCGCATTTCATAGTGATTTGTGTTCAGACGATAGGGACTTTAACATTGACTCTAAAAAGGGAACGGTGCTCAACTTTCGACGAGATGTATATGAGCCGCGACACGACAAGACCAACAATGTGGTTGCGTCCAGCGCAGACTCAGATCAGCCTGGGCATCCGCCCAGTCTGATCAGAGTCTTCGCTGTCGGCATGGAGGTAGCTTAGACCCTTAGCTACTCTTTGAGCACTTAACGAAGAGTCTGGTCGAACTGGTCGGATGCCCAGGACGATCTGAGTCTTCGCTCGGCGCACAAATACATTGTTGGTTTTGTCGTGTCGCGGCTCAATTATAATTACAACAATGACCCACTGCAAATGTCAATTGAAAGAACTGTCTGAAATTATAGATAATGGAACACGAAGTTGCCATTTTAAAATTATTTATGAAATGTCACACATCCCAGACCTATAAAACAGATGTTTAGGGTGCTTGTGTAGAATATATATAACACCTTGCAAACTACAGTATAACAATTCAAAAATAATGGAGAAACTAGCATCTTCAATTATTGTCGTTTTTAGCATTGTCGCAGTATCGGGTAAGTTTGAATTTCATTCGAGCCGCGACACGGGAAAATCAACAAAGTGGTTGTGCGCCCAGCGCAGACTCAGATCAGCTTGGGCATCCGCCCAGTCTGATCAGACTTTTGGCTAAGCCCTTAAAAGTTAGCTAAGGGTCTAAGCTACCTCCATGCGGACAGCGAAGACTCTGATCAGACTGGGCGAATGCCCAGACTGATTTGAGTCTTCGCTGGGCGCACAACCACATTGTTGGTTTTCTCGTGTCGCGGCTCAATTTTAAAGCAGCCCAAAGGCCAGGAAAGAAACTCGATCTGTACTCGAAGCAAGGACTTCTTGGCTATGAGCCAAGAGCGACAGACCCTCGCCCAGCTTGGCCGGACATGGCTGTTCCAGCTCGAAAAAAGGAAAATGTAATTATTTGCATATGCCAACAAGAAATACTAAGATCAGCCTGTGCATACACGCAGACTGATTAGAACCTCCTAAATTTAATGAGCCCCGGGAAATTAATTTCATATCCTGAAAACTCAGCCATTTCAATTTGTCACCAGCGGGTACTGAAAATCCAGGTAAAGTTTCAGTCTTATCGGATATTACCGGAGTAACACGATTATCTTCAGAGAGATTGTCTTAAAAATAAAAGAATGATGCTAAAATGCATTATATATTTAGATTTACACATTCAACGAAAACTTAAAAGCTTTTTCATAACATAGAAGTGAGTACATGCAAAAAAAGCTTCTTGATAATAACCAGGCCCCGAGGTTATAAAACTGTTTTCATGCTCAACTCAGCTGAACATGAAATTTTCTCTGCTGATAAATGTTAAAATGCCAATTAGTGTTGTCATTTTTATATTCATAAGCAGAGAAAATTTCATACTCAGCTTAACTGAGCAAGAAAACAACTGTAGTTATCAGTAATTTGCTATTTATCAGCAGGTAAAGTTTCATGCTCGGCTGAGTAGAGCATGAAAGAAATTTTATAACCTCGGGGCAAGAACTGATCAAAGAGATGAAATTTAATGTTTGTGAAAATAAACTCTTTTATCCGATCTTCTACCGACTAATTTCATTATTATAAAATCATAAAACAAAACAAACAAAAAAATCTTGTGGACACAGCGTAGGCCACATTACATTGTTTGTTTTGAGACCGAAGTTGAAAAGTAGATGCATGATGCTACAAGAAGAGAGTGAGGGTACAGTGTATATTTGTTATCTCCGTGTCATCTTCAAATCGGGAATTAAATGACTTAGGGATAATTTTTTGTTTGAGAAAATGTGAAGTTTCTGTTAAAAGCATTTCAGTTTGTTACGTCACTGAAAAATGGTAAAGCATGGCAGTTGGCGGAGCATGGCTTACGATCGTATTCTCGGTCGAAAGCCACTTTGTATAGTACAGACTCGGTCGAAAGCACAGGAAGCCAAATTGATATTACCCCTGTTAAATTTAGCCAAGTTTGTTTGTTTGTTTTATTTGGAAGAACTTCGTCATCTAAGGAAGGAAGATCGGAAGTTCTAAAATGTTTCTACTATATAGAATTGGCGTAAAGGCAGTAAGGTGTCAGAGCTCTAGATAAGAGGGAGTACTGAGTGATAATTAGGGATAATTTTTGTTAATTCTGCATAAAATCATATGTTGTGACCCCTCATCTGAACCGTCTCGACGAGACGGTTCAGATGAGGGTCACAACATATGGTTTCGATGAAAAATAAGAAAAAATATCCTTAATTATCTTCAAATACTCCCTCTTATCTAGAGCTCTGGGTGTATCTGTTTACCTTCATATTTCAGGGAAACCACGTTCCCGTTCAGAGAACAGGTACGTCACAGATACCTGGACCACGGAAAGGCCACGTACGAGTTCGGAATTTAGACACTTCACTGATTTCTATACACAAACAGCACGTTCTGGTTCTGTACATGAGGTCTACCCTACAGGAATACCAGATGGACACCAGGAGAATTGTTATGCGGCATTTAGAAGAGAGAGGTGCACGGGTATCTTTATAGACGCAATCAGTGGGACAAAACAGAAGGATCTTCGCGCTTCACTCGAGTACTTCGAGTACTACTGCAGGTTAATTTAGTCGAAGTTGTGTAATTAAAGTTCTATATTACTCCCAGTGGAAAAAAACCCAAAACATCTTAACGCAAAATATGATGAAAATCGGTTCAACCTTCACGTTTGGTGATAAAGTGTGGCTCGATGTGCATGTATTGCGTCATTTAATTAGCAAAGAAGGGAAAATGTCTTTGAACTAGAAAATGTGTTTATGAAACATAATTCCCCTCAACCAAACCATATGCTTGCCTCTTAATAAGTTTGTTCCGATATAAAATGTCTATGTCCAAGTAGGGGAATAACTCAACAGAAAATTTAGAATCGCCGATCGATCATTTTGGGTTTAACGGCCCTTTGAGACAGTATTTCAGTCTACAAGAGAGGGGGAAAGAAGAGAGAAATGATACACGAGAGAAAAAATGTCCAAACAATCCAAGCCGCATCTACTAGAAGCACAGTAGGCAACTGGGGCCATCATTTGAACAAACGTGATAAAGGACTAAAGGGCAATGCATCATAGCAATTTTCCAGCATCTGAGCCAAATGGTTCTGAAGAACAAATGAATATTTTTATGTAGTTCTATGGTTCAAACCCAGGACCCCCTAGGGAGGAGCCATTTTAGATCCTGGGGTCATCATTTGAACAAACTTGGTAAAAGAATACTAGGCAAAGCAACATACCAAATTTCAAGCCTCTGAGCCAAGTGGTTCTGAAGAAGAAGATTTTTTAATATTTTTCTATGCATTTCTATGGTTCAAACCTAGAACTCCCTGCTGTGGGGCCATTTTGGACCCTGTGGCGACCATTTGAACAAACTTAGTAAAGGACTACTTGGCAATGCATCATACCAAATTTCAAGCATTTAAGCCTTATGGTTCTGAAGGAGAAGATTTTTGAATATTTTAATTTGCATTTCTATGGTTCAAACTTTGGACTCCATGCCAAATGGCCATTTTGGACCCTGGGGGTCCACTGCTCCAAACCAGATTTCAAGCATCTGAGCCTTGCGGTTCTGAAGTAGAAGAGTTTTGAATGTTTTTCTATGTGTTTCTATGGTTCAAACCTGGGACTCCCTGCCCCGGGGCCATTTTGGACCCTGGGGCCACCATTTGAACAAACTTGGTAGAGGACCACTAGGCAATGTAACATACCAAATTTCAAGCATCTGAGCCAAGCAGCCCTGGAACAGGAGATTTTTAAGTATTTTTAGTTTCGAACCCAAGACCCCCTGCCCCAGGACCATTTTGGACCCTGGGGCCACCATTTGAACAAACTTGGTAGAAGACCATTAGACAATGATACATACCCAATTTCAAGCATCTGAGCCAAGCAGTTCTGGAGAAGAAAATTTTAAGTATTTTTTTAGTTTCGAACCCAAGACCTCCTGCCCCAGGGCCATTTTGGACCCTAGGGCCACCATTTGAACAAACTTGGTAGAGGTCCACTAGGCAATGCTTCATACCAAATATCAAAGCCCTAGGCCTAGCGGTTTTAGAGAAGATGTCATTTATAGCAAATTGTTGACGACGGACGACGGACACTTGGTGATCACAATAGCCCAGGTGAGCTAAAAATTGGGAGTGCTTAACTTTTTTCCAGGTGTATATTTTATGTGAAAATGATGTTTTATTTGCTGAGAGTTGGCTAATCAAAGTCCCACCTTACCCTACAATGAAGAAATGTAGTGCAAATCTTATGCCCCAGTCACACACACACATTACGGATTGGGCGGATAGTTGCGGACTTTAAATCCACACAATTTGTGGGCGTGGTCTCTCTCAATATCGAATCCGTATCGTACCCGTATGGTATCCGCAAGGTCCGCAGGATATACCACCACATTTTGAAAAGTTTAAATATTCAGACGCGGACGAGTTAACCATAATGATCCGTAACTGAAGGCATTTGTCCGCATCTATCCGCATCTAATCCGTATAATATCCGTATCTCGACCTATCGTTCCGCGGTCAACCAAAATTTGTGGACAAATACGGTTTCATGCGGATTGTTACGGTTAGTTACGGGTCTCGTTCTGCGTATTGTTACGGATTAATGCCCCAGTCAGATTAGCTGTTCGCAATTATCCTCACCAATACGTATCTATCAGTATTGAAGTGTAAGTTATCCGTATAGAAACGTATCTGAAGGTAGAAGTCCGTAAAAAAACTCCGAACGAGACCCGCAACTAACCGTACTTGAAGGTAACAATCTGCGCGAAACCGTATCAGTCCACAACTTGGGGTTGGGCTGCGGAATGATAGGTTTATATACGGATTAGATACGGTAAAGATACGGATTATATATGGATAATTGCGAATGAATGCCTTCAATTACCTTTTGTTACGGATCAATACGGTTTACTTGTCCGCGCCTGAATTTTGAAAATTTTCAAAATTTGGAATCGGATCCTGCGGACCTTACGGATACGATACGGACAGTTACAGACTCTGCGGATGCGATACGGACACTTACGAATAACACCGGACAGATACGGATGGGCCATCCGCAGATGCGATACGGACTATTACGAATAAAACCGGACATATACGAACGGGCCATCCGTAGCATCAACAACATCTTTCCGCATCTAGAAGTAACAGAAGGTAATGGATGGCAAGTAGTACGTATACATTCGTATCATCTCTCATCGTATTGATTCAAAGGGAAAATATCTGACCGCAGACATCCGCATTTATCCTTAATTATACGCATCTATAGGTAACTGTATCCGTAAATTAATCAAGAAAATAAGCCACGCCCACAAATTCTGCGGATTATTGTGGATTTTTATCCACAACTATCCGCCCAGTCCGTAATGTGTGTGTGTGACTGGGCCATTATGGCGATAGAGCAAAGGACCATTAACCCATTGCATTCTGGGTATTTTTGTCGCCTGCTGAAATTGTCGTCTGCATAAAAAAAATCAAGAATATTTTGACAATATTTGGTCAAAGACTCCGATCATATTTGGTCTGACCAACTCTTGTAGAAATGATGTCTAGGCAGCAAACAGTTTGGATCTCAGATCAGGCCCCACGTTTGTGGGGCCTGATTTGGATCCAAACTGTTTGCGCAGATACCCCTAAAGATATATCCCGAATGGAATGGGTTAATATTGTCAGCTGTCTTTTTATTCTCCAGAAAGATTCCAGAGTTTGTAACATGTCTACAAGAAAGCAAGACTGATTTTATGGTGCTTTTGGAATGCGAAGATGTTATAAGGGTTGGTTTGAATCGGTTGATGGCGGCAGCAAATATTTCGCGCGAGGAATTGTGGGATTTGAGTATCAACTTATTTGAAACGGCCAACGACATTGTATGCTCAAGAACAGAGGGTAAACAATGTATTATTTTCATGTTTCATGATTTTCAGTACTGTGAACAGAAACATTTTGTCATTTTTAAGGTGTATAATTACATTGCCATGTGTTCCGGTAAATTCTTTCCTTGAAGAATTGATCCTCACCGGGAAGGGAAGCAAAACCTAAAAAATGGCAGAGTTGCTGTCCTTGAATGTATATCCGTACACCTTAAAATTGTCTTGCAGCATTCCAAGGGATTATACAGTATCGAGGGGGTGATCGGGTCGGGCGATGTTACTTGGTACCTTTCGGTGCCGGCGCGTCTTGCAAATCTGGATGATAATTCTTACTGCAAGAACAGATGGTCCTTGTTAAAATATTTTTTCTCTTGCCTATCATACCTCTTTTCGTTCTCCTTCAGTAATATGAGATACAGTTCTGTATATTCGTTCTACCGCTCTCTGGGTTACTGTTTGATATAGATTGAACTACTGTCTCAAAGGGCCATTAAACCGAAAACAACCAACACACCACAATAATTTCGAAACAACCTTCTATCAACGTCGATGCAGTTTATCTATCAACCGCGGTATGGCCCAACTTCTTACTTATGAATGTTTTCTTTGCTCTTAAAGGATCTAAACTTTTATCATTATTTACTATCACTGCAGCTGGATGTTGTGCCGTGTGGCGGCCGTAAAAAGTCTCCCCGCACTCATCTATAGTGCAGATTATATTTTCCTTTTGGTCCTTTGAGATCATGGAATATATTCTGAGAAGTCAGAAATGATCATACGTTTAGATTCATTTTCTAAACAAATTTGAAATATTTTGGTATTTTTCGACTTATATCAGTCTTTGAGACGACTGCCATGTTAAACCTGCAAATTTACTGTTTTTTTCCTCTGGCTCCTTGTGCCAAATTTAAAGGGTCACTGATGAGGCTTGAATAGCCGAAACCGCGGTATGGCCCAACTTCTTACTTATGAATGTTTTCTTTGCTCTTAAAGGATCTAAACTTTTATCATTATTTACTATCACTGCAGCTGGATGTTGTGCCGTGTGGCGGCCGTAAAAAGTCTCCCCGCACTCATCTATAGTGCAGATTATATTTTCCTTTTGGTCCTTTGAGATCATGGAATATATTCTGAGAAGTCAGAAATGATCATACGTTTAGATTCATTTTCTAAACAAATTTGAAATATTTTGGTATTTTTCGACTTATATCAGTCTTTGAGACGACTGCCATGTTAAACCTGCAAATTTACTGTTTTTTTCCTCTGGCTCCTTGTGCCAGATTTAAAGGGTCACTGATGAGGCTTGAATAGCCGAAACCGCGGTATGGCCCAACTTCTTACTTATGAATGTTTTCTTTGCTCTTAAAGGATCTAAACTTTTATCATTATTTACTATCACTGCAGCTGGATGTTGTGCCGTGTGGCGGCCGTAAAAAGTCTCCCCGCACTCATCTATAGTGCAGATTATATTTTCCTTTTGGTCCTTTGAGATCATGGAATATATTCTGAGAAGTCAGAAATGATCATACGTTTAGATTCATTTTCTAAACAAATTTGAAATATTTTGGTATTTTTCGACTTATATCAGTCTTTGAGACGACTGCCATGTTAAACCTGCAAATTTACTGTTTTTTTCCTCTGGCTCCTTGTGCCAGATTTAAAGGGTCACTGATGAGGCTTGAATAGCCGAAACCGCGGTATGGCCCAACTTCTTACTTATGAATGTTTTCTTTGCTCTTAAAGGATCTAAACTTTTATCATTCATTACGTTTCTTGCAGGTAACAAGGGAAGCGTAAAGGCGTATGGAACTGTATTTCATAAGATAGGAACTTTTAAATTAATATTTAACTTATGCTGGTTATGGTATTATAAAAAAATAAAAATAATAAATAAACACTAAATTTGAAATCATCCTACATTCATATTTTACCCTGCGGAGAAGGCTACCCACTGCAATAACCAGGCTGATCTAGGATGAAAGGTGCAGTGGGTAGCTACTTGGAGTAGCTCAAAATTTTCAACAGCAACTTTTAATGTTTTTGTTTGAATTTTAGATGCCCTATCGGGCTCAGTCATCTGAAGAGTTTTAAAAAACTTAAATTCAAATTTCTTTTATGTAAAATGTGTAGCGATTTTGCTGTTAGTTCAAACATAATTGAGCTGCGACACGAGAAAACAAACAAAGTGACATTTGCGCTCAGCGAAGACTCAGATCAGCCTGGGTATCCGCGCAGTCTGATCAGAGTCTTCGAAGTCCGCATGGGTCTAGCTTAGGCTCTTAGCTACCCTGTAGGCGCTTGCAAAGACTCTGATCAAATCTGGCGGATGCCCAGGTTGACCTGAGTCTGCGCTGGGCGCACAAACCACTTTGTTGGTTTTCTCGTGTCGCGGCTCATTTTGATTCTCAGATGGTAGACGTGGTAGCTGCTACGGTTCTCATAGCAGTAACAGCCCTAGCCCAGCAGGCACACAGCATCGAACAATGTTGAATCAATGCTGATTCAACTTTTTTTCAGCCGTTTGTGCCCACTGGGCTATCTATGGCTAACAGCTTATAGTTTACCCATCGTAATTATCTAAATGTATGAACCCTTTCAAAAATCACTGCGAACCGATAAATTTATGAGCTTTGAGGCAAACAGTGACGACCCAGATCGGATAGCTTCTTTTAGCAGCGATCCGACACAAGCGACGGATGGATGGATAACTTGCGATTTTACGTTCTGTTTAACAGTATTTCAGTTATAGCAGGACAATGCGTGGGTGATAATGGAAGGCTGTGTGCAATAAAACCCCGTTTACGATTGAAAAGATTCCCGGCGACAGCGGGGCTTGAACCCGGAACCGCTAGATCAGTAGGCCAGCGCTTAACCTACTGAGCTACCGGGGTTCCTCCGACTAAAGCGTCTAAAAGGTTTGCATACGATGAGATTGTTATACGGTATTAATTCGGCTATTAGACGTTCTTCTGTCTCCAGAATACCCAATATTTCTAAATCAGTCTTATAGACTTCTGCCATGACGTGAGGTTTTCCCTTCCAAAACAATCCTAAAAATCTAGATCCGTCTTACGAGACGGATCTAGATCTTAACAATTGTGTTAGAGGGGAACCCCCCGACTTATAACCGAAAAAATATTTTTTTCAGACTTTGTTAACCTGATAGAGTGTCTGGAAAAAAGGGACCTTGCCTGGACCCCTGGACTGCCAACCTGCTTTGATGAATACACTATACCTTTAGCTGATGTGTTTACTCCTTTTTCATCAGGAGGAACTTTAGACCATTCTGAGCTCTGCGGGTAAGCGTTACCAGTCCTGCACGTATCCCTAGAAAACTGTACAGGCCCAGACCTTATAAAACTTGAGTACATTCTCAAACTCAAAGCAGCCAATCAGTGTGCTTTATTTTGAGTTTGAGGTTATTCTCAAGTTTTATAACCGCGAACCCAGATTTTGTACACTGACCTATCACGTTAATGTAAAGGTCATTGCTGGAACTGAAGAAACTCGGGATATATGCTAGTCTGTTATCCTTTCGACGACCAGAGGTTTCAAGAAAATCACTGGAAAAGGGGGTGGGGAAGAATATTTGACCCTAAATTTTGACTTGCTTTCTTGATGAGTAAAATCGAAAGTATAATCCATAGTAGACATATTTAGCTTCACAATAAATGACAATTATTTTTCTCATGACGTCAGAGGTCGCGGCGCAGGGGTCACCCTACCAAGAAAGTTGCGCACAGACTTTTTTTCTCGATTTTGCTACAGATCTTTTCCTCTTTTCTCCTCTTTGTCTCTCTCCTTAATTTCTTTTTTATTGCGTATCCCATATTTTACTTTTGGCCCTGCTTGTTTGGTAAGATTAGTAGGGCGGTTACAAAAAGTCAAGGTAAAAGCCGAATTTCAGAAGTGAATTATTTGAAAGTTTTTTTCGGCATTTGAAAGCGTCTAGTGTTCTCACAGTATGTATTTCAGAACTGATAATAAGAGCGTGCAAGGCCATGTGTCTGGCATATACAGAGAAATAAAAATTAAAAAGATGTCTGAATAAATGAGCTTGTGAGGGTCGTTCAAAAAGTCATTGTCAGCAATTACGCAATAAGCACAGACACGTTGTAAGGTAAGATTTTGGCGAGTTCATGGCACTCTCATAACCAAATTGTTTTAAATCGACAGGGGAGATAACCTTGTCATAAAGTATTGGCACAATATGGGGACCAAACATAGTTTATCATGCATTAACGTTAGCAAGGTCCCTAGGGAGATATTGAAAACCAAGGCCAAATCAGTTTTCAACACCCCTCTCGAGGCCCTTGCCAACGTAAATGCTCGGCCTTCGGCCTCGGATTTCAACATTTCCCTCGGAACCTTGCCACCGTTAATGCACCGGAAAAAAATGTTTGATTGCTATCATTGCATAAGTTCAACTATAATGCTACAAAACTAACGAAAATATCTGGTCACTATTTTTCGGCCTCATCGCCATGGTATTACCTTGCCGATTAATACACGCACTATGCATATCTATAAAAATCATCGTTTCAGGCCATTGTCACCTACCGTGAATTTTTGTCCAACCTTTAGCAGCAGTTCACACGTCATAATCATGTTCACTCGATGTCGTCTGTACTTCCATTTCTACAATACCCGGATTTTTATGACTCTTCTGTACAAGTCTTTTATCGATAAATGCAACTGCAGTCTTGCCGCTCGTTTCTGTACTGCCGGAGTAGTTCCCTGCAACTTGCATACGAAAAGTCACAAACCGAGTCATTATAGCATGTGAATCCCCTTGTTAATACATGGTTTTGTGTTCGTTAAACCATGCCTATCAAAAGCGTGTAACATCGATATTTATAAAATAATGGGCGTTATTATTGGATGATGTCCTTTAACAGGATTGCCTCCCTTCGTAATTTAATTCTTTTAACCCATTTATTCCCAGTGGACTGTTCTGTCTTCATCAAAAGGATGAGCCCATTCATCAATTAAGGGATGTCTGATTTGTTTATATTTATTCTCTTTATTTAATTTTAGGGAGACATACCCATTTGTCATAATTGTGCAAATAGTGTAGATCCTGATCAGACGCCGCTTGATCTGGGTTTTCACAGTTGACCTATGTTCTATTTGCATGAATGGGTTAATTTAAATCCTTTATCTATGTTGGATTCCACCCTATACAAGATATAGGGTAGAGTCGGGTAACTTCGGACAGAGGGGTAAATTTGGACATACCATTGCAAACAGTAAAAATCCAGATGAAAGGGCTCATAATGAGCCGTCTCATCAGGATGTTCACTGTTTGGCCAGTTATTTTTGTTTTACTTCAAAGCAACTGACATATAAAGGAAACAATGTCACTGTCCGAATTTAACCGCTGTCCGAAGTTACCCGACTCTCCCCTATGTCTTCCTTTCCTACTTAGTTTGGCAACTGTGTTTTACTAATCTGCACTAATATGTCATTTCATTAAATATCGAAATTTTGATACCGCAGATATTAATTACATGTAAGCGTTTTTATAGTCATAAATTTATTTATTTGAGTCTCACCTCATAAGAAAGTAAAACATTCGTACATATTTAAAACACAATTACATATTAACATATTACTTTCATTAAAATGAGTGGCTCTACTTGAGAGCTATGAGAGACTGATAAAACGATGATAAAAGACAACACTTCCTACAGAGTTAAAACACAATTAAACACATACATATAATTTTCATTAAAATGAGAAGCTCTACTTGAGAGCTTGATTAAGAGATTGTTATAAATATTATAAAAGATACGACTTCGTACAATAGCTTAACTATAGTACAGTTTTAAGTTATTTTCTAAAGGTCCACGGTTGGTTTGGGTGGCTGCGTTAGGGACTTGTGGGCGGGCGCTTGCGAAGACAACATCGACCTTCTGAACACGATCTATGACGACGTCATTGTGGGTGTGCTCGGAAATGGCTTGGGGTGTGAATCATCGTCTAATCCAATAGATCTTCTTGGTAAGCATATTTTTTTTCTCAAAACTTAAAGATTGTCTCCCTCGTGTATAATTTCATGTTTTCAGAAACAAATATTTTAACAAAATTTCGTTAGGCAATATGAAATAGTCTCATAATTAGCCGTAAAAGTTTTGAAAAAATGCGTGTTTATTCGATAAATGTGGAATGAAAAATAATCTTCAAATTAAAACGCAAATTACCTATTTCCTCACGGCCTGTAAGAATATCAATTTTGACCACGTGTGTCGTGTGATCATGGAGAGGTATTTTTCTTATTCGTGCACGTGATTGTGACGTATGAATAAATTATATTTGTCCAATAATGCGATTTCAACCGCGGTCCGCGATTGTATAAAAAATTATCTTATTTTTTGTTTAAAGTCACTTTTATCAAATATTATTATCTAAACTCTAATTCAAATGTATAGTTAGACTATGTCGGAGGTATTGCATGAAATATTTCATCAATCATTTTTGTTATAAAGGGAGTAAATCTTTAAACTTGTTGCATCTAATGGATTGAAGGTGCGAAATGTATGAGCTTTGACACAACAAAACCAACAAAGTGGATGTGCGACCAGCGCAGACTCAGATCAGCCTGGGCATGAAGGTAGCTCAGACCCTTAGCTACCCTTTAAGCGCTTAGCGAAGACTTTGATCAGACTGGGCGGATACCCAGGCTGATCTGAGTTTTTGCTAGGTACACAACTACTTTGTTAGTTTTCTTGTGTCGCAGTTCCACGGAGAATACACCGAATTCCGTAAAAATTCCGCAAAAAATCCGTAAAAATTTGGACACCTAAATAATTACCGTAACTGCACTGTAAAAAACCTCCGTAGATTTTACGGTAGAATAACTGGCAACCAGCTGCCAGTCCGTTTCCTGTTATTTTTATGAGCGCCCGTGAACATTTGTAGGAGTTTTCAAGCAGAGTAGGATAGAATAGAACAGGTATTGTTTTGGTCATGTTGCCTTTCAACACTATTAAGATATTTTTCGAGTGCGGCCAGTAAACATAACACTATATGTACCATATCGTAATTTCAGTCAATGTACTACAGGCAGATGCCCGTAAAAATAACGGGAAATGGACTGGCAGCTGGTTGCCAGTTATTCTGCCGTAAAATCTACGTTTTTTACAGTGTGTTTAAGTATACAGTACTGGGTGCACTGGCTGCAGATGGAATGGCAAACAGTGTAGATACTGATCAGACTTCTCCAGTGTGATCTGGGTCTGCACTGTTTGCTCAGACCTGTTTGTCCCGATACTTAAAGTACTTTTGAAGCAGTCTGTTTCTTTTCTAAGACTGAGCCTCCCTGGTCACTGGGGGATAAACTCTAAAAGAAAAGAATTTGCTCCTTTAAAAGGAGACCACTCCAAAAGGAAAGAATTTGCTTCCCTGGAGCAAATTCTTTCATATAAGAGTATACCCTTTTTGAAAGGTATTTGTCATTTCGAGAAGCATACAGGAACTCAAGAAAGTTGCCCCCCCACCCCCTTTTGAAAAAACAAACGTGGTAAAAAATGGGTATTCCCATACACATCAAAGAGAAGAATTTGCTCCCTATGTGAGAAGGGAGACAAACACTTCGTTATCAAGGTGATTTACTGTTAGCATTTATTTATAAAGCGTTTTTTCCTTCAAAAACAATCTCACACATTTAGATCCGTTTTGTAAGACGGGTCTAGATCTTTGGGATTGTTTTGGAAGAGAAAACCCAATTTATAGCTGAATTACACAAGACTGATTTCAATATTTGCGCCACTTTGGAAGGATTAACTCCCTTCTTATAACCGAATGAATATGGTACCTTGAAGGAACATTCATTTATTAGAGTGCTAATGCGATCCAACAAAAAGTGTAGAAAAAAATATGAAAATAAACATATATGTGGCTTATCAGGTGTGTAGATTCGGCCATTGGTATTTTCCGGAAGGAAACGAAAAAGCTACTGATCACCTCATAACTACCCACCCGTCCACCCGTTCTGTTCTTTTCTGTTTCAATTCTCATAATGACGTTCCCCAAATGGCTCAGCGGTTCGTAACCATTGTTGCACACAACTGGCACCGGGCGTCCGTCCATCAACCACCCGCCTTTTCAGTTCAGTTCAATTCTCCTAACGACGTTCTCCAAGTGGCTCAGCGGTACGTAATCAGCGTTGCACGTTCTTGGCGCCGTGTGTCTGTCCAGTTCAGTTCAGTTCAGTTCAATTCTCTTATCGACGTTACCCAAGTGGCTCAACGGTACGTAACCTTAGTTGCACACACTTGGCGCCATGTGTCCGTCCAAATGTGTCCGTCCACCCGCCTCCTGGTTTCTTAAGTTAGTAATTATTGATTATTACAATAAATCTGGTCGCTAACTTTGCATATCTTTTACGCATAGAGTAAGCTCCCTTGTCAATCATTTACATTAACAATTCGATTTATATCGTAAAATATATGAGCCGCGACATGACAAAACAAACAAAGTGGTTGTGCGCCCAGAGCAGACTCAGATCAGCCTGGGCATCCGCCCAATTTGACCAGACTCTTTGTTAAGTGCTTAAACGGTAGCTAAGGGTCTAAGCTACCTTCATGCGGACATCGGAGACTCTGATCAGACTGGGCGGATGCCCAGGCTGATCTGAGTCTGCGCTGGGCGCACAACCACATTGTTGGTTTTGTCATGTCGCGGCTCGTATCTGTTCCATTCCTTTCCACATAAAACCAATACCCGTGGATTGTAATTTTCTTTCAGCATATGTTCGAGCTGTCAGGGACAAACTGAAGCGCTAAACTGTTGGGCTTATATGAACCTGATTTTCTTCATCTGACATGGAACATATTTCACCTTGCCCACAAAGATTGTGCCAGATATTATATTAGCCGCGACACGAGAAAACCAACAATGTGGTCGTGCGCCTAGCACAGACTCAGATCAGCCTGGGCATCCGCCCAGTTTTATCAGAACCTTCGCTAAGCGCTTAAAGGTAAGCGCGGACAGCGAAGACTCTTATCAGACTGGGCGGATGCCCAGGCTGATCAAAGTCTGCGCTGGGCGCACAACCACATTGTTGGTTGTGTCGTGTCGCGGCTCATATGTGCACTGTCTTGTTACAGTTAGAATAATGTTACGAAGAAATGTGGACACTGACACACTTGATTACTAAAAAACTTCTTTGTATATGGGGTGTTAAGCATGCATTCTTCATCAACTAAACTACAGTTAGCTCTCGATATCTCAAAACCAAAGTTCATCCCAAACTACTGATATCTCAAAGTGAAGTTTTCTAGTTCCAGAAAATTTACTTTGAGATATCAGTAGTTTTTAGATAACAGGTAGTGAAATGTAAATGAAAATAGGAAATTGGTGTAAATTGGTGTAAACTGTATCCTTCAATATAAGAGGATACCTTGAGATATCAGTGTTCGAGATATCCACAGTTGACTGTAATTTTGTTTGAATCAGACAAATGTCATACTCAAAAGACCAAGAATTACCAAGAATTTCCAACTTGTATTGAAAAACAATAAAACAAGAGACATCTTTCTTTCGCATCTCTTATCGCAAATTAGCTTTAAATCCAGATACTTGCCTTTATTCATATTACACGAGTTTCCTGATGTAAGGTTTAGTCGCCCGATAGATGGCGTGTTAATCTTCTGAGAGATGGCTGACAGATATAGCGTTAAAGGTTGCTTTTCAAGCGTGTCCTGCATATTTCACTAAATAATTATCGGCGAAGGATTAATATAGTCCGTTTGCTGCCGAATGCAAACGGTATCCCCAGTATTTTCTCAAAATTGGTAAGAGGTAGACGATTTTCGAATTGCTCATTTTTAACATTCATTCTATACATAACAAAATCACAATTTTTCAGAAATGTGAGGCTTTGCATAAAAACGTTTCTATACAAAAAAGGACCTCTTAATTACAAGGGAGTAAAAGTTGGCTGTTGGAATTCCCGTTTAGTTTAACGTAATAGAGCATGTGACCAATGTATGTTAGCCCTAGAACAAAATTTGCATAATTAATTGAACCTTTTATTCTGAATTCATTTTTTTTCTACTTTTTGTTTTATCCATATATTATCAAATTTTAGAACATACACTTTTTACTCGCAAAATAATATATTTCAATGTTTATTTACAACATAGTATTGCCTGACCAATGATACCATGTGTCACGCGTGCGGACAGGTGAAAACATTTTACTATTGCATTCATATACGCCCACACTTGTAGTAAACAACGAGTTCTCGCTATTGCCTATCAACAATATTTTGACTGTTCTAACAATCATACGACGACCTTCAATGAAACTGCTCAGTTTTTGCATTACTGTTAATGGAAAAAAATACAAAAGCATCCAAAAATTTGGATTTTTCGTATTCTGTCATGTATAGTTATAGGAATCATTAGGACATTAGAACATTTGATGGAACTTTCATCGTTTTCGAGAAAATAAGCAAAACGCCATTTGCATTTGGGAGCAAACGGACTATACTGACATGTAAGAGGAAGGCAAGACGATTAAGTGTATTCCAGTTTCCACGTTGCCATCATACGCATGATTACGCCGATATTAGTCAAAAAAATATTTACCTTTAGAGTTGACATTTTTTTAGATGCCATTTCGACCGGTTGTGGCAAAATATACCAACCCGGACATATAGCGAAGTCCCTCATCAGATTTGTGGAATCTGATTAAATTCTCCTAACCAGATTTTTCAATTTGAATACGATCAAATCCGCGCTTTGAGGAAGGCACTGTTGGAACTCAGACCTGTTTGGTGTCTCAAGGTTATGACTGAACCCATCATGTGATTTCCAACAATGTGGCATTGGTGACAAGCAAAGGCTCTAATCAGACTGCACAACAGCTATCTATGGAAGTGACCCAAGCCATAGAGCCAAAGTGAGGTCTCTGATTACCCAGTTTAAATGAGAAGGATGATCTGACTATCACATGACAATATTATCACATTGTTGTAAGTCACATGATATGGCTCATGTGTGAAAGTCTGACTAGCATTATGATAACATCTTTGGGGAAAAGACGGCTGTTTGCTTTGCTTTTCGTCATTTGTCGAAGACATACAGTCAACCACATTTATAAGATTACTTCTCCATGTGACTTTGAACAAATGAGCCGCGACACGACAAAACCAACAATGTGGTTGTGCGCCCAGCGCAGACTCAGATCAGCCTGGGCATCCGCCCAGTCTGATCAGAGTCTTCGCTGTCCGCATGGAGGTAGCTTAGACTCTTAGCTACGCTTTGAGCGCTTAGCGAAGAGTCTGATCGGACTGGTTTGATGCCAAGGCTGATCTGAGTCTGCACTGGGCGCACAACCACATTGTTGGTTTTCTCGCGTCGCGGCTCAAATTGTTTTGCGACTGGAAGTATAACTACAACTGCAGTCAAAGATTACTTTGCCATGTAATTATGATTTTGTTTTTGTTTTACGTCTAGAAGTATAGCTATAACTGCAGTCAAAATGAAAGCTCCATGCTTCTGGAGGTGGAAAGACTTATCCAGTCCTGACTAAAACATGAAAGAAGATCAAAAAGGAGGACTTATTCCAGCAAACACATGACCTTTATGCAACGTTGCATCAACGTCGATGAAACGTCATGACGTTGTTTCGACGTTGATGCGACGGTGTTGCATAAAAAGCAGTGCCGCGAGGTATTAACAGCCGTGCATCAACAGGCGAAAAGCCGTGTTCCAACAAGGTTTTCACGAGCTGTTGATGCACGATGACAGAACTTTCATTAAGCTTGTGCCGGGCCACTAAAAACCGACATGCAACTTTGTCTCACCCGGTCGAATTACAAAAATTGGTGGTGCGCTACATATGTATGCCTATATGACGTCATAATGCCTTTGTAATCCGACGTCATCGTCGTGACTGAGGTTAAAAGCGATGTTGTTTACATTTAGACCTTGAGCTGACCATAGACCCCCCTCCCCCCCCCCCCCCCCCCAGGAGGAGTCTTGTACCTTATGATTTTCTGAAACTACATTATATGAGAAACAAAAAGACACATGTTAGCTCTCTGTACGTTGGGGCGTTAACGTGTAATGTCAACGTCAATTACACTACCCAAATCTACATATTCACGTTATAATAGAAAATACACATTGGTATACACATGTTAGTATTCGTCCTAAATAATTTTGGGTTTTGTCTGCAAATACATACATCGCTGTTTCAAGGTAATTGACATGGTCAAGGATAATTTGACTAACCGGTATAACGTAGTTCACACTGTATTTGACGTTTTTTCCCCTTCAGTGTCGACATACATGCAGTATAAGGAGCAAATTGTAAGAATTGAATTGAAGAGAAAAGTTATTGTCATATATATGACTGTTTCAATATTCTAGTATAAAAACAAACAAACTAAAGTTTTACAAAACTCGTTAGTAGTCACGATAAATATGTAATGTATATAACCACAACAAAATTTCGGGAAAAAACAACCAGACTAAATCGCTGAATGGGTGGACTGAAGTTTATACGTGCTCCAGCAATCTTCTTTGATTCATGCCCAGCTTAGATAAGTTACGCAGCAGTGAGCAGTGGATATATTAAATGTGGACAGAAACTATCTTATTTTTGAAGAATTCAACCTACAAAATGACGAGAAAAGCTAAGAAAGCCAACATCAGCTGCATTTTATTTTCAATGTTATCTGTATTATGTCTTAAGTGGACACTGTTGTATATGTAAATATGAAGAAACGTCAATGTTATGTGTCCTCAAAAAAACATCGGATAGTGTATATTTGAAAAGCAATCTAACAGTAACATTACGTTACATAATTGTAATATTTCGGGGGGGGGGGGGGGGGGGGGGGGGGGGGGGTGTAAGATTTGTGAGTCATCTGTTATCAAAAATTTAGTTCCCGGGCGATATGAATTATTGATTGCCGTAGTATTAGCTTACCACTGGTAGTCAGATGACAAATTTAGCTTTTTGAAATACACAAGAGCTCAGCAAGACGCACATGGCTTGTTATAGCTGAAGCATTTAGACTTTGCCTTCAATTCAGTTTCACTTAAAAGTGACTTCATAAAAATTATTTTTTTTTTCTAATTTTATGCGTAGAATGAAATAAGTATCAGTTGATATATGCTGCAACTGATTTCTATTTAGGTTCTCATCATGATTGCGGTAAAACTAATTTCGCTACCTGTGCTGTTGGCTGAGCCATTCAATTACCCTACATACAAATATGCAACTGTGACTGCCAGCCGAGGCAATCAAAAGCAGTACCAACTCTGCCAACAGGGATTAACACAATTTTTGCTATGCTGTCAGTCGAATCGTCAGCCACGAGCCTCTTTGCACAGTGACTGCTTTACAAAGGTTAGCAAATATGTCTGGCTCCCGTGATCATAACTTACATGTCAATTTGTGATCTACGTGATCTGTTTATGCAGCTCCCGACCATTAAATACATTACAAACTATTAACAATGTGAAAATTTAAGGTTGATAGAAAGTGACATACTTTATAACGCATACAACATTCTGTCATCAGCCTGTTCAGAGTTTTATTTTTCATTATGTTGTTACAAATATTTAACTGGTCAGGTAATTTTGCAAACCCCATTGTTTTATTCCCACTTGTAATATCAAGGACTAAAGGCGTTACGAAATACAAATTTCAGTCAGACAACTTTTCTATATGTAAGCAACTAAAATTGTTGTTTGGATATTGCCAAAATGCTGTATTCTCTAACATTATTTTAACATATTTGGACAAAGATGATAAGATAAGCAGTAAGATATCATAAATAAGCAGTTTTCAACCATATTTATTGCTAAAAAGAAAACAATATGGTAATACAAGGTCACAGAGATCAAATGCAGTAAGTTATTTAGGTTAGCCTTTCCTTGACATGTATAGGTATGCACTATTTCTATTGTTTGATTATTTGCTCTTACTGTATTACTAGTTACCCAGCGGCAAATGACGTTGAAATGACGTCGTACTGACGTCGATGCGACGTCATTACGTCGCATCGACGTCAGTACAACGTTGTTTCAACGTCATGTGCCTGCTGGGTAAGGATATCGGAAATGAAGAATCCATAAACTGGCAATGAATACGTTGTATAGTTACTTGTTCGGTCTTTCTTTTCTTTTTTTTTTCTTTTTTTTTTCTTCTCAATATTATGCTGCAAAGCATAACTACAGTGTAGGCGAATACATTCTGAAGGAAAACAACTAAGATTTGCTCATAAATATCTGAACAGCGATGACAAACATTAATATAAATATGTCATTTTCATTTGCCATTTCATTATGTGTGCAGAGCTACTGAAACACTGTCGCTGGAAAAAAAAACATCTTTGTCCAACTAAACGTATCTTTAAGTTCATTGGTGAATAGATGCTTTAATAGATGGCTGAATGTAGTTAGATTCTTTAAGAGATGATTGAATGTAGTTAGACTTTAAAGAGAAAGAGACAAATGCATAGAAATATAGATCAACTTAAACATAGCATTTATAGACTGCTACAGTATACTAGTAAACTGCCAGTGTCTCTTTTCTGTATTAAATGTTTCTGATACTATTCTCCCAAACTCCTGGTTGACACATTATTGTTAATTACATAAATGAACTAAATAAAGCAATGTGTTGACACTACCATTAATTTTTTTCAAAAAATTGTTTCTTAACTGTAACTCAGCAATGTTGTTTCCCTTGGTAACGTAAAATATACAATAGTCTTACAAAAGTAAGTATACCCTGCCAGCAAATATCTACATTAGCTTTGATGCAGAACTGTATTTGGCTTAAGTTTTCAAACTTCAGGTTTACTGTTCTGCTTTATAGTTTTTTCAGTGTGCACGTAAAAACTCTACCAAATCCTGTCAATAATCAAGATGGTACTAAATTTTGCATTGTTAATTACGGATTATTTTATGATTTTATACTAAACATGTCAAATGCGCTTAGCTTTAATGTTATCAAACTGATTGTATATCATTTCATTCGAGCCCTATGTGCAAAATCTATGCTGGCTTAGCTGCAGCTTTATCTTTTTTTTTTTTTATCTTTTCTGGTGTGGTATTTTGTTTATTTATTTTTTTTTTCTTAGTTGTATATAACAAAATTTCACGTATGTTACTGTCTTTAGAACTCAAATGTTCAAATTGTAAAAGAAACAACTGGACAATGCCATTGTGAAATACTTTTATTTTTGATATAATAACTAAGAAAACAGCAAAAAACCGTTTTAAGTGTGCAGAATATGTCAATGCCCTTAACATTACAATTTGAAGTATACTGTGTTTAATCACGTATGAAACACACCTCATGAATCCCTAAAAATAATCACTGAGAGAAGTGTTGCTAGGTTCAAGTACAAAATATATGATAAAAAGACTTATATGTGTTATTGTTTTTATGTGACCGTGGGAAAAACCTGATTTAAGGTATTATAATGAAATATTTTAAATGTAATGTTATTTACGTTACTACTAGAAATAGCTTATCATAGAAAATAAACCAGAATGCATTTTTTCTTTAATATTTAAAGATTTTTTATGAAGAAACTGCTATGAAAGAAAAAAAGATGATTCAATCTTCAAATTGTATGAGTTTAACAAAAATAGCCCTCGGTGACGTATATAATTGATCATTATGGCCGACTAAAATGCGTTCAAAATATCGTGGACCTGTTCCTTGCTGTTTAAATAGGTTGGCATATTCAATATTACCTTTTACTGTCGTTTTTTAATTCATACAGTGTAGTTCAAGCACTTGAATTATACTGAAAGTGATAATTGTAATATGGAACATTTATGAGGGGATGCTGTGTTCAACATCCTATTTCTCCCAAAGCAAACAAGATAGGATAATAATTTTTGCAGATCTCAAAAGACCAATAAATTGTCTTTAATACAGTGACAAACATATGGTCAAATATTAAAGGAATAACTTACAAAACGAAAGTATTTTGGATGGAAATAGCAATTTTAATGGAGTGTAAAGACAAATTACACCATGTAGGCTAAAGTGACCTTTCAGACATCCTAACTTTTAGCTACTGGATTGTTCTATTACACTCTACTATAATTGTAAACATAGGAAAGTGACTTCTATTCTCTTATAATTTTTGATAATTTTTATTTTATGTTTATTTTTTTTTAATGGGTAACGTTTGTAACAGGCTGTTACAGCTTAACGCCCCATTCGCCAGAGGGCTAACATGCTGCAAAATACTTCTAAGATGCTGGGCTTTAAGAAAAATATAGTCTACAAAACTCCCCCCTGGGGGGAGGCAAACCATATTTGGCTCATGACCTAATTCTTACGATGCCAAATGGATAGTAAATAAGTGTTTAAGAAAACATGCATCTCAAGCTTTTAGCATTCAAGAACTGAAGATGGTGTATGAATGGATCAGGCTTGTTCTGCATGGAAATTATTGCTCAAGGTATCTGCTTTTTGTTGATTAATTTGCCATCTATTTTGCATCAACTACAACGACCATCTTGGACACTTTTCCGAAATATTGAGGTTGAATAGGATGATGGCAGCCATTTTGAATAGAATGAATGCTTTCGGGTCCGGAAGACGAATATTAGTAAAAAGATGCACCAGCGCGTTGGCTGTCAAACGGTGACGAAATAGAGTGCCAAGTTTTTTTCTCAAATTTTAACGAATAATTCGTTGAATTTATTCAACAACAGCGATCAAACGTTTGTTTCCAATGCATTAACATTTGCCAGGTCCCTCGGGAGATGTTGAAAACCTCGGCCTTCGGCCTCGGTTTCCAACATCTCCCTTGGGCCCTGGCAAACGTTAATGCATGAAATACCATGTTTGATCCCTATATTGCCTGAATGTTATGTTCCTGCTGGATAAATAATGAAAATTCCTATATACTTAAGACACCCTTATTCTTTTACGTCGATAATATGTTTTCTATCATATGTAGTCAAATGTTCTAGTTGGGATATTCTTCTTGGTTTCTTTGGAGGGCTATAGCCTATGACTGCGGCACTTCCTGAAAATCTTCATCAATACCGTATACAAGATAATTTTCGCGATGTTCCATATTTCGTGTTATTTCGCGGTCACTTGGAAACCGCGAATATTAAAATCGCGAAATAATTTCCTGTTTCTTACAAAGTATCTCTTGTAGACACGTTTTATATATATTTTGTTTCTGCTTGATTCGGTAATTGCTGGTACTTTTCACTTGATTCAGTTCTTTCATTAACCTGCGGCAGGGCTGCCGCAGGTTAATGAAAGTACTGAATCAAGTGAAAAAGAAGTAGTTTTACTTTTCACGCATGTTGCTAACCGCGAAAATTAAAATTCGCGAAAATTAATGTTTATGGTTTTGACCCTTAACCGCGAAAATTTGAACCAGAGAAAATTACCGCGTATACGGTATTTTGCCAGTCGTACATTTTTGGCAGCTGGCCATCGGCTCCTTTGCTGACAGGGGTGTTCGTGGTCGGGCCGATGGTGCTGGCTAACTTTCAGTGCTGGGACGTCCCACTAATTTGGATCATATTTTGGCAAGGGTATTCTGTGCTTGCAATAGGTGCGGGTGGGGGTTGTTTGGACATTTTTAGCTCGCCTGAACGAAAGTTCAGGAAGAGCTATTGTTGTCACCCTGGCGTCGGCGTCCGCGTCGGCGTCCGAACTGGCTGTTTTGGTTAAAGTTTTTTAAAGACCTATATTTTAACCCATGGATGGGCAAGGCACTGCAGGCGAGCTATCCTGTACGCGGACAGGTCTTGTTTTCACTCCTGTCATTTCTCTATTCGTTCTCCCTTTCTGTGGGAGACGCCTTGATATAGACTAAAATACTGTCTCAAAAGCCGTTTAACCCCAAACTAACAACCAACGTATCCTTTACTGGCACTGATAGCTGTTACTATGCGAAAAGAGTTTATATAAAATACGAAGAAGAAAAAATGATAATAAAGTAAAATAAATAAAAAACGCTAAAGTTGAGTTACCGTAATCATATATGATGTCTATTGATTTCTCCCCACTCTGGCTCAAACAACTAGCATACAAATACAGTCAAACTGGCATACAAATACAGTCAACACTCGATATCTCAAAGTCAAAGTTCCTACCAAACTACTGATGTCTCAAAGTAATTTTTCTGGTCCCAAAAAATTACTTTGAGATAAGAGTAGTTTGAGATGAGTTGAAACAAAAACGATATGTGTTGAAACTTTATTCTTTAATATGAGAGGGCACTTTAAGATATCAGTGTTCGAGATAACGAGAGCGGTCTGTCATATGTCGTCTCAATAGCCAGCATTTTACAGTGAGCAAAATTTCCTAAGATGGTCGCATCCTTTATGTACTGAAAATGAATAAATTGTAACTGTAGCCGGCAGACTAATTACTGACAGATGAAATACATACAATCAATAAAGTTGATATTTATAGCACTTTCATCTTTATAAGCTATTGCCTCAGACATCAGTTATCATCATGATAACACATGTCTGAATCTGCAAGAATCAATGTATAACTTGAAAGTAAAACAGCTAGCCTACAATGTTTATTTTTATGGAGATATAATAGAAAATACGGCATTCTTTCATCTGGCGTTACAATGGTATATACACATATAATAGTAACTTGATCTGGTCTACTGTATCACGTCGAGTTGATGAGCTCATACCATCGGATCACCCGAGACGCTTGCGTCGAGGGTGATCCGATGGTATGAGCTCATCTACGAGGCGTGATACAGTACGCCAGATCAAGTTACTTTTGTAATAATTTGTTTATTATATACCTTAGAGAACAGCCAACCATTCATACTTGCCAGCGCTAATGCATAGACCCGGATTCGAACCTGCGCGGCACAGATATGTAGCTAGTCGTGAGACAAACGCTACCGATTGCGCTATCGAAGCGCACCGTTTTTGACGTGTTTGTTGACGTTACGTCACTAATCCCGTTTGTCTGGTTCTCGTTTCTACGATGCACTTCAAAAATGACGCGCCTGAAGCCGGAACTCTGACATAGCCTCGTTTTAAGGGATAGTGATACGGATTCAGAAAACGTCAGTTTGATACGGCGTTCTGTATCAGATGGTCAGAAAACAGGCAGTTAAAAGGGTGTTTCATTGATAGGTATATAATAAATTACAATATACCATTGTAACGCCAGATGAAAGAACGCCGTACAACTATTTCATGTTTTGGTGGGAAACAGTTTAAACTTTCACCCGATGAGCCCTGGAGGACCCGATGAACTGTCGCTCGGGGCTGAGGGCATCGGTCATCCACAACCCGAGGGCCGACAGCTTTGACGGAACCCCCATGCACTCTAGCTATTGAGCCTCCGTTTTTATTGAAAACTCCACGGGGTCCATAATGTTGCGTGGGACAAGCAAAGGCTTTGATCTATGGTGTACCAAGAGGGTCAAAAGCACCGATACGGGTCGACCCGTATTTCTGATATACGGGTCGACCCGTATTTTTACGGGTCGACCCGTAAATTTACGGGTCGACCCGTATTTCAGATAGGGGTCGACCCGTATATTTGCGGGTCGACCCGTATATTTACGGGTCGACCCGTATAATACGGGTCGACCCGTAAAAATACGGGTCGACCCGTATATTTACGGGTCGACCCGTATATTTACGGGTCTACTTGCATTTATGGGTCGACCCGTAAATTACAAGTCGACCCGTATTTTACGGGTCGACCCGTATCTTAAATACGGGTCCACCCGTAAATATACGGGTCCACCCGTAAATATACGGGTCCACCCGTATTTCAAAAATACGGGTCGACCCGTATTATACGGGTCGACCCGTATAATAGGGGTCGACCCGTATAATAGGGACCCGTATAATAGGGGTCGACCCGTATTATACGGGTCGACCCGTATTTCTCCAAAAATAAACTGACCAATCAGAAGATGCCTTCTATCCGTTCTTCGGCACCTTTGAAATATCGCTTCAATTCATGATGTGGAGTCGCACAACTAATACCTGTATGGATAACTGTATATGGCAAATAATTTGTTGGTTTTGCTTTACTTATGCTCACTAGACAAGGATCTGCTAATATTTGTTAAGTTCAACTCTAATTAATATCGACTTTTAAAATTATTGTTATTTAATCAACACCCAAAACTGTAACCAAAAGAGGGATTATTTAATCCAAAACGATGCCTATCTTACCTATAAATTGTGCGTAACCGGCCTATCCAAGTGAGAAGTCATTTGTTTATTGCTACTATATATTCAGTAGCCTATTTGTATGTGTATTCCACTGTTTGCTGTATATACAGTGAGAGATTCTATTCCAGCTGATCTCCTCATGAAGAGCAATCCCTTATCAGCACACTAATCTAAAACAATCATGTAAATACTGGGCTTGAAGTAAAAGTTTTGCTATTTGAGATAAATTATTACTACCAGATGTTGTCTGCTCTCTTCACAATGAACTTACAGGAATTCATTTTAACAACCAATCCACGCTTCTAACGGTCATTGATAATTAAATTTCTTGTATATGATCCCAGTGTATTGGATGATCCTTTTGCCTTTCAAGGGGTTTCTGTTTCAGTTAATTTTTATCATTTTTATTTCATTTTATGTAGAAATACTCATTAGTCTTATTAGTTAAGTTTTATCATTTTTATTTCATTCTATGTAGAAATACTCATTAGTCTTATGTAAGTAGTGTAGACCTTGATCAGACGCCACGTTTTGCGGCATCTGATCTTGGTCTGCACTGTTTGCCTATGTCCCATTTTTGGGTCGCTAATGGGTTAATCACTTATAACAAATACAAATGTAGAATTGCCTACCGGTAATCGTCCTCTACCAAAGGAGTCCAAAGTGGCCCCGGGGCAGGGAGTCCCAGGTTTGAACCATAGAAATACATAGAAAAGTATTCAAAAATCTTCTTCTTCAGAACCACTTGGCTCAGATACTTGAAATGTGGTTTTGTAGTATTGCCTATTGGTCCTCTACCAAATGGTGGGCCCGATTCCAAAATGGCCCCGGGGCAGGGAGTCCCAGGTTTGACCCATAGAAATACATAGAAAAATCTTGAAAAATCTTCTTCTTCAGAACCACTTGGCTCAGATGCTTGAAATGTGGTATGTAGCATAGCATTGTAGTCCTTTATCAAGTTTGTTCAAATGATGGCCCCAGGGTCCAAAATGGCCCCGGCGCAGGGAGTCCTGAGTTTTAACCATAGAAAGACATAGAAAAATATTCAAAAATCTTCTTTTTCAGAACTTGGCTCAGATGCTTGAAACTTAGTATGATGCATTGCCTGGTGGACTCCTACAAAGTTTGTTTAAATGGTGGCCCTGGGATCCAAAACGGCCCTGGGGCGGGGAGTCTTGGGTTCGAAATTAATATATACTTAAAAATCTTCTCCAGAACCCCTGAGTGCAGATGGATGCTTGAACTTGATGTATTGCCTAGTGGTCCTTTACCAAGTTTGTTCAACTGATGGCACCAGGGTCAAAAATGGCCCCGCCCCAGGGGGTCCTGTGTTTGAACCATAGAAATTAAAAAAAATCTTCTTCAGAACCACTTGACTCAGATGCTTAAAATTTAGTATGTAGCATTGCCTAATGGTCCTTTACCAAGATTATTCAAATAATGGTCCCAGGGTCCAAAATGGCCCCACTCCAGGGGGTCCTGGGTTTGAACCATAGCGATACATAAAAATATTCAAAAATCTACTTCTTCAGAACCATTTGGACATTGTTGCAAACTATAAGGTTTGTTTAAATGATGACCCTAGTTTGACCATCAACTAATTTGCTCAGGTGAGTGATTTAGAGCCTCTTGGTCCTCTTGTTATATTATACCATTATTTACAAGCTTACCTCTCTGATATTATGTCCTGCATCATGTGCATGTCTTCCAGTGCACTAGTATAATTAGAATGGGTTTTACTTGCCTACATTGTGCAGCTTTCACATGTATTGAGATTCAGAAGTTAATTCAGTAAAAACCAAACACATGTTTCTGTTAACAATAAAAGACGCTAATGAATCATCATTGAAAGTGTGGAGCTGACACGTGAAACTGTTATGCTTATGATAAATGCCCGAGATAACAGCTAAGCAAATTTTAAGGGAAGCTGGAATAAAATCTCTCACTGTATAGTGAATAAAATGAAAATTGAAATTCAAACGTACTTTCGAATTGTTTCTGAGATATTATTTTTTTTTTCTTAATGTTTAATTTATATTTCATGCTGGGACGGTCTTGGCTGATTAAGAAAAAAAAAAAAAAAAAGGGAAACGGTGCCATCAATGGTTTAACATCAATTGTTTTATAATAATGATGATAATAATAATGGTAATTAAATATTAATGACAATAATAAAAATATCATAATCATAAAAAAAGAAAGGGTCAGATTTTTTCTAACTTTTTTTCTATTATTTAATTTGTTTATTAGCATTATTAAAATTTTTATTACCAGCAAACTTGTGCTGTTCACTGCTTTAAATCATGCCAGGTCAAACAATCGATATCATGAATTACACGTTCTAATCCAACTTTGCTTGTGCGTTTGCCGATCCGAGCATGCGTAAATATTAATAGTAATAATATGTGACAGTGTCTGCCATTTTGAGCCTTATGGAGCGACAAACGGAAATTATGTTTTTTACCATTTTCATATTTATTACAGCCACAAGAATAGATTTCGAGAAGCACAAAGCAATATAGCGCTAAGGTTTACTGCAAAAGCAAACGAAATTCACACCAACCCGATATTTTGTTTTCGTTTCACTGATTGGATACAATTTACATACTAGCTGGATAAACTTTAAGTAACTCTGGTTCTTGACATCGCTTTTCAAAGATCTATAATACGAACATTCTTAAAATAGTGTACATGAAGAAAATTTAAGACGGCGATAGAAATCTTGAATTCCTCTTTTCAGGCGACGCTTTGAAATTTATAGTCAGTGCGCGGAAATCCAATTAACTTTACGTGCAGATTTTATGACGTCACTTTCATTTCACGTTTCGTGACGTCAACGTTGCACCTCCAAAAGGCTCAAAATGCCAGGCACTGTCACATATAATTACTTGCATCTTCGTTCTGTATTAATAATTTTTCCTTGCCCGTGAAGAATCACGTTCTCGGGCAGATGCAAATATTAATTCATATCTCTGCTTTAAGAGTCATGGAAGGGACACAAAATTATGACGGACGGACAGATGGACGGACGGACAGACATACAGACAGACAGACAGACAGACAGACAGACAGACAGACGAACAAGGTGATCACTAAAAAGTCTCTGCTGACTTCGTCTGGCGGGGCCCTTATCAGGGATAATTCATGGGTAAGGAAAATATTGCTTAAAATAAACACAAGCACACGAGCAGAGTTTCTATGTCACAGAAACTTTAACAAAGGAATCACGCCAAACATTTAGCATTTACACAGAGCAAATTATTTGCTGAAGAAAATGTACATAGAATCTTTGTCAAATAAACTTTGGCAATGAAATATTTGCTGCAGTGTTCACATGACCAAATAATATTCGTCAAAAGTTACCTGCAGCAATGAAACAAAATCTTTGTCATATTTTCCACGCTTATAGCAAATTTCTTTGTTACATAATCTTTAGCAAAATTCTCCGTTTACACGGACAATTCTATCTAACTTTTCCAGATATAGTTGTCAAAGAGATATTGTCATATTTTGGCATTTACACGAGCAAATTTTTCTATGCCCAACCTTCTTTGTCACAGAAACTTTGCCCGTGTAGACGCGGTTTAAGGTGGTACACTCAGAATGTAATATATCGCCATTACCATAATGAACCCAATTATTTGGACAGAAGTGTTTGCGCAAACTGTGTAAACCATGAGCAAACTTTGTAAAATAGCTCGAGTTGACGTAGTAGGTTTTTTCTTCGTCGAATTTCCAATAGAATCAACTGATGGTAATGTGCACTACCCGTGGCGAATGTAGAATAATCAGTTTCTGGTGCCAGAAGGAATGTACGGAAAAGAAATTGGTCATTTCATTTCTTGTAGAATGATGCATATTTTTACCAAACTACACCATATGGTTAAGAGTTATGAGCAATTTCACTCACTGACTACAGCAGAAGGACAAACAGACTAATGGACTTGCACAGCGATTAAAGTGCACACCTGTGGGTCGTGCAATACTGTTTAGACTTTCGTCACCGTTTTGCATGCCGGTGGCTGGACAATGTTAAAATATATAAGTATACAAAATTTGAACCATATATACCACGGGGTTCAAGAGTTATGACCATTTTCGCTACTTGACCGTAAATTTTCAACTTGTGCTCAGCAAAGCCTCGTCCATCAAAAAAGACGGTTATGCATGCGAGTCGTTAGATAATGTTGACATGTATCAGTATGCAAAATTTTATCAAAATATAGAATGCGGTTCAAGAGTTATAAGTGTTTTCGCTAACTGATAACGGACGGACGGACGGACTCACACAGTGATTATAGTGCAAACCTGCGGGTTGTGCAATCCTCGGAAATATCACTATATAGCCACTTTTTCCAAGGGTAAATATACATTATGTGTTTTTGCATAGCCGTCCCATTTTCCTCATATAGTGGGTTTTCCCCGGATAATCTGATTATATGGCTTCAAAAAAAAAGCGGTAACAGAGTTCTGTAAAAAAAGTAGTTTTTAATGGAATCTCCCACCGTTTTTAGCTCACCAGAGCCGAAGGCTCCGGGGGAGCTTATAGGATAGGCAGTTGTCCGTCGTCGTCGAATGTCGTATGCTGTCGTTGTCGTTTGTCGTCGCCGTCCGTCAACACTTTTAAACAACATCTCCTCTGAATCCTCTAGGCTGCCGATTGGGCCCAAATTTCATCTGTGGGATCCTTGGGCTGGGGGATTGAAAGTTTGTGTTTTTTTTTTATGAAAATTGGCCATTTAGTGTGGTTGCTATGGCAACTTAGAGTCCCCATTGACTTATAATGGGGAAAATTGAAAAATGGCATTTTCTGCCAAGCCATTGCAGATATGTTGATAAAACTTTTATAGAAATGTTCCTTGAGATGTCTTCTATCAGCTATATGTTTTTTGCTCCACTTCTCCTTTTATAGGTTGCCATGGAAACCAAAATGCCAAAAAAAATGGGAAAAAAAATACTTAAAAATTATCTCCTCTGAAGCCACTGGGCCGATAAGGCCCAGATTTCATCTGTGGCATCTTTGGTCTGGGGGATTGAAAGTTTGTGTTTTTTTTATGATCATCGGCCCTTTAGTTTGGTTGCTATGGCAACTTAGAGTCCCCATTGACTTATAATGGGGAAAAATGAAAAATGGCATTTTCTGCCAAGCCATTGCAGATATGTTGATAAAACTTTTATAGAAATGTTCCTTGAGATGTCTTCTATCAGCTATATGTTTTTTTTTGGCCAACTGCTCCTTTTATTGGTTGCCACAGAAACCGAAATGTAAAAAAAGTGGGAAAAAATACTCAAAAAAAATATCTCCTCAGAAGCCACCGGGCCAATAAGGCCCTGATTTCATCTGTGGCATTCTTGGGCTAGGGGATTAAAAGTATGTGTTTTTTATGAAAATCGGCCCTTTAGTATGGTTGCTATGGCAACTTAGAGTTGCATTGACTTGCATTGGGGAAAATTGAAAAATGGCATTTACTGCCAAGCCATTGCAGATATGTTGACAAAACTTTTATAGATTGTTCCTTGAGAAGTCTCTTGTTAGCTATGTTTGTTTTTTTTTGCCCACTGCTCCTTTTATTGGTTGCCATGGAAACCAAAATGCAAAAAAATGGAAAAAAAAGATACTTAAAAAAAATTATCTCCTCAGATGCTATTGGCCGATAAGGCCCAGATTTCATCTGTAGTATCCTTAGGCTGGGGGATTGAAAATTTATGTTTTTTTTTTAAATGGCAACTTAGAGTTGCATTGACTTGTAATGGGGAAAACTAAAACATGGCATTTACTGCAATCAATATATGGAAAATAGTTATATATTTTGTTATCAACTCAACAGACTGTCAGACTGAGACTTTGTAGTTGTATATTTTGTATTAGCCTGAACAAATGTGACAGCAATTTTGAGCCTATACAAATTTGATAGCAATTTTGAGCTAGAGATCTGGTGAGCTTTGTGGCCCGTGGGCCTCTTGTTTTTCTTATCCCAGTAGAATTCGCGGAAATATGACTTTATAGCCAGTTTTATGCGGGGAGGTGTTTTTTTCATAGCCTTCCCCTAACCTTTTCCCCTTTTCCAATATAGCGGATTTTCTCCTGAGTAGATCTATACGGCTTCAAAAAAAAAAAAAAAAAATAAATAAATAAAAAAAATATCACGCTACAAGATGGAATTTGCTCCCTCACATCTTGTGATACACATAATAGTAAGGTTTTAATATGGAAGAAAAAAATGCAAATGTCTGTCCCAAAAATACTGCCACAAATAATAGATGCTAGAACCGCATGTATGAACTTATTGGTCTTTTTTGTTTTTCTGTTTGGGAGTTTGGCGGCGCTAGGAGTCGGGGAAGTGGGGTGGGGCCGTGGGGGGCGGGGAGGGGTATTTGTTCAAACAAATAGAGCATCCTTTAGTTTTGCATATAGAACTGTTTGAAAAAATCAATAGGTCTTTTAAGTTGGCTACTTTCGATTTCACAAACTTAAAAAAATGGTAAAAATACAATGTACAAGCGCGGGCCCTATTCATTGTCCCGCTTCTGTCTATATTGCATTGCTCAACGGGGGAACCAGAAAACATAAACTGTATTTTGTGAAGCGATTTGCCGTTTTATTTTATTTTATTTTATTTAAAAAAAATGCTACCCATACTTTTTGCCAGTCAATATATATTCACATTATCCCATATTTTATCACGAAACGGCAAGGTTGTAGCGCTTTTCGTAATGGTTTGTGTTGAGACGTTTATACCACCGAATTGCCTGTGAAGAATTTAATTTGATGGTATGCTGGCTGAGTGTGGCAGGCCACGACCAGTCTGCACACCTAATATTCAAGCACATAGTCTAAAGCACTTGATGACAAGGGGCAGTTGGCCTATTCTAACCCAGCAGGCACATCACGTCGTAATGACGTCAGTGCGACGTCATTCTTAATAACGTCAGCGTGACGTCACTTTGAATGTAATGTGCCCGCTGGTAAGTAGCTGGACCAGAACTACCTAAATGTGTATAAATGTGTCTTTTGCAAGCGTTTATCTGTGTTCAGTGAGCGTAGCAGAGCGACTGGTCAAGTGGATTGAGTTCGCCTTTCTTGCAGGGAGTTGTGGGTTCGGCACCCACTAGCGACGCCTGTTCCATTAATTTCTTCAGTTCTATGCCTTGTCATAGCGACATGAATCTTAGCGGAGTTTTGCTTCTGTTCTTTTGGATTATTTTGGCTTTTCATAAGTTCTTGCTGCACCTGGTGCCCTTGTCTCTCTCGTCTTACGAGACACAGGGGTTGAGGTGGCCCGGTGGGGGACGCCTGCGGTCGAAACGCGCATTTTACCTGATGTTAGCAGCTACTGTGTACGCAATGCGTCAGTAAGTGTGGCTCGGAGAGGGCTGCTCGTTGCTTTCCGAGACCTGCCCCATCCAACTTTCTTTCCAACTTCTTGGGTTTAGCGACACTGAAATGCGCGTCTGTCGCACTTCATGCGATATAGTTGCGTTTATATTCAATATTTACATTCTTTGTGTATTTACTGAAAAGCCCTATAGTAAACCATTAGAACGTAATGTAGTTTACATTCCAATAATTACATTGAGTCATGCGACCTCAATGACGTCAAAATAAGCAATCGCTCTCTACAACCTGATTGGACGTCAGTGACTTCATGACGTCATGCATGCTGTTCTGCTGTTAGCAGAAATGCTGCGTGTACATGTCTAACAGCTTCAATTTTAGCGCTTATGTAAGATTTTTCATGAAAAATTTGATTGAAATGAATGTAAATATAAGCAATGAACTTAATTTTCTGATGTTTATCGAAGTGTAAACTACATTGGGTCACTGGCAAAGTTTACATGAACCCCATCGGGGTTCATTCACTTTGCACGTGACCCAATGTAGTTTACACTTCGATAAACCCCAGAAAAATGAAATTCATTCCTTAAATAAACCTGGAAATTTGCACCGTTGATAGTGCAATTCGTTTTTATAATTATGCCTTTCTGTCTCTGCATTTGAATAAAAGAAAAGAAAAGAAAGAGTGAAATACAGGAAAGAAAAATACATGTACTTCGTAATAACGCCCACACTTCCATAGTAAAGTCTGTATTTCACCTTTAGGAGATGATATAATAAACAGCAGCAGGGGCATACCAATGTGAAATATGCTTCTGTAATACACATGAGAATATTTGCTTAATATACAGTAGCAATAAACAAAATTTTGAGCCGTGACACGACAAAACGTACAATGTGGTTATGCACACAGCGCAGACTCAGATCAGTCTGGGCATCCGCCCAGTCTGATCAATTTTATCGCTAAGCGCTTAAAGGGTAGATAAGGGTCTAAGTTACCTCCATGCGGACAGCGAAGACTTTAATCAGACTGGGCGGATGCCCAGGCTGATCCGAGTCTGCGCTGGGCGCATAACCACATTGTTGGTTTTGTCGTGTCACGGCTCAAATGAATAAATACTGCGCCTGCACCGGTGACACACATTTTATGGGTATGATAAGCTTCGTTCATGTTAATGAAAGGATTTTGGTGATGATGACGTTTGCAACCTGTGCATGCTCGGATCAGCAAGCGCATATGAATGTAGGATCAGAACATGTGGTGATAAATGTAACAATGATAACAATCATAAAATCATTTATACGAGGGATGATCCAGAAGTTCGTGGACACCTTAAATAACTAAGGAATCTGAAAAGACCCATCGATGAAATACTACATGCCCATTGCCACACCATTGGTAAACACACATGTAAATTTTGAATCAGATATCTCAAACGGTTCATATATAACAATGCATTTTGTTTAGTTACCCTAGGTAGCGCAGCGCACGACACAACGTCACGTTGACGTCTGGTATATGATAGTGCTCAAAATGCGAAGCTGATAAGATCCACCAAAGAAATCATGACACTAAAATCACAGTTTCAGCATTTATATAATGCGAGGAATAGAGCAATAAGACAATCATAAGTTTTCCATCAGGTTTTATAAAGCACAACTTCTGATATCGCGTAAACATTTCTTGGGCTCAGTTTTGAGGTGTATAATATATTATTTCATCGAATACGTGCATCATTGCCATCCTGAGGTCCGAAAATATAGCTCGATATTTATTTTCAGCACTCTTTTACACAGTATTTTCAAACGAGTATGTCTCATGATGCTTCGTGTAAAATATGGTTTGTTTCCATTGGTTTTATGTCTTTTTATGTCGACCTTTAGACAAACTGTTTGCGTGGAGACGTTCAAAAACGTCATTTTCTTTTTTCATGTCAGAGGGTGGTGGTCTGTTTTGTTTGTGCAGAATGTCATGTAAAATGCCAATAATGAATATTCATATCGTTTGAAAGTGGGAAATGCTACTTTAGTTCTTGACTGCAATTTTATATCGAAATTTTAAGGATAAAAAATATATCTGATTATTTTAAAAGGAACATTTTGTATTTTCCTGCAAAAACTCTGGAGTGCGCCGCACAGACAACCCCTGGTATATTCAAACGTAAATGCTTAACCAAATATTCATTGAATTTACCTGATATTATGAGAAATTATTCAGCCATTTATAGAGAAGCATTGGTTAAGATTTGAAAGAAATAACTTATTGCAGTTTGATTTTATGGACTGTGTCCACGAATTTCTGGATCATCCCTCGTAATAATAAAAATAATAATATTTTATAATAATAATGATAAAAATGATAACAATAATAATGATACTAACAGCGAGACATTCCCTGGCTTATCAAATAAAAATATAACTTGCGTTCTGTTTTACTTTATCATTATTATTATTACAAACAGTTGATGATGCTGTTCGCTTTTGATGTTAAACCGGGACAGACTAAAACGCTGAATTTCTTGCTGAATTCAGCTACTTGCTGATCAGCCAAATGTGTCTAAAACGCTGAACTGCTGATATGCTGAATTTACAGAAATATGTCGTGATCTTGCTATCAGAATCGATCTTTTCAGCCGTTATGCTGATAATAGATAAAATATATTATAATACTATGAATTTAGCTATCATATGAGATACTTTCAGTCGCTATTTGATTTTATAGAAAAAATACCGGTAATATAATTTTCTAGTATATGCGATAGTTTCAGCTGATTTATTCTAATGTTATATACATATCATGGTTTATACTGCCATAAGCGATATTTACAGCAGTTATTCTGGTTTTACATTGTATTAAATTGTACACGATATATTAACAAAATTTCAAGGAGGCATATCAAATCCACTGTAAGAAAGCCATTAAATAACACACCTTTGATTGTTCGCTCGCGCCTAATGTAATCGATATCATATATATTTGAGTGTGAACTGTATAAAGAATTCAGACAAAAATATATTAGGAGATACTTTTGGAATAGACCGAATATGATAAAACTGAAAGAACTCATGTCAACTAATAATAGTAAATGTTTATTGAATTTATGTATTTTTGTTGAGAAAGCTTTTAAGATTAGGGCCATGTCATATAATCAGTAAACTGTCCGTATAAACTACATAACGTATCATCACACTGTATCATCACACTGGTTTCTGCATATCGTTACTGGACACTCTTATGAGTATTTCAGTAATTTGTATAAAATGTTCTTATTTTGCTTTGTTTTTGACGTAGCTTTTGGGTGCTCATTTGAGTCGCCTCAGTGAGGCGACCCTAATGAGTACTCAGGGTATACTCTCCTGGACTACATTAATTTGTCTCTATATTACATGGACTTGTCAACGTGATGTATATCTTACATCTTGTTATAAAATAATCTTATATAACGAAAAAGATTGTTTATGCACTGTTTCATCAAGCAGGTCTCTGTATGTGTATTTCTCCCATTCTGTATATATATATATATTTTTTCTCTCTGATTGCCACGTATATGATTGCCATTGAACCCATGTATCTTTGTATTACAGTATTATGTACACAACACATGAGCATGTACTGCTTAAAGTTGAATAAATTATCTATAAATTATCTATATATATTGTATAATCGATAATCCGATCATAATCAGTAATTCACAATCACCTTAACAGCTGAGTATATAATAATATAATAAACTATTACTTACTTACTTACTTACTATATTATAATCGACAGACTGTACATTAGGAAATTTGTTAACAAGGCATAATCTAATCAGCCATTACAACTAAAAAAAGAAGCCCTTCTAAATTCAAAGTGATTTACAAATTACTTTTTATTTCAGTTTCTAGCTTTAGTTTTGGCTAAACTGTAAATTGAAATATATCCAGTTTAATGATAGTGGCAAATGCTGAACTGTTTTCAAAAAGAATTAAATTTTAAATCATCATTGCGGGGTTTGCATGCTACGCTGGTGTAGGACAAGGTTAATGTTAGCTCCACTTTTTTTTCTTTTTTTTGTTATTAGCTGTGACTGATGTGTTGTACTTTCTCCATGGATTATCTTTTTTTATTTTGAGTATTGTCATTTATAAACAAATCTGGCATGTAGACAGTCACTGGACTGGCAATGAAAACTTCCTCAAACTGCTAAGAGACGGCAGTCTGCACTGCATTCGCATGCCATATCACTAATTGCTAAAACTACATGGATTGCCGTAAAACGAGAGCTGTCGAATATGAGACTCTTCGTCCAAATCTATGCATCTAAGACTGAGATCAGACTAGGTAGATCATGAGAATCCTGTTAATAGTTCAGATCTTCCGAAATAATTTAGAACAGCCACTCATAACGTCACAATTTCGCATAGACAATCTGTGGATCCAGATGAATATGTGATCAGTGAAGTCCATAAATAAACTGTATACTCCTAAAGTGTGCTACTGTATATCGTTTTCAAAACAGGTGTTCTTTAATTACCTGATTTATCGATTGTTTAAATAACAACTGGTGTCATCGATTAAGTTAGGTGCGATCGATTATTGAAGTGACGATAGTCAAGTGTGCCCAGGATAGAGTTACATGCCATGTCCTTACTTTTGCTGATATACAGTAGTATATAATATTGTCGGTTGTCTTTTTTTGTCTCAAAAGCGAGACATAGGTCCCGCTCTACCATCCTCGGTAACGCAGGTTTGATCATTTACGTAAATTTTCATTCATTTTAAAAAAATCATTCTTCCAATGTACATGGAAGTATGAAGCATAAATAGCGTAAAAGTGTGAACATCACAATTGGCATTTTAATTTTCGACATTTATCGGGCGATGGAGCTTTTGGGCTATGCTAAAAATTTAGGGGTCACAAATCTGAGCAGTTTTCACGGGGAACGATCTATATCTAGGTCTAGATCAGTCAAATGTGTCTAAAACGCTGAATTGCTGATTAGCTAAATCAATAGAAAACTGTTATGAATTTGGTACCATAATCGGTCTTTTCAGCCGTTTATGCTGATGTTATAACATGATAATATAATTTTACCCTGCTTTTACTATCATAAGAGATGTTTTCAGCCGCTATGCTGATATTACAGAAAATAATGTAATTTTGCTTTTATTTGCTATCAAACAAGATATTTCCAGCCGCTATGGTGATATTATAGGACATAATGTAATTTTGCTACGACTTTGCTATCATAAAAGATATTTTCAGCCGCTATGTTGGTTATAGAAATATATGAATAATGTCATTTTTATTGTAAACGATTGTTTCAGCAATTAAACTGATGTTATAGAAATATTAATTTATAAGTTTTACTGCCATAAGCGATATTTACAGCAGCTATGCTGATTTTATAGAAGAAAAATACCACGTTTTCTGTCATAAGCGATCATGCCAGTGTGTATTTTGAAAAGACTGGCGTTTGGGCGATTTTATCACGGATAGGACTATGGAGACTTTAAATCATCTGTTTATTATCTTGCTCATCTAACGCCCAAGTGTAAATGCGCGGCATCGATTAATCAGTGACACGCAACTTCGATTAGTGATATAAACGATTTATTTACGTGTGCATAATAAACGCACGCGAGCAATAAGGCTCCTTTAATATCGAAAAACTTTGCTTTGGACGGCCGGGTGGGATGGGGGGATGGGGGCTCAGATACTTCACACCAATTCAGTATTAGAAAATAATCCACCATATAGTGTGTCTGGGAGAAAAAACTCAGTATTTTGCCTTTATTCGATTCTATTTCTTATATTATGTTAATTTTGTATCTGTTGAAATATGAAATGAAATATGAAAAACAATATGATTAACCTAGTATTCGATCAGCCGTTTCTGCATATCAAAGACTTGCACCTATCGCCCAGGTGTGAACGCGCGGCATCGATTAATCAGTGACACGCGACATCGATTAGTGATATAAACGATTAAATTTAGTGTATATATCACCAATCGCTTGTCGCGTATCACTGAATAATAGATGCCGCGCGTTCACACCTTAGGCGTTAGGTGCATGTCTTTGAGATAACGAATAATTTTAATGTAAATAATATACAAACGCACTGGAGAATATAAGGCGCCTTTAATGTTGTAAAATATTGCTGGCTAGATATAAAAGCAGAAGAGAATATTGGATTTTGAAATAACAAAATGACAATAATTACTATATAAGGTTAACAATATTTATTTCATTTACTTTTGTCTGCATTGTTGGAAAAGACAACTGGACCAAGGCTAATGAACAATAGCAACAAATTTTCAACCCAGCCGGTAAATATTATTTGTTGCACTAACATTTTATCAGTTGTTACCGTGCATCTTGTACAAACAGCAATGGCTTTCAGAATTAAAGACGCTTTATCTTGCTCCAGTGCAGTGTCAATAATCGTTAAAGACCACATCTAAATTACTCGCGTATATCAATAATCGATGTCGTGTGTCGCTGGTAAATCGATACCGCGTGTACATTTGTTTGTAAAACACTGAGATTTCAGCGTCCGGCGGGAATCGAACCCGAGACCGCTAAATCTCTCAGGCCAGCGCTTAACCCACTGAGCTACGCAACTTTGCATCAGTCTGACTGTACACTAGAAATTTGAATATCAAACATTAACTTTTCGGTGGAATTACAGTAATTATTTTGCCGATTTTCACGTACTACCAACTTGGTGACCCAAGCTTATAGCAAACTCTTAGCAAAATGTCGTCGCTAAGTTATATTTATTTATTTATTTTTTTTTTTTTGCGTTACAACTTAGCCTCCAAAATCCATCGTTGTTGCAACGTACAGTAGTATATTTGCCGAAATATTTGGATCTCAGTGTGTGTGCGTTGTTTTTACTTATTTCAAATTGCTCTGATGCGAAAAAGTTATCTTCTTACTGTGTTTGGCATTTTTCCGGTTTTATGAGCACGATCTTAAGATCCCCTTATAATATACTGTTTTCAAGAATTTTAATAACATTTTATTTTCCCAATATTTAGTGTCGATACGGTAATGGGACTTTAATCAGGAAATCAATGCCGCTTTTTGCATATTAGTAAGTATAACTCATTTTATACTCAAATACAACTTCAAGCATTATTTCATTATTTTGGCACAACTAAATGGTCAATTGAACTCAAGAGTAAATTTAGGCGTAATACGAGTAGTTTCCTGAAACTTTCAACAAGGTATAAAAGATACAGATCATTTTTTTTTGGTTAAATTACTATTATATATTTGCAAAAGAAGACAAGAAAACATTCCAAAAGGATTTGTTTAATTGTGAAATATTTTATCAGCATATCAGCATTTCAGCGTTTTAGACCCGTTCTGCTGATCAGCAAGTTGCTGAATTCAGCAAGAAATTCAGCGTTTTAGACCGACCCTGTTAAACCAAACATTCTCTGACGTATAAAATAAATAAAAAAATAGAGAGAAAAAGATAAAAAAAAAGAAGAAGAAAAAAGAGAGGAAATTCTTTGTAATAACGTTTGACGTCCAAAGTAAAGATAGTACATATTTCAACTTTCCGTTTTAATGAGAATAGATAACGAACAGTAACAGTTGTATACAATGTGAAATATGCTTCTGCAATACACATACGAATATACAGGAGCAATAAACAAATGATACCTTACAGGTAAACAGATGCCCGCTTTAAAAGGACGGTGTCGTATTGTTTATGGGTAAGCCAGGTTTTGTTTATTTTGTAACAGATTTTGGCGATGGTGACGTATGTCACACTGTATGCTCGGATCGGCATACGCACAAGCAAAGTTGGATCAGATATGTAGTTTAAGATAACGATTGTTTGATCTGGCATAACTTTAAACGAGGAACAGCACAAGTTTCCTGATAATAATAATAATAATAATAATGATGAAAAATAAAAATAAAAAAAGAAAGAAAAATGTATAGAAAAAGAAATCTGGCCGTTTCTTTTTATTCTTTCTTTTATTTGATATTGTCAGAGAATAATTAAAAGTTTCTTTTCTACCGTGTCAGAGCATGGAACAATTTACCTGTTGTCGCGAAGCAATGTGAATCTGTAAACTCTTTCAAATGCTTTCTTCAAAGAGATAAAAAGTCAGTTCCTAAACATTATTATGTAGGTAGCAGAAAAGGACAAATATTATTAACCCGCTTACGAACCAACTGTAGTTCGCTAAATTTTGATCTCTTTGTTAAAAATGTATCAGATTCTCCTCTTTGTCATTGTGGAACTGTTGAGAATGCCCAACACTTTTTCTTTCATTGCACATCCTATCAAAGGCAGCGCGACGAATTAATAAATGCAGTGTCTCCATATCAGCATCCTTCCCTTGACCTATTTTTGTACGGCGACTTGTCCTTGTCTTATGCAACTAACAGTTTAATAATTAAAAATGTTTACAAATACATTATAGCAACAAAACGCTTCTAAACGAACTACACTCTTGTTATGCAGGTAGTCCAAGGCAAAAATTGATTAGCATAAATGTCATGACTGCTGCTGAGACCCGTTCCCGCTCTCTCAACCCTGTTTAGTATTTGCATATGTTAAGGATTACATCTTATTTGTCTAGTTTCCTCTTCTAACGATAGCTCGCTACCTTTCTTGCATAAAACTTTTCACTAACATTCCTTTTGTTCTATTTTTGTTTTGGAATTACATTGCCTCTTTTCTTTTCTTTGTAATATGTTATGGCAAAGAGGTAATCATACACAACTAGGCTTTGTTTGTTTATTTCCCTTTTCAAACACTGAATGCTGTTCAAATTTTGGTTTAACATTGTAACCTCTATTCTATGACATTTAGAGATCCGCCATAATTTGTACAAATGCTTCATAATAGGGAGAAGAACTCTACAAGCTTACAGCTTTCGTTCTAATCCCATAGCTTGTACTGATATGTTATTTGTATATATATGTATATATGTATGTCATTGTAAAAGCGAAATAAATATGTTTAAACCAATTAAAAGTTATTTCTATTATTGTCATTAATATTTTATCATTTTTATTATTTTTATATTTATCATAAAATCATTGCTGACGCTTTCTTCTTCTTCTTCATCTTCTTCTTTAATTGGACCAAGATAGTATCAGCATTAAATACAATAAGAATTAAGCAAAATATCTCAGAAACACTTCGAAAGAACGTCCAAAGTTAAGGTTTGAATTTAACTTTTCCTTTTCTTGACAACATATAGCAAACAGTAGCAGTGGATTAACAAAGCTTCTGTAATACACATACGAATAGGCTACTGAATACATGTATACAGCGGCAATAAACAAATGACTTCTCGAAGATAACCAGGTTGGACTGGCCGGATACCATGGATACGCACAGTTTATATGTAAGCTAGGCATCGTTTTGGTATTAGATATTTCCCTCGTTTGGTAACAGTTTTAAATGATTATTAAAAAAAATATATAAATGATATTAATTTAAGTTAATCTTAAACATAATAGCAGACCCTTGTCTAGTGAGCATATGTTAAGCAAAACCAACAAATCATTTGCCATATACAGTTATCCATACAGGTATTAGTTGTGCGACTCCACAGCATGAATTGAAGCGATATTTCAAAGGTGCCGAAGAACCGATAGAAGGCATCTTCTGATTGGTCAGTTTATTTTTGGAGAAATACGGGTCGACCCGTATAATAGGGGTCGCCCCGTATAATACGGGTCGACCCGTATTTTTGAAATACGGGTGGACCCGTATATTTACGGGTCGACCCGTATATTTACGGGTGGACCCGTATTTAAGATACGGGTCGACCCGTAAAATGCGGGTCGACTCGTAATTTACGGGTCGACCCGTAAATGCAAGTAGACCCGTAAAATACGGGTCGATCCGTATTTTTACGGGTCGACCCCTATTATACGGGTCGACCCGTATTATACGGGTCGACCCGTAAATATACGGGTCGACCCGCAAATATACGGGTCGACCCCTATCTGAAATACGGGTCGACCCGTAAATACGGGTCGACCCGTATGTCTGAAATACGGTTCGACCCGTATCGGTGCTTTTGACCCTCTTGGTACACCATATTGATCAGACTGCGTGGATGCGCAGGCTCATCTTAACCTTTGCTGGTCGAATGTACCTTAAACGCCCTTTTGCGTGAAGCGGCTCAATTATAATCAATCATGACATTGATACTTTTAATTATTGTCTTAAATTTGAAATGGATCTCTTTATTAAACTTTCAGACGTCTGAAAAGGAGTAAAACTCGATAAGAAAAGGCAAGTAAACAAAGAAACTAGGAAATTAATACTGAATTAATTCCAATTTTGACTAGAAATGTATGTAAAATAAATGATCATATTTCACGAATAGCAGGCATTACATGAATAAGTTACAACTAGTGAAAACAGTCGCAAAAACAATCATGTTTCATAATTTGAGCCGCAACGCGAGAAAACCAACAATGTGGTTGTGCGCCCTGCACAGACTCAAATCAGCCTGGGCATCCGCCTAGTCCACTCAGACTTTTCGCTAAGCGCTTAAAGGGTAGCTAAGGGTCTAAGCTACCTCCATGCGGACAGCGAAGACTCTGATCAGACTGGGCGGATGCCCAGGCTGATCTGAGTCTGCATTGGGCGCACAACCACATTGTTGGTTTTCTCGCGTCGCGGCTCATTTGTTAAACAGGTTTGCAGTTAGAGTTTCCAAATGAAACATAACGCAGTTTGGTGCGTCTGTTGCAATTGTCCTTTAAATCGTAATTGTCTTTTCAATCTAAGATGAACGGGCACCTTTCTGGGAAAGCTACTTTGTTTTTTCCTCCTCAAGAGAGGCTACACAATGTAACTCTCAAAGGATAGAATCTGCTCCCATGGGAGAAAGTTCGTTCCTTTAAACGTGTCCCGCTTTTGGCAGTCTTTTGGTTTATGTCGGGCTGTCTCCAAGAGAGAAGGAGAGAATGGTGAAATAGGATAGACAGGCGGAGAACATACCACAGAGTACGTTAGACCAAACACACGCACCAAGGAATGGTAGAGTGGGCGTACATACATTGTAAGATATAAAAGTATCCATCGTCCCATCATAGGTTAAAAACGTCTAAACTCAAATCGTTATAAAAAGCGGTTCAACTATCGCGTTGGTAATAAAATGTGGGTTGACGTGCATCTATTGAGTTATATAACTGGCAAAAAGGAGTAAAAATAAGTTTTTGAAAAATAACAATTTACTCCACAAAATACAATTTCCTGGTCTGGTTTTCCGTCTAGAAATGCCATATAAGTGTGACGGTATAAGGTCACGGATATAAATAGATATGCAAATTACAAACTCGGTAGTTTGTGGTCGAGTAAATGTTGGGGTATATAAGCAAATAAACTGCCCTTGGTAGGTGAGCATGCTTTTCCACTGACGGGGTTTGTTTGCAGGTCGGCCCACGTTACATTTGGTGGCAGCGGTGGGATAATGACAACTGCCAGACCGGAGTTGCCTTACCCATGTAATTCCCAGGCCAAGTCTCGGGACGAGACTTCTCGGAGGGGGAAGTAATGTGACGGTATAAGGTCACGGATATAAATAGATATGCAAATTACAAACTCGGTAGTTTGTGGTCGAGTAAATGTTGGGGTATATAAGCAAATAAACCGCCCTTGGTGGGTGAGCATGCTTTTCCACTGACGGGGTTTGTTTGCAGGTCGGCCCACGTTACATAAGCACAGGCGGTATAGTGACTGGGGCTCCGCCGCTGTACATTGTATTTTTACCATTTTGTCCAATTTATTGAATCGAAAGTAGGTCATTTTAGTTGCCAACTTAAATGACCCAAATAAGTTTTCAAACCCTTTTTGTGTGAAACTCAAAGATGTTTTATTTGTTTAAAACTGGCGAATCACGGTCATTTACAAGGACGAAACTATAATAAAAAGCTTGCAGTGATACCTCATGATAAAATTGTTCATGTTGATAGAGCAATGGGGCCTTTAATTAACGTTTGGAAGTGGAGCGACTAAAGATAGGCAAGAACCTGCTGTGATTGCAGTAGTTGCGGTATTATATTCTTTTCTTTCGTTTTTTGGCGTTCTATCATCCCATCTCACCTTTCGCTCTCTCTCTCACTAAGGACTGAAGTGCCGTCTCTAGGGGTCGTTCAGTAACCTACCACCCGTAACATTCGCTGTAATACAGTTTTGCTTGTACATAACTGTGTTTTAATGCTATGACTTTGTATCGTTGTGTCCGTTGATTTATTTTCAAAAAGGTTTTGACTATTGTTTAACGGCAAGATTTGCAAAGTGTTCGTTTCAATTAGCATAGTAAGCCATTTTAGTAGCATAATTTGACTTACATAGTTCCCGCTAACATTAACAGTATAAAATTTGTATTTTCCTGAGCGCTTTCGCATTTCGGCGTCTTCAGAAGTAATAAAGATGAAAGAAAAGAAGAATGAACCAACATACGTTTTACATTTAGACAAAGAAATTTGGCGAAAACAATGAGAAGATTCAAAAGAAAAAAAAGAAAGAAAAAGAATGTACCAGTACATGTATTCCTGTTTGTAATCAATTTCAAATCATTGTAACATCGTTAGTTGATCCAGTCGCAACCTTTTCATGTTTTTACCAAGACATATCGGCAAAGCTAATTTACTCTGTCTGACCTGAAAATAGTGAAAAAGAATGGAAAGACTTTCTGGACCACTACAGAATACTTAGTTGTGGTGACAATAAATAGCAGACTGAACTTTGTCATGCTGATGGGGTTTTAGATGTTGCTATAATGGCTCTCGACGGAACTGATTATTCTGTCATCTGATTGTGCGTAAAGTATAAACTTACATATTTGAGCCGCCGCACGAGAAAACCAACAAAGTGGTTGTGCGCCCTGCACAGACTCAGATCAGCCTTGGCATCCGCTCAGTAAGCTCCAACTCTTTGCCAAGCGCTTAAAGGGTAGATAAGGGTCTAAACTACCTCCATGCGGACAGCGAAGACTCTGATCAGACTGGGCGGATGCCCAGACTGAACTGAGTCTCCGCTGGACGCACAACCACTTTGTTGGTTTTATCGTGTCGCGGCTCAATTATGTGCTTACACATTTTACGCTATCTGCATCACGATAGAACTCAGACATTTGAAGAAAGGTTTCAGGTAGTCGAGAAATGCTTTTAACACGGTTTCATAAAGAAATTGCTGCAGCACATTACACGGTCTTGATCTATTCTTCATGCATAATGCAGAAATTATAACATGTCTGCTGAATGGGAACACACCCGTGTTTTCCCGCCTTTTCTACAACGGATAACATTGTCTATTTTTTTCTTTCTGTTTTTAGCTCACATGAGCCTTTAGGCTCATAGGTGAGCTTATAGTATAGCCAGGCATCCGTCGTCCGTCCGTCCGTCCGTCCGTCTGCTCTCATGAGAGGGTATTTGTGGGCTGAGCTGTGAGTACAAATCCCATTTGTGGGGTGAATTCGACTTTTGTGGTGCACCTCATTAGTCGAAGTTTTCTGACACCTTCTGTGTGATGATGAGGGGTAGATGGGTCATTTAAAATCATTTGTTTTCACAAGTTTTGTCCAATCTGTCCGTGATTGGACAAAATTTGAGGGTTCATGTGTACAGAGGGCACGTGTGAGCTGTGATCGACCCGCAAGTGCACTTTGTACGATTCTGTCCATAAAAGATAACCCCCAAGTCTGGGGTGCAACCTACAACAACACCCTCATGCGTCCGTCCGTCCGTCGTCAGTCCGTCGTCCGTCCGTCCGTCCGTCGTCAACATTTTCAAACATCTTCTCCTCTGAAACCACTGGGCCGATTGAAGCCATATTTCATGTGGAGCCTACCTAGGTCGGGGGAACGAAAGTTTGTTCCGGGTATCTGGGTCACATGACCAAGATGGCCGCCACGCCCATATATGGTAAAAACCCTTAAAAATCTTCTTCTCCAGAACCAAAAGGCCTATGACCTTGAAACTTGGTATGTAGCATTGGGCATGCCGGCCCATCATAGTTTGTACAAATCATGACCTTGCGTTGACCTTGACCTAATTTACGGCATGGTCAACTTTGGTACGTTAGGCTTTTGTATGGGAAAACGCTTAAACAGTGGATTTCTCAGCAACTATTTAAGTTTTAGGAACAATACTTGGTATACATGGTGGACTAAATGACCAGATGAAGATATATGTCACTAAAGGTCAAGGTCATTCCGTCGGACAATCAGTCGTCAAGATTTTCAAACATCTTCTCCTCTGAAACCACTGGACCAATTGAAGCCAAATTTCATATGGAGTCTCAGTGAGATGGGGGAATGAAAGTTTGTACCCGGGGTCTGGGTCACATGACCAAGATGGCCGCCATGCCCATATATGGTAAAAACCCTTCAAAAATCTTCTTCTCCAGAACCAAAAGGCCTATGACCTTGAAACTTGGTATGTAGCATCGGGCATGACGGCCCATCATAATTTGTACAAATCATAACCTTGCATTGACCTTGACGTAATTTACGGCATGGTCAACTTTGGTACGTTAGGCTTTTATATGGGAAAACGCTGAAACAGTGGATTTCTCAGTAACTATTTAAGTCTAAATTACAATACTTGGTATACATGGTCGACTAAATGACCAGATGAAGATATTATGTCACTAAAGGTCAAGGTCATTCCGTCGGACCATCCGTCGTCATGATTTTCAAACATCTTCTCCTCTGAAACCACTGGGCGGATTGAAGCCAAATTTCATATGGAGTCTCAGTGGGATGGGGGAACGAAAGTTTGTACCCGGGGTCTGGGTCACATGACCAAGATGGCCGCCATGCCCATATATGGTAAAAACCGTTCAAAAATCTTCTTCTCCAGAACCAAAAGGCCTATGACCTTGAAACTTGGTATGTAGCATCGGGCATGCCGGCCCATCAAAGTTTATACAAATCATGACCTTGCGTTGACCTTGACCTAATTTACGGCATGGTCAACTTTGGTACGTTAGGCTTTTATATTGGAAAGCGCTTAAACAGTGGATTTCTCAGAAACTATTTAAGTCTAAGGTACAATACTTGGTATACATTATGTCACTAAAGGTCAAGGTCATTCCGTCGGACCATCCGTCGTCAAGATTTTCAAACATCTTCTCCTCTGAAAACACGGGCGGATTGAAGCCAAATTTCATATGGAGTCTCAGTGGGATGGGGGGAACGAAAGTTTATACCCGGGGTCTGGGTCACATGACCAAAATGGCCGCCATACTCATATATGGTAAATACCCTTCAAAAATCTTCTTCTCCAGAACCAAAAGGCCTATGACCTTGAAACTTGGTATGAAGCATTGGGCATGTAGGCCCATCATATTTTATGCAAATCATGACCTGGCGTTGACTTTGACCTAATTTACGGCATGGTCAACTTTTGTACGGTAGGCTTTTTTATGGGAAAATGCTTAAAGAGTGGATTTCTCAGAAAATATTTAAGTCTAAGGTACAATACTTGGTATACATGGTGGACTAAATGACCAGATGAAGATATTATGTCACTACAGGTCAAGGGCATTCTGTCGGACCATCTGTCAAAAAGATTTTCGAACATCTTCTCCTCTGAAACCACTGGGCCGATTGAAGCCAAATTTCATATGGAGTCTCAGTGGGATAGGGGAACAAAATTTTATACCCAAGGTCTGGGTCACATGACCAAGATGGCCGCCATGCCCATATATAGTAAAAAGCCTTCAAAAATTTTCTTCTCCGAAACCAAAAGATCTATGATCTTGAAACTTGGTATGTAGCTCCGGGCATGCGGGCCCAACATAGTATATACAAATGACGACCTTGCGTTGACTTTGATCTAATTTACGGCATGGTCAACTTTGGTACGTCAGGCTTTTGTATGGGAAAACGCTTAAACAGTGGATTTCTCAGAAACTATTTAAGTCTATGGTACAATACTTGGTATACATGGTCGACTAAATGACCAGATGAAGATATATGCCACTAAAGGTCAAGGTCATTCCGTCAGACCATCCGTTGTCACAATTTTCAAACATCTTCTCCTCTGAAACCACTGGGCCGACCGAAGCCAAATTTCATATGGAGTCTCAGTGGGATGGGGGAACAAATGTTTGTACCCGGGGTCTGGGTCACATGACCAGGATGGCCGCCATGCCCATATATGGTAAAAAACTTTCAAAAATCTTCTTCTCCAGAACCAAAAGGCCTATGACCTTGAAACTTGGTATGTAGCTTTGGGCATGCAGGCCCATCATAGTTTATACAAATGATGACCTTGCGTTGACCTTGACCTAATTTACGACATGGTCAACTTTGGTATGTTAGGCTTTTATATGGGAAAACGCTTATACAGTGGATTTCTCAGAAACTATTTAAGTCTAAGGTACAATACTTGGTATACATGGTCAACTAAATGACCAGAGGAAGATATTATGTCACTGAAGGTCAAAGTCATTTTGTCGGTCTGTCCGTCATCAAGATTTTCAAACATCTTCTCCTCTGAAACCACTGGGGAGATTGAAGCCAAATTTCATATGGTGTCTCAGTGGGATAGGGGAACTAAAGTTTATACCGGGGGGCTGGGCTACATGACCAAGATGGCCACCATGCCCATATATGGTAAAACCCCTTCAAAAATCTTCTTCTCTAGAACCAAAAGGCCTATGACCTTGAAACTTGGTATGTAGCATCGAGCATGCGGGCCCATCATAGTTTATACAAATCATGACCATGCGTTGACCTTGAATTAATTTACGACATGGTCAACTTTGGTACGTTACGCTTTTATATGGGAAAACGCTTATACAGTGGATTTCTCAGAAACTATTTAAGTTTAAGGTACAATACATGGTATATATAGTCAACTAAATGACCAGATGAAGATATTATGTCACTGAAGGTCAAGGTCATTTTGTCGGTCTGTCCGTCGTCAAGCTTTCCAAAACATCTACTCCTCTGAAACCACTGGTCTGGTTGAAGCAAAATTTCATATGGAGTCTAAGTGTGATCAGGGAATAAAAGTTTGTTCTCAGGGTCTTGACCTAGATGGCCGCCATGCCTGTGTATGGTAAAAACCCTTCAAAATCTTCTTCTCCTGAACCAAAAGGTGTATGACCTTGAAACTTGGTATGTAGCTTTGGGCACTCAAGCCCATCATAGTTTATACAAATGATCATGCGTTGACCTTGACCTAATTTATGACACTGTCAACTTTGGTACATTATGTAGTCTTTTATATGGGAAAATGCTTAAACAGTGGATTTTTCAGAAACTATTTAAGTCTAAGGTGCAAAATTTGGTATATATGGTTGACTAAATGACCAGATGAAGATATTTTGTCGTTGAAGGTCAAGGTCATTCTTTGACTTTTGTACAAGGTCATTGAGATTCTGTCACCCGTCAACATTTTCAAACATCTTGTCAGAGGCCACTAGGGTCAATTGAAGCCATATTTCATATGGAGCTTCACCGGCTTAAAGGAACCATAGTTTGTTCAGATGGTCTTGGTCACTTGACGAAGATGGCCACCATGCCCATATATGGTAAAAACTCTTCAAACGTCTTTTTCTCGAGAACCGAAAGGCCTATAACCTTGAAACTTGGTACCGGTATGTAGCATTGGGCACTCAGGCCCATCATAGTTTATACCAATGATTACTGTATTTCATATGGAGCTTTAATACTGGGTCAAAGGAATCAAAGTTTGTTCAGATGGTCATGGTCGTATGAACATGGTGGCCACCACACCCATTTATGATAAAAAAAACCTTCAGAAATCTTTGTCCAGAAATAAAGGCCCAGTGACCTTGTTGCTTGGTATATAGAATTCGGACTCAACATTAATCCCCAAGGGAGGGGGCCCCTGCCCTGGTGCTATATACATGTATAAAAGCATGAAAATATATACCAGGACCAAGTGTCAGGTGAGCTACAGGACCATTGGTCCTCTGGTTTTTTTTTACTTCCTCTTTGCTTAGCTGGACGACGAAGCCTTTCCGAAATGAAGTCAATCTTAAAGTCTCCATAGTCCTATGAGTGGTAAAAACGTGTAAACGCAAATCATTATGAAAAGCGCTTCAGTCTTCACGTTTTGTGATAAAATGAGGGTTGATGTGCATATACCGACGCATATACCTGGCAAAAAGTGTTCGGAACATGTTCTTGAAAGACGACAAATCGTTTAACAAAATACAGTTTTCCTTTTCTGGTTCCTCGTCCATCAATGCCATCTCAACAAATGCGCGACAGTGAAAAGGGTTTCATGCATGTACATTGTATTTTTAGCATTTCATTCATTGTTTATGAAATCGAAAGATGACCCAAATTAAACCTCGAACCTTTTTTATGCGAAACTCAATGATGTTTTATTTGCAGCGATATCTCACGATAAAATTTTTCATGCTGATAGAGCAATGGGGCGTTTAAGGGACAGAATTTGCTAAAAGGGGAGTAATTCACTCCATTAATAGTTAACCCCATTTAGAAGAGAACCAAAAATGATAATGGCAGCGTAGCTCCCCTGGAAGCAAACCCATTCATCTAAAATGAATTTCACCAGAAACCTTCCGCAAGCGATGCAAAGTGATATCATTTGACGGAAAAATGTGCCAGTCGGATAACAGGTTTTGATTGGTTCGTGATCGTTGCCTTCTCATCTGCTTTGAAAATGAATAATCCTTTCAAATAATGGAGAGGGCTAAACTGAAAGATGGAACAGTCGTTTTCAGGCATTTAGGAATGAATGGATTTGGGCAGCGGATTACCAACAGCCAGCCAGAGAATTATTACCCGTGAAACACAGGATCTTAAAACAAGTAAGAAAAAAAAAAAGACTCACACATGCATAGAAATGCATAACACGTCTGCATATGGCAAACTTTAGACCTGCCTGCGCATTTGGGTGTTCTGTCCCTGTAAAGACATCAGTGAGCTTAAAAGGTAGGTATAGCGTAGAAACGTGGTTTTCTGCGCCTGTAAACTCCTCAGTGTCCTTAAAAGGTACGGTATGTGCCAACAGAAAAGAGTCCTGACCAGACTACGTATTCGCGCTTTCTGTTCTGAATAATTTAACTTTTTCGTTCTATTCTCATTTATAAACATGTTCTCCAGGGGGCACAAGGGAACGAATCCCAACAGACACACAACCTTGAATCAACCTTGATTCAACGTCATGACGTTGAATCAAGGTTGATTCAAGGTTGTGTGCCCAGTTGGGAATCCTTAACATCCACTCCTGGTAACGAGTCTGTCCGTGTCCTCTCCAATGTTTTACTACTGTTTTGCCCATCGTTTTTTTTATGCACTCCGTTGACAGCCCTTGTAAAAAACGTCTAAACTCAAAACATTGTTAAAAGCGGTTCAACCTTCGCGTTTGGTAAAAAAATGTGAGTTGATGTGCATATATTGAGTCATTAAACTGGCATTAAAGGCCCCATTGCTCTATCAGCTTGAAAAAAAATTATCATGAGGTATCGCTGCAAGCTTCTCACTACAGTTTCGTAATTGTAAATGACCGTGATTAGGCAGCTTTAAAAGAATAAAACATCATTCAGTTTCATATAAAAAGGGTTTGAAAACTTATTTGGGTCATTTTGGTTGGCAACTAAAATGACCTACTTTCATAAAATGGTAAAAATACAATGTAAGGCATGGAGTCCAAATCACTATCCCGCTTATGTTTATATAGCATTGCTAGACGGGAAAGCAGAACAGGAAATTGTATATTGTGGAGCGATTTTTTATTTTTCAAAAACTCGTTTTCTCTACTTTTTGTCAGTTATATGACTCAATATATGCACACCAACCCACATTTTATTACCAAACGTGAAGGTTGCACCGCTTTTCAGTGATTTGAGGTTAGGCGTTTTACCACTGATAGGACTATGGAGACTTTAAGTAGAAAAACAAGTTTTTGAATAATAACAAATCGCTTCACAATATACTGTTTCCCGTTCTGGTTTCCCGTCTAGAATTCTATACTACATAGGCGGGATAGTGATTGGGGCTCCACTCCTGTACATTGTATTTTTACCATTTTATTTAACTTAATGAAATCGAAAGCTGGCAACTAAAATGACCCAAATAAGTTCTGAAACCCTTTTTTTATGTGAAACTGGAGGATGTTTTATTTGTTTTAAAGCTGGCTAGTCTTGGTCATTTACAACGAGAAAACTATAGTAAGAAAAATTTGCAGCGATGCCTGAGAATAAAGTTTTTCATGCTGATAGAGCAATGGGGCCTTTAACCCGGGACACACAAAGATAGGAGCGGTGCTACTTGCAGTAATGCAGTTTGTGTGTTCATCGCTGCATTATGTGCTCTGTGTTATCTTTTGTGAATTTTATGTATCGGTATTACATAGCGCATGCTGTATAAATAACATATTTCTTACATTAATTAGCTGTCCTGACTCCAAGATTAATAGCTGTGCTTCCTGAAATATGCTTGTCTTATTATTTGTGCGGACTAAGCGTTATGTTCCGTCTTATGTTCCTGCTAAATCTTATAAATAACGCACAACTTTTATCATGTCTTCATGTTTTTAGAATATATACAAATTTTCATTTATCTCATTTATCAATATGTTATAAGACCATCTAAACTGATAAACAAGATTTCTGCATTATTATGGTGCATTCATTGTAATTAATTAGTTCTTTGAAGGCGTTTTAACAACACGAATGCATTTTCACTCAAACATGTCGCTGTGTTTTTCAATAAATGCCTACAAGTGTGGAGCCATGAGCTCTGCAACAAATACATGGGTTCTACGAGAACTATTTATGGTCGGTTTGCCTGTACTTTAATCATGTTAACAGCGGAGTGAACATTGTCAAGAACAGATCATGTTAATAGCAGAATTGTCAAGAATGTATCATGTTAACAACAGCATTGTCATGACTTGTGAACATTGTCAAGTATGTATCATGTTAACAGCAGCATTGTCATGACTTGTGAACATTGTCAAGAATATAACATGTTATCAGCAGCAGCAGCATTGTCATGACCTGTGAACATTGTCAAGAATATGTCATGTTAACAGCAGAATTGTCATGGTTTGTGAACATTGTCAAGAATATCTTCCTACTCAGGAGTATATTAAGTATACCGCTTGGGTTGTGTTGTAAAAACGATCCACAAGGAGCTGAAAATTATCGCATTTTGGTCGCTGTGAGACCCCGAACATGAATAAAACTAAAAGTGAACAAGATCATTTAATATGAATACACAGACAGCAGAGTGCCTAGTCTGTGCTGCAGCAAACTTTGACCAAGGAACAAACCTTGAAATGAGTATGCAATATGTACACACTGGTCTGGCATTCAACACAGGCAACGAAGACAACGTACAAGGAACCTGCTTGTTCTGCTCATCAGGATAAATTTGTTTCAGAAGTATAGTCTCACGGACCATCCGACCCCTTCTCTTGAAATAGGACTCAAAAGTTTTACTGAATTGATATGCATATTCAAGAAATGCTTGAAAACAATTTTGGGCTACAACGACCAGGTAACGAATTGGTGAAAAACCTTATTCAAGCACTGCATTTATACTAGATGGAATTTCTTCGAAAATCTGGTCTGACTAAGAGGTATAACAAACTGCCGGGTCCGTAAGAATGAAAGTTTGAAATTAATGTAAGAAGTATGCGAAAACAATCGTGTTTTATAGTATGTTGCCTCGTTGCCTGTGTTGAATGCCAGACCAGCGTGATGTAAGGAAAAGCGTAATTTTAATTTTGAATGCAGTTTTTGTCGTAGAGGATATAAATAGTTACATCAGCACTGTACTTTAATCAGTGGAGTGTGGATAGCAACAATCACTGAGTGGTAACAAAAGCATGCATATATTTCCCTGATGGTAAGAAATATATCCGTCAGTATATGACGAGTATACCGATGTCGTCGGTTTTTTGCGACATGGGATTACCATATGTGTACATACATGTTAGCATTTTTAAGTTTCGACAATTCATAACGCAGCAACGTATGTTGTCGAGAAAAAAGTTACGCACCGCATACTTTTATCTCGCCAATGTAAACTGCTGTTCTTATGTAATAATCGGTAATCAATGTTCGTGTCTGGCCTTGTTGCTTGACGTTTACGTAGTTGTCAAGACAGCTTTGCTGCAAGAACATGCTTCATTTATGCTTGTCTTTGATGAAGAATGCAAAAGAATTCTGATATTGAAGTAGTCTAGAAGAATTTAGCTGAAAAACGGCAAATGACTCTGCAGAACTGTTTACTTTTAATGGACACCCTTTCAAGAAAAGCAACTCTGCCAATTTCATTTTCGCGTCCCTTCTCAACAGCCCAGCAGGCACATGACGTCGTAATGACGTCAACTGACGTCGATGCGACACTGTTACGTCGCATCGGCGTCCGTTCGATGTCATTTCGACGTCATGTGCCTATCACGTCGCATTGGCGTCAGTGTGACGTCATGAAGCCTTCATGTGCCCGGTGGGAAAGGTCAACTCAAACAGTAGAATTTACCCTACCCAACAACAGATTATTGTTGGAATAAAAAATGCCACCGGCCTATCGCAAAGGAAGTCACACAGGTAGATGAATATCAATGTTTGCTTTTCTTCGTACAGAAAATAAAAAAAAAATAAAATAAAATAAAAAATAAATAAATAACTAAAGAACACTGTCTGTCATAGCCCTTCTCCCTCTATCTGGAAGACGGCTCGATATAGACTGAAACACTGTCTCAAAGACCGTGAAACCAAATAAAAAAGACTGTCCCACCCTGTGCGCAACTGCCATTAGCAAGTGCTTATACGCAGACAGAATAAAAACCGCAATATAAAACTGCAGGCTGTCGGCTCGATTAAAAATAATAATAATGCTAGGATGACATCCCAGTTGACTTAGTGCAAATGCAGGATTTGCTATTAGCACTGTACGCCATCTGCACAATTCTAATAGACTGCATTGTAATTATTAATACATCTGTAATAATTGGTTATCAAACTGACATGCACCTTGATTAAATTGCGAATCAGTGCTTTAGCGGGTTGAATATTGACGTAGAAAACCGCATCAAGCAATTATAATACGCGTTGGAGCAGAAACGTATACTAGTCCCAGCGGCGTCTGGCGGAGGAATAAGGAAAGCCCAGAGAGAAAATTATAGCATTAGAATGAACTTAATGAACAAATTGTTGTGCAATTTAGTTTGCAATCTGACCTTTATTTCAAAGAATTATTGTTATTCAGTATAAATATGCTTACGTATACGTACAATATAATATGATAACATGGTGCAAGATCTGACCTGAGAAAATCGCTTTTCGTGTATACAGTCAACTCTCGATATCTCAGAGTCAAAATTCATAATAGACTACTGATATCTCAAAGTTCTTTGATATAAGAAAGTATTTTGAGATATCAGTGTTCAAGATATCGAGAGCTGACTGCAGTTACGTTTTCATGTTATTCTGCCATATTTTTCGATGAGAGACAGCTTTTGTGGCTTCCTGTTTGCTTCCCTTAAATATGAATCCCTTCCAAAATGGGGTCTAGTCTTAAAGAAAAAAATATAGGGTCGCGTCGGGTAACTTCGGACAGGGTGGCAATTTCGGACATACCATTGCAAACAGTAAAAATTCAGATGAGGCGGCTCATAATGAGCCGTCTCATCAGGATTTTCATTGTTTGGACCGTTATTTTTGTTTTAATTCCAAACAACTGACATATCAAGAAAACACTGTCGCTGTCCGAATTTACCCGCTGTCCGAAGTTACCCGACTCTCCTATTGACGCAGATAACCGCATCAAGCAATTATAATATGCGTTGGAGCAGAAACGTATACTAGTCCCAGCGGCGTCTGGCGGAGGAATAAGGAAAACCCAGAGAGAAAATTATAGCATTAGAATGAACTTAATGAACAAATTGCTGTGCAAATTAGTTTGCAGTCTGACCTTTGTTTTTAACAATATTGCTATTCAATATAAATATGGTTACATATACGTACAGTATAATGCGATAACATGGTGCTAGATCTGACCTGAGCAAACCGCTTATGGTGTATACAGTCAACTCTCGATATCTCTCAGTCAAAATTCATAACAGACTACTGATATCTCATAGTTCTTTGATATAAGAAAGTATTTTGAGATATCAGTGGTCAAGATATCGAGAGCTGACTGCAGTTACGTTTTCATGTTATTCTGCCATATTTTTCAATGAGAGGCAGCTTTTGTGGCTTCCTGTTTGCTTCCCTTAAATATGAATCCCTTCCAAAATGGGGTCTAGTCTTAAAGAAAAAAATATAGGGTCGCGTCGGGTAACTTCGGACAGGATGGCAATTTCGGACATACCATTGCAAACAGGGAAAATCCAGATGAGGCGGCTCATAATGAGCCGTCTCATCAGGATTTTCACTGTTTGGCCCGTTATTTTTGTTTTAATTCCAAACAACTGACATATCAAGAAAACACTGTCGCTGTCTGAATTTACCCGCTGTCCGAAGTTACCCGACTCTCCTATTGACGTAGAAAACCGCATCTAGCAATTATAATACGCGTTGGAGCAGAAACGTATACTAGTCCCAGCGGCGTCTGGCGGAGGAATAAGGAAAACCCAGAGAGAAAATTATAGTATTAGAATGAACTTAATGAACAAATTGTTGTACAAATTAGTTTGCAGTCTGACCTTTGTGTCAAAGAATTATTGTTATTCAATATGAATATGGTTACATATACGTACAATATAATATGATAACATGGTAAAAGATCTGACCTGAGCAAACCGCTTATGGTGTATACCCTCAACTCTCGATATCTCAAAGTCAAACTTCATAACAGACTACTGATATCTCAAAGTTCTTTGATATAAGAAAGTATTTTGAGATATCAGTGGTCAAGATATCGAGAGCTGACTGCAGTTACGTTTTCATGTTATTCTGCCATATTTTTCAATGAGAGACAGCTTTTGTGGCTTCCTGTTTGCTTCCCTTAAATATGAATCCCTTCCAAAATGGGGTCTAGTCTTAAAGAAAAACATATAGGGTCGAGTCGGGTAACTTCGGACAGGATTGCAATTTCGGACATACCATTGCAAACAGTAAAAATCCAGATGAGACGAATAATGAGCCGTCTCATCAGGATTTTCACTGTTTGGCCCGTTATTTTTGTTTTAATTCCAAACAACTGACATATCAAGAAAACACTGTCGCTGTCTGAATTAACCCGCTGTCCGAAGTTACCCGACTCTCCTATTGACGTAGAAAACCGCATCTAGCAATTATAATACGCGTTGGAGCAGAAACGTATACTAGTCCCAGCGGCGTCTGGCGGAGGAATAAGGAAAGACCAGAGAGAAAATTATAGCATTAGAATGAACTTATGAACAAATTGTTGTGCAAATTAGTTTGCAATCTGACCTTTGTTTTTAACAATATTGTTATTCAATATAAGTATGGTTACATATATGTACAGTGTAATATGATAACATGGTACAAGATCTGACCTGAGCAAACCGCTTATGGTGTATACAGTCAACTCTAGATATCTCTCAGTCAAAATTCATAACAGACTACTGATATCTCAAAGTTCTTTGATATAAGAAAGTATTTTGAGATATCAGTGGTCAAGATATCGAGAGCTGACTGCAGTTACGTTTTCATGTTATTCTGCCATATTTTTCAATGAGAGACAGCTTTTGTGGCTTCCTGTCTGCTTCCCTTAAATATGAATCCCTTCCAAAATGGGGTCTAGTCTTAAAGAAAAAAAATATAGGGTCGAGTCGGGTAACTTCGGACAGGATGGCAATTTCGGACATACCATTGCAAACAGTAAAAATCCAGATGAGGCGGCTCATAATGAGCCGTCTCATCAGGATTTTCACTGTTTGGCCCGTTATTTTTGTTTTAATTCCAAACAACTGACATATCAAGAAAACACTGTCGCTGTCTGAATTTACCCGCTGTCCGAAGTTACCCGACTCTCCTATTGACGCAGATAACCGCATCTAGCAATTATAATATGCGTTGGAGCAGAAACGTATACTAGTCCCAGCGGCGTCTGGCGGAGGAATAAGGAAAACCCAGAGAGAAAATTATAGTATTAGAATGAACTTATGAACAAATTGCTATGCAATTTAGTTTGCAATCTGACCTTTGTTTTTAACAATATTGTTATTCAATATATATTATATGGTTACATATTAGGAATAAAATGATGCAAGATCTGACGGTTAGCAGTGGTGAAAAAGTTCCGCCTTCTAGTAATCTGTCATTTTACCAGTGAGAGACAGCCTTTGTGGCTTCCTGGTCCCGAGGTTATAAAACTTGAGAACAATCTCAAACTCAAAATAAAGCACACTGATTGGCTGCTTCCGAGTACATGCTCGGAAGCAGCCAATCAGTGTGCTTTATTTTGAGTTTGAGATTATTCTCAAGTTTTATAACCTCGAAACCTGTTTGCCTCCCAGTACAATGAATACCTTCCAAAATGGAGTCTACTCTTCAAGATAAGAATATGCTGCTTGGGTAATTGACCTCCATGTAGAAGAGAGGCAAAGATGAAAATTGACAGTCGCTTCCCCTAACAGTATACCAATTCACATTATGGTAAAGCTGTCTTAAGTTATCAAATACTCATGTGATTGGTACATTGTACAAAAAATATTATGGGGCAACTAGTCTCGAGTTTCTTTTTACGCTGGCCTCGGACTGTCGTTGCTTCCTCAACTTTTTAACCCTTTTATTAACAGTCGATCTGTCTGTCCTTATCATTTGGATGAGTCAAATTCTAGTTAGAGGTGCAAACGGTCGGGTGATGGTGCTGCCGGAGGGCAAGGATCCATCGTGTACAGGTGGGGGTGGTTTCGACAATTATTTTTCTCTCGTCTATCATATCTCTTTTTCTTTCTTCCTCTCTCTGAGAGACGGCTCGATATAAACTGATATACTGTCTCAAAGGGCTGTTAAATCCCAAAACAAGCTACCAACCATTTCTAGTAGCTTTTTTCTTCTTTTTTTATTGCATTTTGGATAGCAAATCCTGGAAGCAACATGTTTGCATATGTCCCCAAAACGAGTTTCCGGTCTTAAAAGTTTAATTGTTTTAAGGTGGGAGGGAACAACTCCCTGTTTTCCGGCTTTTTACAGTGGTCTTGATCAGCGTAGACTCTTGGTTCTTTACAATTTAAACGTGTTGACATTTTCTACGTTTATATGTTCGAAAACGTCATAACGCAGTTAGCGTTTCTCTCGAAATCATACATGTACGCCGCCTCGCAAACAAGAAAAAAAATCGTGACCTTCGAAGATTATTGCGTTGAGCTGTCGTAGAAATTTTCACTTACGATTAAATTAAATTTGATAAATTTAAAGGAGTTTGTGTAATCATGTTGAAAGAAAAGTGCTTCCGGCTTCAGCTTCGACGGATGCATGAATGCTTATTTCCACCATCTAACGCCGTTAACCAATCAAATCATCCTGGTAAGCCTCGTTCAAACGTTTTTTCTTTAGAAACTGTCTAGTCTGTCGATGCCAAGTCATTACGTTGCATCAACGCCAGTACGACGTTGTTTTGATGTCATGTGCCTGCTGGGAAAACACCAAGACAACACGACCGGATAGCAAAATAAACAGTTCTTTCAACGATAGGTGGTCAAAAAGTTAGCCTTAACCAAACATACGTACAGTGTATGTTTGGGTAACGGCTAACTTTCTGACACCTATTTTGTTAAAAACCTGGGACTGGTTGTTCAAAATAACGGCGTCGTTAGTTAACGTTTTGTTAAAATTTCAAATGATAATATCTCCAATATCCCAATATACTTTGTTGAAAAAATGTGAGAAGCTTTTGCATTGCAAAAGCTTCTCACATTTTTTAACAAAAAATATCAGTTGTAAAACACTTAAAGAGTTGACCTCTTAACGAGCTTGTTAGGCTAACGATGGTTTAAAAAACTGGGCCCTGAACAGTCAATCTGACATCGAGATATTTCAAATTGTATTTTACTTCACTGTTTAAATGCATGCCGATGGATTATGGAAGTAAGCACACTCATATATCGTATTTCATAACTATTGATATATTTAGGTTGTGCGGAGCTGCTTCACATGGAAAGCTGCTCAGTTCTTATGGCCTCTTTTTAACGCCACTCTTTTGCTGTCACAAGAATTCCGCGGAATGCTATGTCGCACCTGCATTGGGCTTCCACAGTAGTAAAGACTTTAGTTAAAAGAATTTGTATGAGAAATGGACAAAAATGCTAGGGTCCACACAATTTTCGATGTAATATTTTACTGAGTCAGAAGAGCATAAAATATAGGCCAAGAGTAGGAATAATTGCAACATCCCTCATGAACGTTCTAAGAATAAACTTTATGCCAGGTGTGATGACTACAGGTATCATACTTTCAGACAAAAGGACTAAAACGCTAGGACTGACATAATTTTGGGTGTAAATTTTGCAAAGTCAGCAGAGCGTTAAATATATGTCAAGGGTAAATTAATTGCAACAGCCCTTGAAAACATTCTATGAAGAAACTTGATGCGAGGTTTGATGATTCTAGGTATCATAAATCGTGAGAAATGGACTTACACACTAGAGTCAACATAATTTTGAATATCAAATTTTTCAAAGTCAGCAGAGCCTGAAATATATGTCAAAGTAAAAAAAGAGCAACAGCCCTCGAGAACATTCTTAGAAGAAGCTTGATGCCAGGTTTGATGATTCTAGGTATCATAGTTTGCGAGAAATGGACTTAATAGCTAGGGTCGACGTAATTGTTGAGGCACCATTTTACGAAGTCAGCAGAGCATGAAACATAGGTCAAGGGTAAAAATAAGAGCAACAGTCCTCGAGAACATTCTAAGAAGAAGCTTTATGCCAGGTTTGATGATTGTCAGTATCATAGTTAGCGAGAAATGTACTTAAATGCTAGGGTCGACGCTAGGGTTGAAGTAATTGTTGACGGACTGTTTTACAAAGTCAGTAGCGCATAAATTATAGGTCAGGGGTGAAAATAAGAGCAAAAACCCTTGAGAACATTCTAAGAAGAAGCTTTATTCCAGGTTTGATGATTGTAGGTATCATAGTTTGCGAGAAATGGACTTAAACACTAGGGTCGACGTAATTGTTGACGGACGGACGTACGGACGGACGGACGGACGGACGTACGGACGAACGGAATGACTGACGGACGGACGGACGGAAAAGTGAACTCCTATATCGCACCTTGCTAAAGCAGGTGCGACAAAAAGTACAATGGATACTTTTTAATGTGAAACATTTAGGAATTGCATATGTTTTTAACTTGTGCACACATGTTAGCATGAAAACAGTTGTACATGTATCAGAGTTTAGATTTGCATAGTATGCATATCTAAATCAGAATAAATAGCGTCTATGAATACATTACTATTTCAAGAAAACAGTTGTAACACTCTTTCCAGCATAAACGAGCTTCAGCGAAAAACTAAATGTCTATTTGACAAGCCATAGTATGTTATAATATATATTACGATTGAAAGGAAGACCGAACTATGGATAATTAATCTGTTATGAAAGAAGAAATATTGCGTGTTGATGTTTGAAGATTAATGGCGTTTTTAGATCGCATTTTAAAGTTTTAAAAATGCTTTTACTTCAGCGGATAGAATCTGTCACTGATCCTTTTACTTGTTAACGAGATATATGCTCGATTGGTAGATTTCAATCCTTTTTTAAGTATTTTCTAAGTAGCGCAGAAAACGTGATGAAATGAAGTGAACATTATAATAAAATCATCTCGGGCGTGTATAACACGCTCATTAGTTTTTCTTGAAAACCAGACATGGGCATTTTAAACTCATTATTTTAGAATCGTGACCAAGATAAGAACCTTAGGTATAAAGTAGAGAGGGAGTTTTGCTAGCAGCAATTTGTTTGAAGTGGTTCTGACTTTGTTAAGATCAGACAACTTAATGATGCGCGAGTTGTTATAGCATGCTCATAGAGGCAATCGAAGATTGCAGTGAGTTATTCTGCAACAAATCGCGGTTTTGATGCGCATAGAGCTAATTGCTTTTAATGAGTTATTCTGCAACTAATCAGGGTTTTGTTGCGCATGGCACTAATTGCTTACAGCGTCATCAAGGCAAACGACGCCAGGGGCCGTATTCATAAAACAACTTAAGTCGTTGCTATGCTGTTGCTAAGGGTAAATTTCTATGTTGGAGATTCCCTACAACTATGAAATTTGCTCTGGAGGAACAGTCTTACAAAGACTGTTCCTCCAGAGCAAATTTCATAGTTAGGAAATCTCCTTCATAGAAATTGAGCCTTAGCAACAGCATAGCAACGACTTAAGTCGTTTTATGAATACGGCCCCTGAAAACGTTCACTTTACGTGGGCACTTTACGTCATGACATTAAATCAAGGTTGATTCAACGTTTATTCAACATTGTGTGCCCAGTGGGCATTGCCGTGTCCGTTTCTCAGAAGAAACGCCTTGAAAACAAATTCATATACGCTTGTTACAGTCTACGCTATTAAGCGGATAATAATGGTTGGAAGAATATAAAGGACTAACTAGTATGCTAGAATCGAGAAAGGTCGGCTGTCACAACGATTTGTTGAGTAATATACACGTATCCATACCAAGTTAGTGCGACAGACGCGCGTTATATTGTACTTAACTTCTTCTTAAGTGTCGCTAATGCCCCCAAATGTAATATAATCTCTATTCGGCAGTCGGCTTTTACTCGGGCTCTTCAACTGATCTTCACCATTGATATATTACTAAAATAGTGCCTGTTAGGGCTGATCTGTTGAAATTCTTAAACTAAAAGCTAAGGTAAAATTTTCAAGACGTATACATGTATATTGTAAAGAAATATCCTGTAGGACGACAAGCTGGAGATAAAATAAAAATTTAAATGCTGTTCTCGATGTCATTAGCTGTAAAGTTATTTGAAAGAGAATGAATTCCTGGGCTATCTATAATACTAAATAAACGAAGTAACGCATAAACTGCAAAATTGGTGGCATTTTCAAGCGTAATTTCTATACTGGTTCTTTCGTATATTGCTATCATTGATAATTTCGGTTAGCGTGTGTTTTAGTTTCACGTAGATTTAAAGAATTTGAGAATTAAATTCGTCTTTCATTTTAAATTCTCCCAAGTATTTTTCTAGAAACTTCGACTATTGGTCGATTTTTTTTGTCAACAATGGGTGCGTTCGAGTGAAATTATCGTGTACTCGAATACACGCTTTAAATCCGGTCTTTTCGGTTCTGCGTCGTTATATCGGCGCGCTGCTTAGCAAGTCCAACTTTACGAGGGTTGTTCAGAAAGTTCTGATTCTCGCCGAATAACTTTGTTTGGCGGCATGCTGGGGGCAATTGCTTTGCATGTATTGAAAGCACTACATTTTGTCTTTACAGTGATACCAAACACCATACAAAGATACATTTTCTTATTGATGTACAGCGCGTTTTATTAGGCCCCAGTCATACCACTGGGTTAAAGTCATATGTGAATTTATTTTTAGTCATTCAAGTAAAAAATCATCGTAAATACAAAATGATTTTTTGTCAGCTGTTTGTCAGTCGTTGCCGTCAATATCCTTTAAAAATTAGAGGGGTAGCGAACGTTTCCAATTCATTCCTTGCAAAGCAATTGGCAGTTCTAATGACGTTATTGAAATCGACGTCAACGTCATTTTCTAAGGCTGTGACAACTTCGTTTTTTATATTAATTTTAATTATTCGACAATTTCGAATTGGGCCATGCAAAAGGTTTTCCTGACAAGACTTTGAATGCTAAGTCATTTGTTTTCGTTTCAAAAAATGATGACTTTAGCAGACAGGGGGAATTTGCTACAACATAAAATGCAGATAATCCAAATTCAAGGGGCAGTATGGAACATAGATTAAATATAATTTCTGCGATATTTACAGGACACGGTTGCCTAGGGTTTGTGTTTAGGTAGCCATGACGAAAAAAAAATTAAAGACTGCTTATATGTGAACTATGACCTTCTAAAGTAAAAATTCGCAGTGGCTGTAGGGTATACCTCTTTCATAGACGTTCAAAAATGTGTCCTTTAGAAAAAAGACACTGCGTTTGCACAGTTGTCGTGACATATTACAGCTTTATAAAGTTTCGCTATCAGAAGTTCTGTCTTTATGATGCTTATCAAAATATGACATCACGATCAGAACTTTCTGAACATCCCTCGTAGCAGGTTCTAATGCAAAACTCCGACCCATGAACGTACGTCATTCCCCATAAATAACGATTTATTTTTGTATTTTTGCTCATATGTCTAAACGGATGAAGAACTAAATGGTCATAGTCCCGACGGCCGTGGCTCGAAACGACCCATTTTCTTCCAGAACGATAGTCAATACGAGTAGCCAATCGAACTCGCCCATTGAAGAATAAAGCTCAACGCACATGGTCTTTCGAAAAGTTGGACGGACACACGGCGCCAAGTGTGTGCGGCTATGGTTACGTACCGCTGAGCCACTTGGGGAATTCAAACTGGTCTTTCGAAAAGACAAAAATTAAAAATGTCTAAGGTAAGAAAGGGCATTTTTTTCCAGCGAAGCAGACAAATCAATTTCAATGATTCAACGAAGCTAAATAAGCCTTTAGTCTTCAAAGGGCTTGAATATTTTCCCCCAAAACGTTCCAGGACCCAATTTTTCCAGAAAAAAATACCCAGGACAGGTCACATAACCAAGATGGCAAACATTTATTATGGTAAAAAATTTCAAAAATCTTCTCCCCCAGAACCACGCCGGGCCGCGTAGCGCAATCGGTAGGGCACCTGACTCATAAGTCAGAGGTCCTGGGTTCGAAACCCGGTCTGGCCACATACTTTCGTTTCTCCTTCCACTGATTCAAGAAGGGCAGTTGTCAGTTACTGGCGAAAGTATGTGCACTTAGTACTGGTTAACCGCTTAGGAGGTCTAAGCCTGCCCAGGAATAGTGTGGTTAGGTTAACTGACCGTCCCGACATGACCTTAGCTGTTTACCGTGGACGTTAAGCATCAACTCAACCAATTCTCCCCCAGAACCACAAATCCTATGATCTTGAAACTTAGCATGTCGCATCAAGGACTCAAAAGCTCAACAAAATTTATATAAATGATGACCCTGGGATGACCTTGATCTGTTTTACGGCAAGGTCAACTTTTGAGTCACTCAGGTTTTTCTATAGGAAAAAGTGAAAAAAGTTGATTTTTTTAGAAACAATGCAGTCTGCTACCTGAAAGTTTGTAGATGCAGACAATTAGGTAAATGAAGCTTTAGTGAGTATTCATGGTAAAGGTCATATCTTCACCTGGGCCTAAGGCCATTTACATTGAAAAATTTAAACTCGCTTTTTTTATATAAACTTGACCATCATGAAATATTTCCGCGCTTGCGCGGGCTCTTTTCCAGTATACTTAAAATGTGCATCAGTTTCTACACAAAAACTACGATTTATTAAACACGTGACAGGCCGTAACAAAGCTTGGCCATATTACGCAAAATACGTAGATTCTATTGTTACCGTCGATGGGTAAAACAGTAAATGATACTTTTTATACCGAAGCAGCAATGAAAGTCGCCATTTAATTGAGAAAGAAACTAAATACTATTGGTGCCGACTATCTTATAAACAAACTGTGGGATTCGTTTTGAAATATTTTGATCAGTACCGCAGCAGCAAGGAAAACACCATTTTAATGAGAAAGAAACCGATAACTAAATACCATTGGCGCCGAATATCTTATAAACAAACTGTGGGAGTCATACTGGCCTTCTTTATGCTAAGAACAACAAATAAAGAGTTGACTATTCCATCACTGACGGTGAATCAGTACAATGCATTCTTTTCTCCACCATTTTGTCTCGATGCGTAGGGGAACAACTCTAATGACTTCCTGTTTGCTTCCCTAAAGAACATAGAATTTCAAAGTGGGGTCTTCTCATGTAAAATTGCTCCTAAATGGAGCAATTTTCCCCTTAGAGTTGACCCTCATTGAAAAGGGATTCAAAATGTACAGAGTTACTTCCTCAGAATATCCATTCACCTTAACTCAAAGTATTAGCCGCGACATGACAAAACCAACAAAGTGGCATGTGCACCCAGCAAAGACTCAGATCAGCCTGGGCATCAGCCCACTCTGACCAGTCTTTGCTGTCTGCATAAAAATGACTTAGACCCTTGGCTACCCTTTTAAAGCATTGCGAAAACTGATCAGGCTGGGCTGATCTCCAGGCTGATTCTTCGCGGGACGCAGATGCCACTATGTTTGTTTTGTCGTGTTGCGCTCATATTATATGGTGGTATGTGCCGTTTTGAACTTTTCTTTCAGTTTCTGTCGCATTTAACTTGTGAATAGAATTCTTAAACAGGAACCTTATAAATTGCGGGTCGTTGCAAGCTCTAACAAGATCGGTCATGGGAAAGTCTTTCATAAGACGTACGCGAAATGAGAAAGCCTAAGCCAGCGTTTTTGCACATATTAAGCAGTCTGGCAAAAGCATGTGCAGCTGGCTTTTTGAAAGTTACAGTGTATACTTTATTTAATGGGTAAATTATACATACCCCGACCAGCCTGTGCATGATGTAGGTTTTAAATACTTCAAGCAGGCATTTTCTAGACGCAACCTATATACAATATGAAAATCATTTCTTTAGTATATCTCCGTGTGACCAAAAGAAGACCCATTGACATTCAATAGCTAGGGAGCAAATAAGCAAATGCTGCGGATACCAATATTTGCCATGTCAGTCAGACATGAAAAGATCATTGGTTCAAGATCAGTACCGTTTTAGCCTCTTATCAGCCACTGAATACTCTAATGGAATTCTCAGTAGACATGAAATCACTGGTATTGAAATATTCGAAATCCCAACTTCTGCCAGATTTAACGTTTATTGATTCAGATGAGAGAATAGCATTTGTTATGTAAAAATGTCACAACTGGTAACTAAGGAACTGGATTGATTTGATTTTATTGTCCCCCGCCTTTTCCATGAAAAGCGGAGGGACATAGTTTTCGGCTTTCCGTCCTTCCGGCCTTCCGTCCCCCTAAAGTAGTAGGTACCTTGTGTGCGCAACTCCTCCTACAGTTTTATGCCGATTCTTTCGAAACTTTACAGCTGTTTTTGTCATGGTCTGAAAATATGCATGTGGTTTGAATATAATCCTGAGATTATTTTTTGTCACTTTTCCCACAAGTTGAACTTAGTCATTTTTTAGGCGTTTTTACTATCAAAGTGACTAGATAGTGGGTACCTTGTGTGCGCAACTCTTCCAAGAGTTTTATGCCGATGCCTTTGAAACTTCACAGGTGTTTTGGTCATGGTGTGAAGATATGCATGTGGTTTGGATAAAATCCTCTCATTATGTTTTGTTACTTTTTCCACAAGTTGAACTTAGTCATTTTTTAGGCGTTTTTACTATCATAGTGACTAGATAGTGGGTACCTTGTGTGCGCAACTCTTCCTGCAGTTTTATGCCGATTCCTTTGAAACTTCACAGGTATTTTGGTCATGGTCTGAAAATATGCATGTGGTTTGGATATAATCCTCACATTATTTTTATTACTTTTTTCGTAAATTTAACTTAGCCATTTTTCATAAATTTTTACTATCAAAGTGAATAGAAAGTGGGTACCTTGTGTGTGCAACTCCTCCTACAGATTTATGCAGATTCGTTTGAAACTTCACAGGTGTTTTGATCATGGTCTGAAGATATGCATGTGGTTTGGATATAATCCTCACATTTTTTTATTTCCTTTTTCACATTTTTAACTTAGCCGCTTTTCCAGCTCAAACACTAAGTGTATATACAGTGGAGACCTAGTTTCCAAGGCGGGGGACATAAATTCGTCAAATTTGCTTGTTTTTCTTGCTTTCATAATCATAAGTCTGTAAAACGGTATTTCTCCAGCTCTAGAATGACCACAAATATCAAAATCAGTCTTATTTTTCTTACTGTTAGATTCGGTTTTCCCTTCTAAAAACAATCTCGAAATCAAGATCCGTCTTATAAGACGGAACTTGATTTTTAGGATTGCTTCGGAAGGGGAGACCCGTCTTATAAACCAATACATAAATCAAAACAACGGCTATAAAGTATCATTTCCGAAAGTATCTCTTGGTTTTTTAGTTAAAGATGAAGAAATCTTTTGGCCTTAGCTTTTTTCTCCGCCTTTATAACCTGATTCGATCACATCTGATCATTATATTAGAGGACTTTTCTGTGGTGAAAGAAAGCCAGTAGAAGTTCTCAGCTTCTAGGGGCTGGGAAATACTCTGTGTAACCATCGCAACCCGAAGGAAACAGCCAACCAGTCAACCTCGCCAGCGCTAATGCATTCAAATGGAATCGAGCCTGCGCGGCAGAGGTATGTAGCTCGATAGCTCAGTCGGTAGCGAGGTTAGCGCACTTTCATGGTACTAAGACCCGATGGCAAATAAAGATGGCTTCACTTTAAAATTTGAACAAAATATGTATCTCATATTTGCAATAAAATATTATTGCTTTTCACCTAAACAAGTATTTTTGGGCGTTCACTTTAAATATTGCGTATTCACATCTAACTCATTATTTTGACGCAGTCATAAAAATGTTATGCGAAATTCATGAAATGATATAGACGTGTAAACCGAAATAACTTTGAAAGTTTTATTCATTTATTTATTTTTCAGAAAAATAAGATTACGCAGAATGCGAACAAAAACTGGATGGTGGTGGATGAATGAGTAACAAGATTTTACGTCCCTTTTAACAGTATTTCAGTCATGTTAGGACGACTGGGCGGTGATAATGAAAAGCTGTGTGCAGTGGAACTCCGTTTACGGTTGGAAAGCCTCCCGGGACCGCTAGATTAGCAGCCTACTGAGCTACCGGGGCTGGACGATGACGTGTCAACCGAAAGGTACAGTATGTGTGAAATGAAGCAATTGGGAAACAGCACGAGTATATGTTCTGCTCTAAGTAGGACTTGATTCAATTCCAAAATGACAGTGCACTTTTTTGCGCTAAGTTGTTTGGTTTGGGTTTAACGGCTCTTCGAGACAATATTTCAGACTATATCGAGCTGTCTGCCAGAGAAAAGGGAGAAAGAAAAGAGATATGGATCGGGGAGAAAAAAAATGTCCAAACCACCCGCACCTACTGCAAGCACAGTAGGCCCTTGCCCAAATGTTTTCCAAATAAGTAGTACCCTCGGCACTGAAAGGTACCCAGCACCATTGCCCGACCACGACAACCCCTTGTTGCGCAAAGCGGAATATCTTTCCATTCTTAACTTGTCTCTGTGCAAAGTGGAAATAAGGACAAAGTGAGAAATTTTTTTAAGTTCTCAAGTTATTCACATATTTGTGAAGTATCTGATTTGTTAATTTTCATTATTTGTTTTTATTAGTATTATGCATCTGGGCTGAAAATAAGATTGATAAAATATTCTGCTGTTTTAAGGGGTTTTACTTTATGTAGAATATTTCCGAAATTGTATTACTTTTCATTTTGTGCAGAAATATATATAAATTGCAAAGTAAGACAACCCCTTGGTTACGGAGAGTGCATACCAAGATTTAAGTCACTGACGCACATTGTATCTGTCTACTATAGGTCATACCATAATGGAAACGGCTTATGAATGTTTTCGTTGCCGTTGAGAGATGGTGAACGTCCAAAGCTATGAGCCTAGTAGATCTCATTAATTGAGACACATCGACAAATGCGAAACCTTCAGACATAGAGGTCACAGAGGTCACGAGTAGTAATCGTTACCTGCCTATTAAAATGTGCCCGCTCTGTCTATGTGTCTGAAGGAAAAGTCAGTAAAGTTAAAGGTCCGGAGAACAGTGGAGAAGCGGCCACATTGTAGAAATCAATGAGGTCATGATGTCTCCTACAGAATTTTAGTGTAGACATAAGTTTTGCCTTGTAAATGCCCTGTGGCAACATACAGTATTTCTTACTATTGTCTTTTCATTCTTGTTTGTGCTCATTAGAAACATTCTTCAACTTTGAGAACGAATTATAGATTGATAAAATCGCACTTGTCCATGTATGGATTTCAGGTGCGGAAAAACTATGAGTCGGCCATGTGTTAGTGACCAAGGCGAGCCATACAATAATCGTGGATTTCGGCTGTGGTCAACATATATAGCCTGGAGAGGGATGGGCTCCGTCAGGCTGAACTCTGCCCTAGAAACACCATGGTACAATGTAGAACACAGGCCTTTGAGATGAGATACTCCGAAGATTACTGAACATTACGTACAAGGACCATATAACCAATGAGGAGGTTCGCAGAAGGATCCAAGCAGCTATTGGAAAATATGATGAACTCCTGACCCTGGTCAAGAGACGGAAACTAATGTGGTTTGGCCATTTTTCAAGGTCTTCTGGTTTAGCAAAGACGATTCTACAGGGCACAATGAAAGGAAAAAAGAAGAAGAGGAAGACAGAAGAAGAGATGGGAAGACAATATTAAAGAGTGGACAGGGATGTATTTTGTCAGCTCAACTAGGAAAGCTGAAAACAGGACAAGGTGGAAGGGATCGTTTCGAAGTCATCTGTGGTGCCCCAACGACCTAGTAAGGTTATGGGAAAGAATAGGATACTTGGGATCATTTTAGAGATGAAAGACACTGCTTTATAGCTGACTAAAAACGGTAGTACATGTATATCTGGTGTCAAAGATGTACTTTTTCATTTCTCCCTTTTTTTCCAGTGTTTTAGGTGGTTTGTGTTTTGTAATTGTGGCCTTTCCTGGGTAACTTCATTTATTTGTTTCTGCAAAACCACGTGTCCAATATTTTTATATGTTTGTTTTTACCTTCAATTTTCTTTTTATACTGATCGAGGAAATCAATTCAGTTTATGGAGTGCAGTATTGGACTTTCTTTGAAGTTATGAACATAAAAAGCTTAGCGGAAATATGGGGTGTTTTTGTATTTATAATTATTGGATCAGACAGCATAATTCATTGACTGAACTAAGGTTTTTTAATCTTTATTTTTTTTTCTTTTAGGTGCGGAATGGGGCTATTCTTAAAAGGATGGACTATGCATCCAGTGGGAATTAATATATAAACGTCGATAATTATGTAGACTAATTAATTACATAGAATTCCCCTAATAACTCCTTTAGAAGAAATATCCCCTGAAATAAAAAGATAATCGTATTATTTCTTCAAAATAGATTTTCATAATTGTATGCCTTCAAACGTCGAAACTGAATGCAAAGGCAATTTTTATTAAAAAAAATACATTACACTTGAAAGGGATTTATGAACACACAAGATCACAACTTCTAGAATATTATAAGACTTGTCGGCATACCGCTCTCAAAGTATCTTATGACTATCAGTTCCAGAACCAGCGCATCCTACTGACACTTCTCTTCTTCTCGAAACCGAAACTGTTACATTGTGAAATTCACTTTCAGCCACTGTGGCTGAACCTCCAGATTTGGTATCGTTAAAATGGGTGCTCTACATCCTCAGTTTCTGTGCGGGTACGGGCAACCTATATTTTCATCAGGCTTTATTGATACTGTTGGCTGTTTTAGGTGGGGTTGAACGGCGTATCACACCAGCAGCCGGACTGGCCTTGAAGTGAAGAATTGAAATGCAATCTAGAGTTTGTCTTTCTGTCAAATAGCTACTGTAGTTTGATGGCTTGTATGCGTTTTCTTATCAAAATAAGGTTACACGATTTGGGGGCTGGTTGGTTGTATCTGCAAATATTACCATAGAGACATTATGTTATCGATCAGCCACAATAGATGTGAGAAGTCCTATAAAACCGATTCTTAGGAAAATGCCATACACATTAGACTCTAGTTATCTTACACACTAATATATCAAAATACCCGTTTATATCAAAGAATCTAGTTTCAACACATTTCCTATTTTTTCAATTTCTATTATCTCAAAGTACTGGTATCTCAAGGAAAAGTTTCTGGTACCAGAAAACTTAGTTTGAGGTTTCAATATTTTATATGAACTTCGACTTTGAGATATCGAGAGTTTTCCGCATCAACAGCTAAGACATATATATACCTGCGCACCTCTTATCCAAGCACTTTAGGCTCTGAGGAAGAGGGCCTAAGACTACAATCATTCCTCAAAGTCATGGCCACCTAAAATTTAAGGTATGAAATTTCAAGGTCATGTTTTATGAATGTATAATGATAAAAACAATGAAAATTAAAACAAAAGAACCCATGTGGGATACATTGAATCGCTTAACTACAAAACCATGCAGAAGACAAACGCTCACGCGATTTATCTTGACACAAAAATACCTTCCTTAACCCATTCCATTCGAGATACCCCTAAAGATACCCCTTTAGGGGTATCTGGGCAAACAGTTTGGATCACGATCAGGCCCCACTTTTGTGGGGCCTGATCTGAGATCCAAACTGTTTGCTGCCTAGACATCATTTCTACAAAAGTTAGACCAATATTGTCAAAATATTTTTGATTTTTGGTGCAGACGACAATTTCAGCAGACTACAAAAAATACCCAGAATGCAATGGGTTAAAGTTAAGGTGACATTAGTTTTAAGGAATGGTTGTATTTCTTGATTTTAATAGTGAAGTTTAAGGTTATACTAAAGCGTGCTAGCTGGTTTTTGCCCTGACTGTAAGACACATTTTCCTAAATGTAATATTATCAAAGGTATTAATTCAAGTAACATAATGCCAGTCGGTTGTGTTCAAAGTTGATAGCTTTGATGAATTAATTTCCAATTTTCCACAACAGAAAATTTTCAGAATTATACAGATCATGCAGATAGGCATCTTGTAATAATTATGTCAGACGAGTTCTGATGAATATATCAATAAGCCTTATTGATGGGAAGGACTTGTGTCATGTGATATCACAATGCAAGCATCAAACGATAGTGATTTTTTTGTATATAGCAATCCAAAAATAGAAAGTCCACAGAATTTGGTTGCCGTGTGATTTAAATGAATGTTTTAAACATGCCTATGATAAAAGGATCGTTTAAGGACTTTCTCCAACGAGCTGAATTATGATATACTAAAATACTTCTTATGTCATTAACTTTTAATGCAGTAATAAATTTATTTTAAAATAGCATACTACATTCAAGATGAAGATTAGGAGCTACAGGGGCCGTATTCATAAAGCCACTTAAGTCGTTGCTATGCTGTTGTTAAGGGTAAATTTCTATGTTGGAGATTCCCTACAACTATGAAATTTGCCCAGACCAAAATTCATAGTTGTAGGGAATCTCCTTTTTTAGATATTTAGCCTTAACAACCGCATAGCAACGACTTAAGTGGCTTTATGAATACGGCCCCTGTAGCTCAGAAGAAAAAAAATAAAAAGATAGGAAATGATCAGGAACTAGTACAATCAACTCCCACATCCCGCTCTCAGACAGGTGGTGGTCATTCAGCTACCCTAATTAAAAACAGCAGCAACATCCATTTTTACCTATTTTTTTATCTTAAATTACAAAGCAAAACAAAACAGAAAGCAGAATGGGCAGCTCTTCAGGTGACCAGACTGGTAGAGACCATACACAAGCGGACATAACAACATGTAACATTGAGGCACCATAATAGAAATAACGCCTTGGAACGGTCAGCATAAAGATTACTGAGAGAGGAGAGGGGTGGGGCTTAAACATGTTTTACTGAATCGAAACCTTGCCCTTTGCTTCTGGGGTGGTTCGAAACATTTAGTTAGCTGTTTTGTCTGCATGAAAGTTTCCTAATCCATCAATGAATTATCACAGGAAACAAACAAATCACGGAAAAGACATATGATGAATCAGAGATGAGGACTCGACAAAAACAGCGTATTGCCACACCTGGCGTTCCCGGGGGTGTCAAACAACACCACTGACACACCAGAGCGTAAGAAAACTATCAGTTGAACCCCAGATATTGAAGCAACACACAGGGCAAGCTCCGGCCCCATTTAAGTTAACTAAATGGCTTTATGTCGGGCCCATCATTGAGTCTGATGCCCAACCAACCGGCGTGCTATTAAAGACCGACGCAAAGTTATTAACCAGGATTAGGTTTACCACTAAACATGCAGACTGCGGCATTACATTTTGTTATATCCAATACGTTTTTAACATGATAATTTTTTTGAACTGATCAGAAAAAATCTGATCAGAAATCTGATCAGAAAAAATCAGACGTAATTACCATTGTTTGAATTTACAGACTAAGCGATCAAGGATAATATAAACAAACCAGCGGCCTGGGTGGAGTCGGAAATCCATTCGACCGTAAACGGGGTTTCATTATATCCTGATATGACGGAAATACTATTGAAGAGGATGTAAAATCGCAAGTCGTCCATCTATCCCTAAGGAAGAAGGCACTGTCTTTTGCAATCCTGTGCGTTCTATTAGAAACAAGGTTTAGTGAAGACTCATGACGAAATCAAATACGCCGCTTCGATCACCAATAAAACAGACAATTTATTAAATGATCAAAACTCAAGTTATTTCTTTATTAATTAAAACACCAAACACAACCATTAATATACTATGACAGTCGCACAGGAAATTATTCTCAATGAAATTTGATAAGAAACTATAAATCCTGTCTGTAGAGGCTGAGATTTTTACAGATTAACTTATCTCATCGCACTTGATCATTTTTCTTGCATGTGCAGCAACCAACAATGATGATACAATAGGACCACCCAAGATGATTTGATCTTGTATTTAACGTCCTGCTTTCAGAGCGAAACAAGTATAGCAGTCAATGTCCTAATCCAATCAATATGTCACAGAACAAACTAACTCCATGTAATCTCTCCTTGCTGTTTACAAAATACAGTGGAGTGGAGTCCGTTGCTGCCATGTCGAACATTTAGCTCAGAAATAGACTCTAATACGCCTGTTTCTTAATATTACATATTGCGCGCTTTGTATCGTTGCAGGAAAAATCCTATATCTTTTCTTAAAGATGATACTACTGTTGCAGTCTCTTGGCATTACTTTTTGTGTGCTGAAACTGCATGCAAACAATCAAATTATGCCAACGAATTACATGATAACACAAATGAAGACACAATAGATTGGCCATAATTACGAAGTACAACCAAGAAAAGGACATAAAGACTAACAGTTTAATGATAATATAAACAAACCAGACCAAAACAAAATTAATTATAATTCATTAGTAGTTGGTCAGTAACGCACAACAAGAACAGTCACATGCGATTATGATTTTGACGTGCGTTACTGACTGCATACTAATTAGGAATGAATTTCATTTTTCTGTAGTTTATCGAAGTATAAACTACATTGGGTCGCGTGCAAAGTAATTGAACCCCAAAGGGGTTCATGTAAACTTTGCTAGCGGCCCAATGTAGTTTATACTTCGATAAACACCAGAAAAATAAAGTTCATTGCTTCTATATACATTTTTCCTATCTATTATTTGACAAAAATATTGCGTTAGGAGCTACATTTGAAGCAGAAAAACATTTATACGCAGTTTTTCTACTGATAGCGGAACAGCGTCAACGACGTCATAACGCCGCCTACGTCCAATCAGATATAGAGAAACATGTTTTATTTTGACGTCAATAACCTCATGTAACGTCGTGAACCGATGTAGTTATTGAAGTGTAAACTACATTACGTTGCAATGGTTTGCAATAGGAATTTTCAATAAATCCACAGAGAATGTAAATATTGAATGATATACCACCTGAATTTGCGAACCTAAAAACAGAAGATTAGGAAAAGTGTTGATTAAGTCATGTGTGGTGACCATGGTCAAGAAACGGAATCTGAGGTGGTTTGGCCACGTATAAAGGTCTTCTGGTTTAGCAAGGATGGCTTTACAGGCCACCGTGAAAGAAAAAAGAAGAGATAGACAGAAGAAGAGATTGGAAGACAATACCAGAGAGTGGACATGGATGGATTTTGCAAGGTAGTTGAAGACAAGACTATGGGGAAAGGGATTGTTGTAGTCATCTGTGGTGCCCCTGTGACTTTGCAAGGTTATGAGATAGACTAGACAAGACTTGTTGATTTACTGCTTTTGAAATATAAGATTTTAGATCAATAAACTGAATCTTAAATTCCAATAGACCTTATTCATATTGTTACTACATCAGTTATAATTGATTATTGAACTTACATGCATCAATATTTAAATCGCAGAAATGTACTTGATAGCAGGAGTTACAGTATGGAAAATCTAATTATGAGGTTACAGACGAAGAAGGGGTCGAAACGCTTTTAATAATTCCAACGGCGTCTAGCAAATGTGATGCAAGATCCACAAAACAAATTATAAGGCAAAGCGTTAATAAAAGAAGAGACCCATACATTTATTTTGTAATGCAAAATTAAATTGTTTTGACCTTGGTCTAAATGGAGCTACGAAGAAATCACACTAATTGCGACATGCAGGAGCTTTTTAAAAGCATTTTCGAAGGGACATACAAATGAGAAAAATATTAACAAAATGAATGCAATTCCAGGGTAAAAACTATGTTGCTTTTCTTTAATCTTCCTTTTCATTGGATTCAACTCTATGAAGAAAAGAGTAAGCTCCTCTTGGAAGCGGTTTATCGCCCATGGAGGCAAGATAGTTGTATAAAAGTTGTTTTCCTTTAATAAAATGGCAAAAATTACATGGGGGTGTATCCGTCCGTACACCTTTAATGTGCAAATATACATGGCTGAGGTACTGATTGACGTTAATGATAAATCTCGGTCTTTTTACTTAACTTTTTAAAAAAGATATGGTAAGCTAATCAGTACACCCCTCTGCAAGGCGGTTATAATGATGCAAGGCGATCATAAAGATAAATAAAGTTTGTGTTCACCTAAGCTGAAGGCTTACAAAATTACAATGATGTAGAAAGTTTGTGTCCACCTGAGCTGAAGGCTAACAAGGTTACGAAAAACGTTATAATGAGAATCTAGGTCATAATTGTCGTGATGAAAGTAACATTGTGATAACGGAGATAAGAAACGTAACTGATGATTTATTCATTTATTAGAAATTTCTTGACAACATACACATACATGGGTCAAAGGATTGAACAATCCTTTGGTTTAAACAATTATTTACGTAGCATTTACAAGAAATATGCTGGAAAACAGGATCCGATAACAATCCTTTGACTCATATATGCGTATGTTGTGCAATTCTTTGACTCATATATGTATATGTTGTGCAATTCTTTGACTCATATATGTATATGTTGTGCAATTCTTTGACTCCTATATGTATATGTTGTGCAATTCATTGACTCATATATGTGTATGTTGTGCAATTCTTTGTATCATATATGTATATGTTGTGCAATTCTTTGACTCATATATGTATATGTTGTGCAATTCTTTGACCCATATATGTATATGTTGTGCAATTCTTTGACTCATATATGTATATGTTGTACAATTGTTTGACTCATATATGTATATGTTGTCAGCAAATTTGATGATTACGGTGGTGGTAATTTTGATAAGAGTAATGAATGTCATGAGTGAAACGAATATAACGCTAATTATTATTTTGATGACAATGGTGAGGTTTTATGCCGTCGACAAAATATCTAAATGAGCTAATTTCCATAACAATTATTGGTTGAGATACATGTATACCCTTTCAACGCATTTTGTTGCTTCGTACTCGTTCATACCGGCCTGGTTATATCTTCCATTTTTCAGTTCATAAATATCCTCGCAGTGCTTTCTGTCGGTCTGATGGTCGGCCCAATTGTTGCATTGCTACTTGACCTTTTTTTTCAAATACTAATCAGTCTTTGAATCGACTTCCGTATTGAAGTTAAAAAATTACAGTATGCTTTTCTCTAGCTTTCGTCACTAGATACTGTCAGGGTCACTGATGAAGCTTGACTAGCCGAAACTTCGAAGTATGACCCATTTTCCTTCGTTTTAATGTGTCCTCTGCTCTTGAAGGAACTCTTTGAGATTTTGTATTGTAACATTTTGTGAGTAACATAGCTACACTAGACAGTTTACTGCTAACGAAGCTCTTGATCCTGAATCTGACGCAAGTCATTTTATCAATAGTTAAGAATTAGATTACCAATTTTGTGTCAAAAGGAAATCTAATGATGCTTTTAAGCATGTAACAGTTGATTTAATAATGATGTTACTGCTTTTAGATCATCCTGTTTTCTGGTGGACTTAGAAAATACTAAACCAGTATAACATTTTTCAGAAGAACCATAAGCCCAATAATATTTTCTTCTTCACACGAGCTCTGCCGCGAGCATTCAATGAAGGCGAACTTTGAATACTGAGTAAAACGCGTAAAACGCCGATAATTTAATCCAGTAAGGATCTTTTGTAGCTTTAAACATGTAATTGTCTCGTCTCAAAAAAGGTTTGAGTAAGACAAATGAGTCGCGACACGAGAAAACCAACAAAGTGGTTTTGCGCCCAGCGCAGGCTCAGATCAACATGGGCACCCGCCCAACCTGGTCAGACTCTTCGCTAAGCAGTTAAAGGGTAGCTAAGGTCTAAGCTACCGTCGAGCGGATAGCGAAGACTCTGACAGACTGGGCGGATGGCCAGGCTGATCTGAGTCTGCATTGGGCGCACAACCACTTTGTTGGATTTCTCGTGTCGTGGTTCAAATATTCCTGTTTGTTGGGTGTTTAATCCTTTTATCCAGCAGTCTAGTTGAATGGATTATCAAAAAAAAAAAATCCGGTCGAGGTAATGTCAGAACATGGGCAAACGTTAGTGCATACACACTAACAGTTCGACTTAGAAGGCAAGTAATGTCCTTCAGCAAAATGAACAGACATTTTATAAACGGGAAACGGCCTAAATTTTCTAACTGAACTTACGTTTGAGTTTCGATCTACTGCGAATGATATCGAAAGAAAATTATTTGTGCGGATCTTTTGTTGTTCAGTTTGATATTTTGAGTCAACACCTTAAATAGATATATCCCATTAAATTTGTACAGGTAAAAAGAACCCATACAATAAGCGTTTGTACGGTTGGTACGCCGTTTTCAGAAAATTGAGTTTGTTCTTATTTTGGGGCCGGTGAAAAGCTATTTTCAAGCAAAGAAAGGCACGATCCCCGCTACGGATACCCAAAATCTGGTGCTATGTTTGACATGTAACAAAATATTTTTCATTATAAAATTAATAAGTTACATCTTTGCCCGTATTTCGAAAACATGCATATGCAGTCTATGATATTGATTAAGTAGGTAAATTTAGGTCCTTCTGCATTAGCACTAAACCAAAACATTTCAAGAGACACTAACATCTAACATATTCACTTTCATGACACTCACGTGATTGATACAGCATGCACACATGCATAATGAGGAATAAAATGTATAAAGTAAACATGCACAACATAGAGAGGACCTGTAAAAACCTTTCAAAGATACACCAAAGCCGACATTGATAAGAATTCTCGCACAGATAATTTTATACATATGAGCCGCAACACGAGAAAACCAACAAAGTGGTTGTGCGTAAAGTGCAGCTTCAGATCCGCCTGGGCATCCGCCCAGTCTGATCAGGCTCTTTCATTAGCGCTTAAAGGATAGTCAAGGGTCCAAGCTAGCTCCATGCGGACAGCGAAGACTCTGATCAGACTGAGCGGATGCCCGGGCTGATTTGAGACTTCGCTGGGCGCACTTGCCACTTTTTTGGCTTTGTCGAGCCGCGGCTCATATGAGAAAAATGAGAAGAATAAACTCTACTAAAACAGTTTCTCCAAGGCGAGGGTTACGCACTTGTAGACCCGCTTTATAAGCCCTATCCTCTTCCCAAGTAATTTATACTGACTGTCCCAAGGCGGTGTTTCTGTTGTGACTTAGTATCATTGTCAGTGTTTATAGCCTCGCGGCTATCTGCTGAGAAAGAGCTTACCCCATGGCTTTCCGCTTGTTTTGCTTTGTATGCCCGTCTTTATCGTTGTCCTATCCAATTATTCATGGCTATAAAGGACTCACCGACGTGCAGATATTTTTTTCTTTCTTTGCCCTTTTATTTTTATTTATTTTTATTTTTATTTATTTATTTTTTGTGGGGAGGGGAGGGGAAGAGAGAGTGGGTTTCACTGAATAGAATAAAATATTTGATGATGTCCTAAAACTTGAACGAGTAAAATTCTATCGTGCTAGTACTTGTATGTATTAGAAATACGGTAATAATATTCATTTCACATTATAGAATCTGAACCAGGATGATAACCCAAAATACAAAAAAGAAAAAAGCATTTCTATTCTCTGACAAAGTGTATCAGATAGCAGTCCTAAAGTGACGGAAAATTCAACTTAATCAAATCTCTTTACTGTGCCGTGTGGTGGGCGTGAAACGTTTCCCCGTACCTCACTACAGTGATAATACACTGTTTTTTTTCTAGTCCATTGGGATCACTGAATTCATTTAGGGCTTTGCTTCAGCCGACATTTAGGGTTATGGCTAGTGTTATCCTACCTATTACTAGTCTTGAGCATGCTCGGAATTTCCAAATATCTCATTTCCAAAGCGACTGAGATGTTACTAATGAATATACACAAGTAGACAAATTTAGATTGATTGATGTCTACAGTTTGTTTATTTTTAGTAACTTCTTTTGAAAAGACTGATATGATGTTCAATAATCTGCCACACGGGCACTGCAGACTTATTATACAATTCGCGACACGAGAAAAACAACAAAGTGGCATGTGCGCCGAGCGAAGACTCAGATCAGCCTGTGCATCCGCCCAGTCTGATCAGAGTCTTGGTTAAGCGCTTAAAGGGTAGCTAAGGGTCTGCGCTAGCTCCGTGCGGACAGCAAAGACTCTGATCAAACTGGATTGATGGCCAGGCTGATCTGAGTCTTCGCTGGGCGCTCATGCCAATTTGTTGGTTTTCTCGTCTCACGGCTCATATATAATTCCTTTAGGTTACAGTGCAGCTACCTTGGGACTAGAATACACTAAAATAGTTGAGACGATATTCAAATATCTAATTAATTCCATTTCAGTATGGAATTGGAGGGTTGCGAACTTTGTATAAATGTCTAAACATTTTAGAGGAACATTTGGATTGGGAAATTGAGTGAGAAATTGTATGTAAGAAACATGAAAAACAATTAAAATATCTCCTATGCTATATGTAGCAGTGGCACAAGCGCAGATATGGACACTAGAAAAAGATATACTAGTATGCATTTAATCTTCAAAGTCATTAAAGTCCTAAACATTTCCACAAAGAGTTGCTTGTACATTGTATGTCGTTACCTTGCTGTATGTACCCAAGGTAGGAGCGGCTGTAGCGTAGTGGATAACACTCCAGACTACCAATCCAGGGGTCGCAAGTTCGATCCCCCGCTTCTCCGGTCTTTCGGATGAGACTTTAAAGCGAGGTCCCGTCTCCATATGACCTCGTTGTTGGTGGGACGTTAAACCCGAGTTCACTCACTCACTCACTGTACCCAAGGTCAGTTTTGGTGTCTGACGTTGGCTGTGCTTAGTTATTGTGACTTCTCTTCAGTATTTTCATTTATGTGTTGCCTTTATTAGAGAGGCGCCGTGGTCGAGTGGTTAGAGATGCTCGGTTATGATGCAGAATGTCGCCGGAAGGTCGTGAGATCGCGCCCGGGTTTCGCCATCCGACGACTGTAAAACTCTCTCTGTCAATCCAGCAGCAAACCTCACTGCCTCTACCGCTACTAGGCAAACCCCACTGCCTCTACGGCTACTAGGCTATTGGAAACCTTTACCTTTTTACCTTTTATCAGTGCCCAGTAAAAATAGAAAAATAAGGAATACAAACTTTTCGCCACTAAGCAAAGTCATCCCCGGTGCCTTATTCGATATCAAACAAATTCACAAATACGAGTACATGTCTTAAATTAAACAGAACTTGAAAAAACATCTTATCATACAAGGGATATCAGCAGCAAGCGTTACGGTGAGCAGTTTGTGTTTCTTGCGTATCGTGAGTTACGTGAAATATACTCAAAAAATATTAAAGGGTCAAACTTTAACCCTGCGATTTCTGGAACAATTCAAAAATTTGGTAAAATAAATCATTTCTACCTTCCATTTTATTCAATTTACAAGTTTTATACACATGAAGCTTGAACCTATAGCCTTTGTCTTGACCAAGGTCAAGCTTGAAGTCAAACTACCCCTAAAATGAAAGTTGTTTGAATTCCCATAGAGAATTGATAGTGTGTCAGTTTGGTCGGGAATAACTTTAAAATTGCTATGAGTTTTAAACTTTTTATAGCTTGCTGAACTTAAAAATGATTAAACTTGATGACTATCGAGCAGTTTTTCAAAAAATTCATGAATTGGCGAAATCGAAAATTTTGGTATAGACTTCAAACAACTCTGATTTTGAGGGTAGTGTGAATTGAAGTCTGGACTTGGTCAAGATATAGGCTTTATTTTCAAACTTCATGTGTACAAAACTTGTAAAATGAATAAAATGGAAGGTGGAAATGATTAAGCTAGTTCATTAAAGCTCTCTTAAAGTAATTAGATACACTTCCATGCATTTCCGCTATTTTTCATAAAAAAAAAAATAAAAAAAAAGACACCGTTTTTGTCTTCATCATAACGGAACCTTTCCAAAATAAAAGAGTCTACGCTTACAGGAGACAATTGGCTTCCAAACAGTGCACTCAGTCGGTTTTATAATTAGATACAACTGCAACCCAATGCTTGAAACTGGTTGACGCTAGCACTGAAGATATCATGTGGTATTTTCCCCCAACAAAAACCTGAAATTGCTTGTCTGTGTTTCGCTTTCATACAGGATCATAAACCATTTGCATATCTACTGCATTCAGACAAGTATTATGAATATGCTCTGATAACAGAACAAATCCAATGTATGATATTAATACGGTAGATCACAGGTCTGCCAATTCAGCTCTAAAAGCTAGGAGTCTTAAGTCTGTTTGCACTTTGCCTATTTTCAGTACACTCCTAATCTAGTGTGTACGCAACGTTAAAACAACGAATTTCGGGACACAGGGCCGCATTCTACTTATTTAAAAAAACAAATGAGAAAATATGTTAGTTTGTTATTTGCTTATAATTTCAAACTTAAACGATACTGTATACGCGGTTGGAGAATTGGCTAGCGTATATGAGCTTAAAATAAAGGTTGCTATTTATAAGACCTATTTCTCAATCAAATTTCATCGCAGCATCGAATCCTTCCTTTATGAATGAAAGTTCCGTTGTTGATCTGGCAAACATTTCATTCATTTTGTCACATATTTTGATATACTATGACCATAACTTTTATGAAAATCTTTTCACATTGAAATTGATATAACTTAAAGCGCTAGATGTGTTAGGTGAAAAGTACGGAAACCGATAGGGGACATTCCGAAGTTCACTAATACATGTATTTAATTTTACTCTTATGAACTTTAATTAAGGACAAGATTCTAAGAGTAAAAATGCCTCTTGGTATAATATGGCAACCTAATAAAAAGGCGTCATACGAAAACGCCGTCAGAGTAAAAATATAGTCGAAAAGTATGGGGTGCCGTTTTACTAATCATTCCCTTTTTAAAGATATCCTTAATTATTAATGTATATCAGTTATTCGAACTGGTGGTATCCATTACTCGAATAAGTTATATCGGATTCCATAATTATTTATGGATATCCATAATTCGATTAACGGATATGCATGAATAATCTATATGATTTTTAGATATCACTGATTCGAATTAAAAAGAGCATCAATTCGATTTATGGATGTCCATAATTCTGACAATTTATGGATATTTCTAATTCGATTTATGGATATCAATAAAATTAATTCAGTTAGTGATATCCAGAATTCGAATACTATCAACCGTAGCAGGAAGGGGGTAGAATTTTAATGAAAAAATATTTTGTCAGCGTTTATGAGTATTAGAATCGAAATAGTTCAGCCTTAGCATTGAATTGCTGAGTAACAATCACAGTTTGTCGGTAAGTTGTAAGTTAATATATCAATCGCGCTTCGCGCTCGTGATATGATCTACTTTACAACTGGCCTCCAAACAGTGAAATTTTAAGCAGCAATTCACTGCTAGAGCTTATCTATTTCTAAACATCCTCTTATCTGACATCTGCGACCAGGAATGCCCAGACAGGTTTTTTTACACATCTTAAATCAAAATATCGAATGTGATGCAATGCTCCTTCACGGTCGAATACAAACTGGTAATATTATTAACCTATAGCATATCTTTCTTTATTTCTGATTTAAAAGACCTAGAACAAGATGAACAAAAATCAGCAGACAGGTTACCCAAACCTGCTGCGTAGGTGTGCGTGATCCGCTTTTTTCAGGCTGAGCGTCACTCACCGTTATATCGATACACGAAAGCAAAACATTCTCACTTGAGCATCGCTCAACTTGTAAAAGCCCTAGTACATTTTTCGTCATCTTCATTAAATAATGGACTGACCTATATCAAAGACAGAAGATTTCATTTAAATTATTCAGGGGTGTAAGGTAAACTTTGCTTCGAACACCCCTATTGTAAATAATTTAAAATATTTCTTTTACCAGTAACACCCCTCTAAACAATGGACTGACCCGAAAACAAAGATCGAAGAGTCTACTTTCTATATTCAGGGGTGACAAATATGTTGTACTTTTTTGACACTCCTTCTACAAATAATAGACTGCTCCAAAATAATTGATGGAAGATTCAATATATGATATTTAGGGGTGAAAGGATTTGTAATAGGAGTAATTTTTTTTATCAAAAACCCTTCTCTACAATAATGTACTGGTCCAAAACAGATGAAAGAGTCCATTTTATATATTCGGGGGAGCAAAGGCGGTTAGATCTATTTCAAAACTGGAAGAGTCAATGATCAAAAAGGCTATAATGGACAGTCCTGAACTTAACAATGGAAGAGACCATTTTGAACGATAAATGCTTGTATTCATAATCCTGGTGACCACTAAAGGTAGATCGGAGAACAATGCTAATCTTTCCTGGGCAGCGTGTTGTGAGTGGGTGTAAATCCTGTTACATTTACGTCCCAAAAGTGGGATGTCGCAGAACGCGGCGTCAAATCAGGGCCTACAATTTTGCATATAATGCAGGCATTTGTTAGAAACGAGAGGACCGTGATGCTCCTGTACAAATGTATCACATTCTCTTGAGATTTTAGTGAAAATAATAATGAGCCGCGACACGACAAAACCAACAAAGTGGCATGTGCGTCCAGCGAAGACTCAGATCACTCTGGGCATCCGCCCAGTCTGATCAGTCTCTGCTTTGCGTTTAAAGGCTAGCTAAGGGTCTAAGCCGTCTCAATGCGGCCAGCGAAGACTCTGATCAGACTGGGCGGATGCCACGGCTGATCTGAGTCGTCGCTGGACGCACATGCCACTTCGTTGGTTTTGTCGTGTCGCGGCTCATATGGTAGTCATCTTGTTTACTTTTGTGTCGGTGTACTTTTATGCCCCGGAAGGAACTTCGGGAGGCGTATTAAAATCGCACTGTCCGTCCGTCCATCCGTTCGTCCGTCTGTCCGTTCGTCACAAATCGTGTCTCATCGAGAACTTAACAACCTTTGAAGCAAAGGGGGTGTTTCAAAATGGCCCACGCTTAGATTTCCTTCATACTTAATAGTTTGATTACCTGGGGTAAACAAATTAATAAAATGGGTTAATCAATTTAATTTAAGAACTGCAGGGCTTATGGTCGCACCTTGCAGAACCCCTTATCAGACATGATGGGTAGGGCTAAGTTAGAACCTGTCAAATTAACATTATAATTTAAATGCGTTCGTTGCCTTCTGAAATGAATTGCAGGTACCCTGAGAATTATTCTGATACCATAAACTTATATGTTGACTTATACAAATAATTCTTATAGTCAACCGAGTTTGAAAAATCTGTCAAAAAACCGACTATAAATAATCAAACATGAAAAGTAATTTTAATGTTTAGATCTGTTGCTGTGTTTGTCAAGCTATGATTTTTATTCAGAATTAGGGTAAGTATATCCCCTCTTTTTGTAAAAAGTTTTAAAAGATTTTGAAACCGGTAAAATAGTTTTTCGAAACTGAAATTTGGGGATAGGTCAGGTTTTGGAGAAAGTCAGTTTCATAGTAAAGGTAGGATCTTTCACTGCTGCACTTGTTTATCTGTGACATAAATTATTATTGAGGCCCCACATTAATACCCATTCTATATGCAATTGTTTTTTTCACTGGCTAAGATTTGGAAGCCAAGGATAATTCCCAAATGTGCCCCCACCCCCTCTCTCCTCCACACACTTTTGCAAACAAGGGTAATCACCCAAAACAGTCAACATTTTTTCTATCATCTGTACAGAACGATAAATAAAACGTGACCAGGTAAAATTAATTTCAGTGTTTACCCTATTTTTAATGTATCAGTGCCCTGGTTTTTTGTTTTGAAGATAACTTTAGGTTAGTATCTGTAGCTGTCTCTAGATGTAAGGCAGAACGTTTCACCGTTTGTTTCTAACTGCTGCCTGCATCAAGTGCTAGTGTGTTGGCTTGTATCTTTACATTGCCTACATCACAGGAAGGGTGATCCATCATTTTTATTTCAACTATTGACTGCATCAAGTGTTAGTGCCACGAATTTAATTTGTTTACTTTTTTGGCTTGTACCTGTACACTGAACAGGCGTAAGGCAAGACTCCAACACCGGACTGCATCAAGTGTCCGTTCACTAAAGAATCAAACAAAAAACAAGGAAAGAGGCAAATCGTCTGGGCACAACAATTTATGATGGAAGATAAGCTGACACTTAGCAAAGCTTGGGAAGAATCACTTATGTTGAGAAACAGCAACGTAAAATAAGTTTTCAGTTGTGAAAAGATGCAACTTATTTGCGACTGATAATTTACTCACTTCTTGACTATCATCAATATTATTGGAAATGTCTATTTCAGTACTGTTAATCTTGGGCCTGCAACCTGACCGTAGGTATTCAGAAAAGTGGAAGTTGACCTCACGGCATCGGGGTTATGTTTATCCATATGTATCCGTAAGTTGTACAGGTGTAAGACAATGGGTGATTATAAGAATCTGAATTTGATCAAATAAAACTAAAGCTGAGCCTATAGCAACAATTCATGAGGAAACCAGTGCCTACAAAGTGTCAGTTTAATTTGCTAGGGCTCTAAAATAGCTTTCCTGAGCTCCAAATAAGGTATGTTATCAGTCTAGGTAAAATAATTACCGGGTTATTATTTAAGAAAAAAAAAGAAAAAAGATTTGATCTGGAAAGTTTCTTGTGTTAATGGGGTTGGACAAGGCGACATTTCATCAATATGCTTTTTAATCTGAATTGGGATAATAGAGAGATGGTAAAGTTCCTTTTAATGTGACATGAGTAATCAAGAAAAAATACATTGCTACAAGATAATGCTTTTCTACTGTATTGGGGTGCCTGACAGCCCACATTCTGCGGCCCTGAAGTATAGTTTACCGGGCTCTGAATTTCTTTAATTTTCTTGTACACATATAAGAGGTATACAGCATGATTTATGGTTAGTATAAAATCTTGACAACAGCTGGATCATACTTTAACTGATAATTAAATTTTGATATTGATGTGGTTTTTATCTGATTTTGAGGGGTTATACCAAACAAGATACATTTTATACATAACCCGTTTCTTGAAACATGAATATACGTATTTCTAAAATGTTTCGCATTAATTCACTGATTTAAGTTCATAAATGAAATTGCAAAATCTGAATATTTGATAGTTCTAGGAACGGTATTTTAAGGGGACCCTCATTTTCAGGGGAGAAGTTACTTAAGTCAATCCTGTGCTATGCTGAGCTTGTGAACTGAGGTAAATAATCCATAAGCAACACTGTTAGTCCTTAGGCAACACATATACATAGAATAAAAAAAATCTAAGCGTGGGCAGATTCCTATGTAAAATTAACATAGGCTGAAACTCCGCCTTTGACGAAACTTCACAGAAAAATAAAGCATAATGAGAAGGTGTGTCACACGCAAGATTTAGATTCCCATGCCCAAGATCAAGGCCACAGTCAGGTCAGAGGTCAATCTGTGTCTCAAATCGTGTCTCAGCAATAACTTATAAACTACTTAAGCATTACAAAAAGATAAAGCATAACAAAATAAGGTTTTGCGCACAAGATTTAGGTTCCCACACCCAAGGGGAAGGAAAAAATCAGGGGTCAGAGTTCAAATCGTGTCTGCGATTACTTAAAGCTTACAGAAGCGAATTTGATCAAACTTCACATAAAGGTAAACCATAATGAGAAAGTATGTTACACTTAACATGTTTCCAACACAATGTCTAGGTCACAATCTGGAGTCAGAGATCATGTCTCCGCAATTACTCGGAAAAAGTACCGAAGCGATTTTAAACTTCACAGAGACATAAAGCATAATAAAAAGTTATGCCAGGCGCAAACATAGGTTCCCACACCCAAAGTCAAGGTCACAGTCAGAGGTCAAGTCGTTTCTTCCCAATTACTAAAAATTACCTAAGCTTCTTGGTTTAAACATATTTATTTCGCTTTTCCATTGACATACATATACTAGCCAAAAGTTCTAACCGGCCACTTACATTTTATCGATTTTCTTCAAAGCCCCAAGTAATCTTGCAGTTTTATTTACATCCACAAACAGGCAGATGTGTCAGTCAACTTAGCCATCAAAAGTTTTGACGAAATTCTTAATATTACATTCAGGATGCGCCGATGAACACAAGTACACCCGTTTTGAAATTCACAAAAGTCAGCATTTCGTCACAATTTGTGAAAAATCACGTTTTAAAATATCCAATTTACGTGAGCAAAACCACCTCATTACTAAGGGAAATGACTGAAGAAACAGATTTATGCAGAAATGATCACTCTTCCTGCATGACAGTGGTCGCTTTGGGTAAAAATGTTAAAACTTACCCCACCACTCAATGCAAATTCTTGTTAATTTTGAAAATAGGGGTACCCGTATTCATCTGTGTCTCCTGGATACAGTGTATTGAATATTGCTAAACCTTTTAGTGGTATGGTTTACCGATACAACCACCTGTCTGTGGCTGTAAATTGAACTGTGAGATTGCTAACAACATAGAGGAAAAATGATAAAAAGTAAGTGGCCGGTTAGAACTTTTGACTAGTATATATACATACATGTACAAATAACATATCGGTACCAGCTATGGGATTAGAACGGAAGCTGTGTGCTTATAGAGTTCTTCTCCTTATTATAAAACATTTGCACAAATTATGGCGGATCTCTAAATGTTATAGAATATATGTTACATTGGTAAACCAAAATTAAAACAGCATTCAGTGTTTGAAAGAAGAAATAAACAAACAAACAAACAAGGCCTAGTTGCTAAGAAAAATAATGCGTATGATAACCTCTTTGCCACAACATATAACAAAGCAAAGAAAAAAAAGCAATGCAATTCCAAAAGAATAATAGGACAAAAAGGGGTGTCAGTAAAAATTTTCGACCGAGAAAGGTAGCGAGCTACCATTGGAAGAGGGAACTAGGCCAATAAGAAATAATTCTTAACATATACAAATACTAAACAGGGTTGAGATAGCGGGAACGGGTCTCAGCAGCAGTCATAACATTTACGCTGAACATAGTTTGCTTTAGTCTGCCTGCATAACAGGAGTGTTGTGCGTTTAGAAGCGTTTTGTTGCTATAATGTATTTGTAAACGTTATCAAATATTAAACTGTTAGTTTCATACGACAAGGACAGGTCGCCGTACAAAAATAGATTAAGAGAAGGATGCTAAGATGGAGACACAACGTTTATTAATTCGTCGCGCTGCATTTGATAAGATGTGCAATGGAAGAAAAAGTGTTGGGCATTCTCAACAGTTCCACAATGACAAAGAGGAGAATCTGATATGTTTTTAACAAAGAGATCAAAATTTAGCGAACTACAGTTTGTTCGTAGGCGGGTTAATAATATTTGTCCTTTTCTACAACCTACATAATAATGTTTGGGAACTGATATTTTATCTCTATTTGAAGAAAGCATTTGAAAGAGTTTACAGATTCACATTGCTTCGCGTCAACAGATAAATTATTCCATGCTCTGACACTCGACGGTAAAAAAGAACTAAAATACTGGTTAGTTCTAGCATCAATAGTTCGTAAATCATTTGAATTTCGGAGGTTGTATCGTGATAAGTTACTTATAGACTGCGGTACTAAAGAAGAGAGGTATAGGGGTGTAATGTTATTTAGTATTTTATAAAATAAGGTTCAGTTCATTAAGCACTGTTTGACTTTGAAAAAAATCGTTTAAGATATAAGCCTTGTCGCATTCATCTGTGTATATATCGTCGTTCACTTCAAGAGGCGGGATAGACGATTTAGTCATGGAATTATGAAGGGTTTGAGTGTCGACCACCAATCTTTAGTACTGAGAGTATTAGATTTAAGTTTATCTGCATTTTTTATCATAATGTAGTTGTTTAGAGTCGCGGATCATTTTAATTACACGGTTACGTGTCTGTTTAAATAGTGTCCAGTGTGAATCCAATTTCGTACGCTTTGCTCTTTTGTAGGCACGCTTGCGTTTGCGTATGTAACGTTTCAGAGTCGATGATATCCACGGGGGATCTAAAGGTTTTATTCGAACGTGTTTATTGGGTATGCATTCACTTGCTATCGACTTTATGGCAGTATTTATATTTTGAGCATATACATCTACATCATTATCCTGCAAGGAACTCCAGTCGAAATAAGATGCTTTTTGTTGTAAAAGATCATAGTTACCTCGCTCATAGCTCCTTAAAAACGTAAAACATATTGAGGTGATGTCACAAAGTTTATGTTCCCCTGCCACATGTCAGGGTCACAATCAGTGGTCAGATGTCAAATCACGTAAAGGATCAAAGGTCTATATAGCATGTAAATATTGCACTTACATCTGCAATTTTGGTGGATTTTAACATAATTATAGACTTTGTGCATTTTCGAACAGTTTGCCTTTTTAAACCACCATTTGGAAGGACGCCTTAAACGCTCTTAGATGTACTTTATCATATTTCCAGATTTGATTGTTAGATTTAAAGATTTACGCCCTCGTTTTTTTTATTACCAAAACGTTTTTATGTAATATTTATACAGTAACTCCGATATGGCCCATTTATACATTTGACAATAATCATTAAGAGAAATTTTTGTGAGAAGTAACTTTATCCCAAGAAATAAAATGAATTTTGTAAAATCGCGGTCCGCTATCGAAATCGCCTCATTGGTCAGAATTAAAAATTCTCTGACGTCACTAGCGCGTGAATGAATAAGAAAAATACCTAGGTATCGTCATATGAACGTAAGGCGTGGTATCGACTCTCCTATTGGCTGACGATTGTGTTCATTTACATTTTCAATCTCGATACTCTATTTCAATTAAAAACTGCATTAAACTGAATCATTTTTTCTGAACTTTTACAATGGATTTTTATATGATCATATATTATCTGACTAAATTAGTCATACTGATTATTTTAAGGATGGTGAAAAAAATGAGGGAGTATACTTTTAAAACATTACTGATACCTTTGCCCGAAAAGAATATTCCAGTTAGATCAATATTTTATTGATACTTGAAAACACTTCCTCTAGGTGGCGTTTTTGCACATCAGCCCCCTACCAGGCACCCACTCTCACACCCACCCACGCCGAAACAATTGTTCACCTTGAATCATGTAAACCAGAAGACTAACAAGAGCTCCGCTGAGCGGGACAATAAACGCCCGTTGGGGCTTAAAGTTGGAAAGAAAACAAGAGATGACAGAACTTCGGAAAGAAAATGAGAGATGATAGAACTTTGTCAGTAATATGAAACTCCTAGACAAAAATTACAAAGAGGCATAATTAAACGGTTTTCGAGTATCAGAACTGAAAGTAGGGTTATGGTTCCTTTTCTCTGCATATTGTCTCAGTTTTGTACAAACTTTCATGAACAAATCTTAAACGGTTTTCAAGATATGGAGCAGACACAAAGCTAATATGAAATTACTATATAAAAAATACAAAAGTACATAATTCCGTCAAAACTGAAAGTAGGGTTATGGTTCTTTTTCTCTGCACATTATCTGATGATGCTTCATCTTTGTTTAAACTTTTATGAAGAAATCTTAAACGGTTTTCGAGATATGTAGCGGACAAATAATGTTACCCTTTGAACTTTGACCTCTAAGTGTGACCGTGACCTTTGTCGGAGGACATTGTTGAAATACGAGTTCTGCATGTTGCCTTAATCAGGTGAACATTTGACTCAAGTTTCAAAAAAAGTTCTTTCAAAGGGTTAAGGAGATTTGGAGCGGACACGAATTTAATACAAAATGATAATACGAAAAAATAAAAAGGGGAATAATTTTGTTTAAAGTGAAAGTAGGGTTATTGTTCTTTTTCTCTGCACAACGCCTGATGGTGTTTTATATTTATACAAACTTTCATGAAGAAATCTTAAACAGTTTTCGAGATATGGAGCGGGCACGAAGCCTACAAGAAAACTATACGAAAAATACAAAGGGACATAATTCCGTCAAAAATGAGAAAAGGGTTATGGTTCTTTTTCTCTGCACATCCTCTAATGATGCTTTATATTTATCAAATATTCACGAAGAAATCTTAAACGGTTTTCGAGATATGGAGCGGAAACGAAGCTTATATGAAATTACTATACGAAAAATAGGGTTATGTTTCGTTTTCTCCGCATATTGTCTGATGGTGCTTTATATTTATGAAACTTTCATGAAAACATCTTAAACGGTTTCCGAGATATGGAGCGGACACGAGGATTATATGAAATTGCTATATGAAAAATACAAAGGGCATAATTTTGCCACAACTGAAAGTAGGGTTATAGTTCTTTTTCTTTGCATATCGTCTGATAATGCTTTATAATTTTCATACAGAAATCTTAAACGGGTTTTGAGATATGGAGCGGACACGAAATGTTACCTTTTGACCTTGCACCTCTAAGTGTGACCTTGACCTTTTTCGGACATCGTTGAAATATGATTTCTGCCAATTGTCTTGATAAAGCAAACATTGACCCAAGTTTCAAAAAATCTTTCAAGGGGTTAAGGAGATATGGAGCGAACACGAAAGGTTACTGACGGACAGACGGACAGATGGAAAAACGGACGGACGGAGGCCACGACATAATACGACCCGTCTTCTACAGGCGTATAAAAATGAAATTGAGGGATTTCCCATTTTGCCTATTCCGATTTCGCTTACTCCTGTTTCGCCTATACCCATTTCGCCTACTCTGATTTGCTAACTGTAAAATATGACTTTATTCTCATTTGCTTACTCAGATTGCACATGTATGGAAAACCCAATGCTGCCAATACCATGCACTGGCATACCATGGTAACCAATGCTATGCTGGGCAATATCAAAAATTGCATACCGTGCTGCATACCCCATGCCAACTTCGCATACGATCTCATGGCATCTTTGATAAGCATATATGAACTATTAGCCACGTCAAAAGAAAAGGCAAACAGCAACCGCTACATCCCCACAGGACCATACGGCGCTTCGCCATTGCCGAAGATTCCTGCGTACCACAACCTACCGATGAAAAGGCTAATCCAGTTCTACACTTCTATACCTATGAAGGGGGCGGCCCACATACTCTACTCAAATACGAAACCATCATAAAATGTGACTGGACTACATGTAAGCCTATAATGGGCATTTTTCCCCGCATCTTAAATTCCCTTTTAAAATTTCTTTTAATGTTGAATACAAAATAATAATATTTTTATCTACGCCTTTCTTTATTGAACATTCAAAGACCAACCAAGATAAAAAAAAATCTGCTGGATATGTTAGCCAATTGGGTTCTGAGCTTCACTCACCGATTTATTTGCGATACCTATTACTTTTCATTCGAGCATCACTCAACTTGTAAATTGCGTCACTTCTTTTTTTCTTCTTTTTTTTTGTAAAAATGACCTGCCTAATAAAAAAACAGAAGAGTCCATTTAAATTAATCAAGGTGTAGGGTAAACTGTAAACTGTGCTGCTTCAGACTTTTAACGAATATCCCTATGATAAATAATAGACGGCTCGATGATGGGCGAGTCAATTCATTTATATATGGGTAAACTGATTTTTACTTCCAGTAACACCCCTCTAAATGATGGACTGACCCAAAGGCAAAGATGGAAGAGTCTACTTTATATATTTAGGGGTGATCAATGTATTGTGCTGTTTTGGAACTCCTATTACAAATAATGGACTGCTCCAAAATAACTGATGGAAGAATCGATTTAAGATATTAAGGGGTGAAAGGATTTTTACTATCAGTAGACTTTTGTCAAAGACCCCTTCTCTAAAATATTGGACTCGTCCAAAAGCGATGGAAGAGTCAATTTCATATATGGGGGAGGTAAATCTAGGCCCGAAACCCCTTTTCAACAAAATGGAGCCGGGCCGGGTAGCGCAATCGGTAGGGCACCCGACTCGTAAGTCAGAGGTCCTGGGTTCGAATCCCGGTCTGGCCACATACTTTCGTTTCTCCTTCAGCTGATTCAAGAAGGGCAGTTGTCAGTTACTGGCGAAAGTATGTGCACTTAGTACTGGTTAACCGCTTAGGAGGTCTAAGCCTGCCCAGGAATAGTGTGGTTAGGTTAACTGACCGTCCCGACATGACCTTAGTTGTTTACCGTGGACGTTAAGCATAAAATCAACCAACCAACCAACAAAATGGACTTCTTCGCAAACAAAAGCGGCAAGGATTATTTCAAAACTGGATGGATCAATCAAAGATTGTTTTATAATGGGAGACCTGAAGTCAGCTACAGAAGAGTCCATTACAAACATTCACATTGAAAGGGAGAAAGGAATAAATGTTGAGTCCCAATCAAGCACAGCGAGATAATCATGGTAATCACTCAAAGTTAGTTCAGATGACAATTGGAAAATTTGTCCTGGGGCAGCGTATCGTTCGTGGGCTAAAGCCGTTTTGGTCTAGCATCTCATAAAAAGGATCTTGGCAAACAGTGGAGACCCTGATTTGATGCTGCAGCCTGAACGCGGCTTCAAATCCGGGTCTACAGTGTTTTACTTTAATGCAGACATTTCTTAGTAACAAACAAAGAGTGTAGACCCAGATCAGACACGTATATGGCGTCTGATCAGGGTCTACGCAATTTGGCATTCAATACTGCAAATAAAATCCGAAACTCCTTCAATTGGAAATGGACCCGTCCATGCTGTGAGTTCAGACTGCGTCATCAAATCAGGGTCTCCACTGTTTGCCAAGATACTTTTTTATGAGACTATAGACTAAAACGGTTTTGTATGCCTGTTCATAAACGTATCCCATTGATGCATAGATACGCATCAATGGGATACATTTATAAACAGACAGACATGTAGCTAGGGGCAATTATATGATACGCACTTTCATGTTTTGTTTTCCTCAAGGGAGCGTGAAACGGGCTAAGCCCCTAATATAATTCATATTTTCATGTCTTTTGGTTGCTGATATTGAAATTTTGCCCACATATAATATTCCAGACTAGAAACACGCAGATGTGTATTGAAAGTTTGTCCGTTTGACATTTTTAATACGCACGTGCGTATTTGCGTAGAGGCAGCTACGCCAGTGATGAGTGATGTTCCTGAAATCCCCAGAAATGAATTATATTGTATGTTGTTGTTTCTTTTTTCATTCCAACCCAGTCATATTATTTTTTAAGTCTCCATAGTACTCCAAGCGGTGAAAGTGTAAGTAGATCATTCTGTCGTCTTCTTTGGTAATGCAATGTGTGGGAAGCTGCAAAACTTCGTAACTCAGTTTAACTTAGTGACTGATACTTGTTAAAAAGCTGAAATGCATTTACTGGGTGACATTAGTTTTAAGGAATGATTGTATTTTCTGACTCTAATAGTGAAGTTTAAGGTTATTCTAAAGTGTGCTAGATGGTTTTTGCCCTGACTGTAAGACACATTTTCCTAAATGTAATATTATCAAAGGTATTAATTCAAATAGCATAATGCCAGTCGGTTGTGTTCAAAGTTGATAGCTTTGATGAATTAATTTCCAATTTTCCACAACAGAAAATTTTCAGAATTACACAGATCATGCAGATAGGCATCTTGTAATAATTAAGTCAGACGAGTTCTGATGAATATATCAACAAGTCTTATTGATGGGAAGGACTTGTGTCGCGTGATATACAATGCAGACATCAAACGATAGAGCATTTTTTGTATTTAGCAATCCAAACAAGAAAAATCTTTAGAAAAAGATAATCGGCGCAGATTAAATGGAAATGTGTTTTTTATATGTCTCTAGTTGAAGATTTGATAACAACTTTCATGTATAAGTAAGCTATGTCGGTAGGCACCCACAACCGTAATTTTGACTCTGGGTAGCGACAACGACTTATCTCAAGCTGTCCAATTTGGAACTCCAAAATTGACCCGGTCCGCGGTCAGTCTTGAAATTGACCTGATTTCAAAATAGCTATCTACATGTTACACTGTTTGTTTGTTTGTGTGTATTAAACCGAAAGTAGAAATCGAAAGTAGATCTACGACGAAAAAAAAAGAAAGTTTTGAATATCTTATTCGTTTTCGATGACATTTCTATTGTAAAATATAAGACAGAGTGCTAGTATTCACAGTGCATTAGGACGAGAAAACACGAAGATTAAATATTCATTGACCTTTGACATTATTGGCTAAATTTTGACATACGCGTTATTTGACCAATGGAATCTTGTGGAATGTGAAACAATATCGAAATCATACGAGGCTGCGCCTCGAAAAAAGATAGTCAACAGAATTTGGTTGCCATGTGAGTTTAAATGAATGTTTTAAACATGTTATGATAAATGGATCGTTTAAGGACTTTCTCCAACGAGCTAAATACTGATATACTAAAACACTTCTTATATTATTAACTTTAAATGCAGTACTTAATAAATTTATTTTAAAATAGTATACTACATTCAAGGTGAAGAGTAGGAGCCCTGGGGCCGTATTCATAAAACAACTTAAGTCGTTGCTATGCTGTTGCTGAGGGTAAATTTCTATGTTGGAGATTCCCTACAACTATGAAATTTGCTCTGGAGGAACAGTCTTACAAAGACTGTTCCTCCAGACCAAAATTCATAGTTGTAGGGAATCTCCTTTATAGATATTTAGCCTTAGCAACCGCATAGCAACGACTTAAGTGGCTTTATGAATATGGCCCCTGCAGCTCAGAAGGTAAAGTAAAAAGATAGGAAATGATCAGGAACTAATACAAACAACTCCCACATCCCGCTCTCAAACAGGTGGTGGTCATTCATCTACCCTAATTAAAAACAGCAGCAACATCAGTTTTTACCTATTTTTATTTTAAATTACAAAACAAAACAAAACAAAACAGAAAGCAGAATGGGCAGCTATTCAGGTGACCAGACTACTAGAGACCAAAGACAAGCGGACATAACAACATGTAACATTGAGGCACCATAATAGAAGTACCGCCTTGGTACGGTCAGCATAAAGATTATTGAGAGAGGAGAGGGGTGGGGCTTAAACTTGTTTTACTGAATCGAAACCTTGCCCTCTGCTTTTGCAGTGGTTCGAAACATGTAGTTACATGTAGCTGTTTTGTCTGCATGAAAGTTTCCTAATCCATCAATGAATTATCTTAGGAAACAAACAAATCACGGAAAAGACCTATGATGAATCAGAGATGAGGAATCGACAGAAACAGCATATTGCCACACCTGGCGTTCCCGGGGGTGTCAATCAACACCACTGACACACCAGAGCGTAAGAAAACCATCAGTTGAACCCCAGATAATGAAGCAACACACAGGGCAAGCTCCAGCCCCATTTAACTGAACTAAATGGCTTTATGTCGGGCCCATCATTGAGTCTGATGCCCAACCAACCGGCGTGCTATTAAACAGGGAAGCAAAGTTATTAACCAGGATTAGGTTTACCACTAAACATGCAGACTGCGACAATACATTTTGTTATATCCAATACGTTTTTAGCATGATAATTTTTCTTAACAGACCAGAAAAAATCTGATCAGAAAAAAATCAGACGTAATTACCATTGTTTGAATTTACAGACTAAGCGACAATGATTTAGCGGCCTGGGTGGAGTCGAAAATCCATTCGACCGTAAACGGGGTTTCATTATATCCTGATATGACGGAATTACTATTGAAGAGGATGTAAAATCTGAGTCGCCCATCTATCCCTAAGGAAGAAGGCACTGAAGGCACTGAAGAAGGCATTGCAATCCTGTGCGTTCTGTAAGAAACAAGGTTAAGTGAAGACTCATGACGTAATCAAATACGCCGCTTCGATCACCAATTATACAATTGTACAATTATGCAATTATACAATTTATAAAATAATCTAAACTCAAATTATTTCTTTATCAATTAAAACACAAAACACAACCAGTACGGTGCTATGACAGTCGCACAGGAAATTATTCTCAATGAAATTTGATAAGAAACTACAAATCCTGTCTGTGGAGGCTGAGATTAACTTATCTCATCGCACTTGATCATTTTTCTTGCATGTGCAGAGACCAACAATGATGATACAGTAGGACCGCCCAAGATGATTTGATCTATTTAACGTCCTGCTTTCAGAGTGAAACAAGTATAGCAGTCAATGTACTATAATCCAGTCAATATGTGCCAGAACAAACTGACTCCATGTAATCTCTCCTTGCTGTTTACAAAATACAGTGGAGTGGAGTCCGTTGGTGCCATGTTGAACAGTCAGCTCAGAAATAGACTCGCATATAGGTCGTTTGCGAAAAAGTGGAAGGAAAAAATCGATTTAATTTCTTTACTACTTAATGAATTTTCATGAAACTTTGCAGACCTTAATCTATTACCCATACAAACTCATGCAAGGAAACTCAGTTTTTTTATTGTTAAATAAAAAATTGTCAGATCAACTAATGTTTAATCTGACCCTAATCTTTTAAGTTTTACGCTTGGTTGGTGCAGTTTTTGGAACAGCTAGTGTTGTACAGACTATATCCCTTATATGGACAGTTTCTTATATATAGGAGAAACACATCAGAAAATCCTTTTTAAATGATTGGCCCATTATCTTTAAAGCCTCTTGTTTACCCAGTAGTGAGTGAACACATTTCAGACCACATGGTAATTTGTGAATGAGTAATAGTATAAGTATAGTAACTATAGAACAACAATGGCTGTTGTACATGTACCATTATGGTTACCTCCTGTGCAAGGATGGCATAAAACTGAGTAGAAAAATGGTAATGATTAATAGGGAAACTTTTTATTCAAAGGTCAAAAAATTCTACATTTCCTAGCACGAGTTCGTATAGGTAAGAGATTATGGTATGCAAAGTTTCATGAAAATCTATTCAATATTAAAGAAATTATATAGATTTTTTGCCCTCCACTTCTTCGCAAACGACCGAAACGTCTGTCTCTGAATATTACATATTGCGCGCTTTGTATCGTTGCAGGAAAAATTCCTATATCTTTTCTTAAAGATGATACTACTGTTGCAGTCTGTTGGCATTACTTTTTATATGCTGAAACTGCATGCAAACAAACTATCAGATTATGCCAACGAATTGCATGACAACACAAATGAAGACACAAAAAATTGGCCATAATTACAAAGCACAACCAAGAAAAGGACATAAAGACTAGCAGTTTAAGGATAATATAAACAAACCAGACCAAAACAAAATTTATCACAACACTCATTAGTACTTGGTCAGCAACGCACACCAAGATCAGACACACGCAATTCTGAATTGATGTGCGTTAAGTACTGCCTAGGAATGAATGTTATACCAACTGGCGATTTGAAAAAGAAAAGATTTGGAAAATATGTTGATTAAGTGCTCCTAAATATTCGATTCTAGATCAATAAACCGAATCTTAAATTCCATTAGACCTCATTCATATTGTTAATACATCAGTTATAATTGATTATTGAACTGACATGCATCAATATTTAAATCGCAGAAATGTACTTGATAGCAGGAGTTACAACATGGAAAATCTGATTATGTGGTTACAGACAACGAAGGAGTCGAAACGCTTTTAATAATCCCAATGGCGTCTGGCAAATGTGATGCAAGATCCACAAAACAAATTATAAGGCGAAGCGTTAATAAAAGAAAATACCAATACATTTATTTTATAATGCAAATTTTAATTGTTTTGACCTTGGTCTAAATAGAGCTACGAAAAATGACACTAAAACGACATGCAGAAGCTTTTTACGAGCATTTTCGAAGGGACGTACAAATGAGAAAAAACATTAGCACAATGAATGCACGTCCAGGGTAAAAACTATGTCGCTTTTCTTTTACCTTTCTTTTCAATGGATTCAACTCTTTAAAGAAAAGAGCTTGCTCCTCTTAGAAGCGTTTTATCACTCGAGGGGGGAGTGGGGAGGGGGGGGGGATGGGGTCAAAAAAATGTATAAAAGACATTTCCCTTTAATAAAATGGCGAAGAAAGGAGGGCGGTGTACCTGTCCACATCAGATGTGCCAATATACAAAGCTTTAGTTAATGATAAATCCTAGATTGAAGGCTTACAAGGATACAAAAACTCTATAATTAGAATCAACATTATTTTTTTCGTGATGAAAGTAACAATGTGATAACGATGATCAGAAACGTAACTGATGTAGTTGGTTTTGAAGATGATGATTTATTAATTATATTTTAAGAAATTTCTCTGCGACATACATGTGTATACATATATGAGTCAAAGGATTGAACAATCCTTTGACTCATATACGAGGGATGTTCAGAAAGTTCTGATCGTGATGTCATATTTTGGAAAGCATCACAAAGACAGAACTTCTGATAGCGAAAATATATAAAGCTGTGGTATGTCTGGACAACTATGCAAACGCAGTGTATATTTTCTAACGGACACATTTTTAACGTCTTTGAGAGAGGTATACCCTACAGCCACTTCAAAGTTTTACTTTCGAAGATCATAATTCATATATGAGCAGGTTTTTTTTTTCATCATTGCTACTTAAACATAGTCCCCAGGCAAATGTGTCCTGTAAATATCGCGGAAATCATATTTGATCTAGGTTCCATACTGTCCCGTAAATTTGGAATTTTCTGCATTTTATGTAGAAGCAAATTCCCCTATCTACTAAAGTTATTATGATTTTGTAACAAAACCAAATGCCTAAGCAGTCAAAGTCTTGTCAGGACTAGCTTTTGCATGGTCCAATTCGAAATTGTCGAAAAAAAAAAAAAAAAATAATGTAAAATCGAAGTTGCTAGAATCTTAAAATATAACGTTGACGTCGATTTCAATAACGTCATAAGAACTGCGCATTGCTAACTGCAAGGAATGACTCGGCAACGTTTGTTACTCTTCTGACTTTTATATAGATACTGAAGGCAATGATTAACGAACAGCTGACAAAACTGAATTCGTATTTACAATGATTTTTGACTTGAATGACTCACTGAAAATAAATTCACATGCGAACTTAACCCAGTGGTATGACTGGGGCCAAATAAAGTGCGTTGTAACTCAATATAAAATGTATCTTTGTTTAGTGCTTGGTATCACTGTAAAGGCAAAATGTAGTGTTTTCAATACATGCCAAGCATTTGTTCCCAGCATGCCGCTAAACAAAGTTATATGGCGAGAATCAAAACTTTCTGAACAACCGTCGTATGTATATGTTGTGCAATTCTTCGACTCATATATGTATATGTTGTCAGCAAATTTGATGATTACGGTGGTGGTAATTTTGATAAGAGTAATGAATGTCATGAGTGAAACGAATATAAGACTAATTATTTTGATGACAATGGTGAGGTTTTATGCCGTCGACAAAATATCTAAATGAGCTAATTCCCATAACAATTATTGGTTTAGAAACGTGTATACCCTTTCAACGCATTTTGTTGCTTCGTACTCGTTCATAGCGGCCTGGTGATATCTTTCATTTTACAGTTCATAAATATCCTCGCAATGCTGTCTGTCGCTCTTATGGTCGGCCAATTGCTGCATTGCTACTTGGACCTTTTTTTTCAAATACTAATCAGTCTTTGAATCGACTTCCGTATTGAAATTAAAACATTACAGTATGCTTTTCTATAGCTTTCGTCACCAGATACTGTCAGGGTCACTGATGAAGCTTGACTAGCCGAAACTTCGAAGTATGACCCATGCTCCTTCTTTTAATGTGTTCTCTGCTCTTAAAGGAACTCTTTGAGGTTTTGTTTTGTAACATTTTTTGAATAACATAGCTACACTAGACAGTTTACTGCTAACGAAGTTCTTGATCCTGAATCTGTCGCAAGTCATTTTATCAATAGTTAAGAATTTGATTACCAATTCTGTGTCACACGGAAATCTAATGATGCTTTTAAGCATGTCATAGTTGATTTGATAATGATGTTGCTGCTTTTAGATCATCCTGTTTTCTGGTAGACTTAGAAAATACTAAAAAACAGTATTACATTTTTCAGAAGCAACCATAAGCCCAATTATATTTTCTTCCTTACACGAGCTCTGCCGCGAGCATTCAAAGGTGGCGAACTTTGAATACTAAGTAAAACGTGTAAAACGCTGATAATTTAGTCCAGTAAGGATCCTCTGTAGCTTTATACATGTAATTGTCTCACAAAAGGTTTGAGCAAGACAAACATTCCTGTTTGTTGGGTGCTTAATCCTTTTATCCAGCAGTCTAGTTGAATGGCTTTTTTATCCGGTTTTGTCTGTTGTACGAGGGGAGTTCAATAAGTTCGTAGAACTCGGTATTTTTCTATACAATTCAAGATTTCTTTTTTGATTTTTGTGCAGTGTAAACCTTTGTCAGTTGAATGATAACAGCTGTTTAGTCAACACATACATTTTTGCTCTCATTTTTTGTTTGAAAACCTATACCATAGGCATAAATGGAAAGTCAGAATATTGACTTCAGAGCAGTCATAAAGTTCCTCACTAAGCAGGGTGCAAACGCCAAAGAAATCCATCGGCGCATGGCTGATGTGTATGGTGATAGTAGCCCAAAGTATTCAACAGTGGCAAAGTGGTCAGCAGAATTTAAACGTGGGCGAGACTCCTTTGAAGATGGCCCAAGGCCAGGTCGCCCTGCTGATGTCATCAGCCAGGAGATGATCGACCGTGTTGAGAGACTTGTGCTAAACGATCGCCGAATCAAAGTTCCCGAACTTGCTTCAGATTGAAGTGTTTACATTTATGCATGCGAGTCGTTAGATAATGTTGACATGTATAAGTATGCAAAATTTTAAAAATACATAGATGTGATTTCTCACTTGCATGTTTATATGAGCCGCGACACGACAAAACCAACAATATGGTTGTGCGCCAAGCGCAGACTCAGATCAGCCTGGGCATCCGCCCAGTCTGATCAGAGTCTTCGCTGTCCGCATGGAGGTAGCTTAGACCCTAAGCGAAGAGTCTGATCGGACTTTGCTAATGCCCAGGCTGATCTGGGCGCACAACAACATTGTTGGTTTTGTCGTGTCGCGGCTCATATGTAAATCATCCCCTTACCTCGCCCCCCCCCCCCCCCCCCCCCCCCCCCCCCCCACACCTTTAAAAAAATCAATACATAAAAATAAAAATGCACGGACACAGCTTGAGATCTACCGGTTTAACCCTCTTTTGACAAGTGGACTTATTCACCCTTATCATTCAGATGAGCCAGTTTCTAGTTTTATGGGTTTCTGGTGAATGTTTTCGCTTTTATTGTATTTTGCATAGAAATTCCTGTAAGCAAACAGTGTCGACCACAATCAGACGTCGCGTTCTGTAGCATCTGAATGGGGTTTGCATTGTTTGCATATGTCCCTAAAACAGGTTTCCGATCTAAAAAGAGTTAAGCCCACCCAAAAATTTATAACCACGGGCCATTCCGAGGTGGGGCTTCTGACATGGTGTATTGATGTTATTGTTTGAAACAGATATAGGTTTAATAGCCCCAGTCCTTCTTGGTTTTATGGGGAGTTAGAAAGAGCATGTTCATCTGACTTTGGTCGGGTCCATCGGGATTTAACTGCTGAACTTCTTCAGTTCAAGCGTTTTCAGTGATTTCTTGCTTTTTCATCTCAGTACTTAATCCTGGTATGCTCCATTGATGGGTTAGCAGTCCGTCACATGGACCGAGTAGCTTACAAAACAAGTATGATAATAAACAACCACTGCATCCAGAGCGAGGATTGTGGCCACGTAAAATTGATTAACGCCGCTTTCAATAAGAGGATTTAACATTCTTTTCCATGTCTTAACGTTTGCCAAGTTTGCCAAGCCAGAGTGTACTAACGTGTTGCAGCCCGAACGGCGCGGTTAATACACTCGGGTTTGGCAACCGTTAAAACACGGAAAAGAATGTTTATTCTCTTATTGAAACCCCGTGTCAGCGATTCTGTCGCATTGCGACAATTAGAAATAGAAGGAAACCTATGTGAAATGCTGTCGATTACAGCACGGCTGTTTTCTATAGTAAAGTCTCATTAAAACATAGAATGCACTATAAGAAAACATTTATATTCCATCCAGCCACTAGCTTTGGGAAGTCAAATTGAAAACAGGGTCTGAATTTGTGTTGAGGTCCATGGTTGCTGAGATATACATGCAGCATATATGCTACATTGGGCATTGATTTTTAAAAAGTAGCTTTTTTCAGGGTGTTAACAATAATTACGGGGCACCTTTTTGGATGAAAAAAGAATGTATGAAAAAGAATCTATTGGCATATATGTATCAGGGATATCTGAAAAAGTAAAGTCAATATCACAATTTTTGTTTTTATTGCTCGATGTATCATCGATGTTTTCGAACTTTGGCGACTTTTGGCGGCTGATAAACGCACTTTAGACATATCATTACAACTGGAATGGTTTAATCTTATTTCCTGATATCTTAACTGACAGTAAAGACAGGGGTGGCACTATATAAGGAGGATTAACTTTAACAGTGTCATTTTGGACGGACACACGGCGCCAAGTGTGTGAAACTATGGTTACGTACCGTTGAGCCGATAAGAGAATTGAACTGAACTGAACTGAACAGTGGTATTCTGTCTCTTGATCACATAGTGTCAACACCTCCAGTCCGCCAATAAATGGTCATAACTGGTTATTCTGGTCCACTGATTGGTTGAATAAATTTTCACACCTATACCTGTACAGGTAAGTCTGCTGTGAGATGGGAACCAGACCCCCCGGTAGAGAAGTCCTGTCTTTAAGATTTTCTAGCAGTATAACGTAACATACAAGTCAATATAACGGCACCAAAACAGAGTCATGTAGCAGATATGATACACCGGGCACTAGAAGGTTAGGTATATAACAATGGTTATTTATTACTGACCACTCCAAGATGGTGCTTCTATTATTGTCTCTGTCTGCTTTCTATTAGTCTTTGCATTTTTGCACATTGTTTGAATAGCCTCGTGGCCATCTGCAGGGAAAGTGCTTACCTCTTGGCTTTTTCTCTTCTTATGTTTTTATGCCCCCGCCACGAAGTGGGGAGGGGCATATAGTTTTGCTCTTGTCCTTCCGTACGTACATACGTACGTACATACGTACGTCCGTCACACTTTGTAGTACTGTTCTTGTCTCCGCAACTCCTCCTACAGTATTCGATGCAGGGAGTTGAAACTTGGAACACAGTTCAGACATGCATTGAACATGTGCATAAAGGAAACATAACTTTGATTAAGATCTTTATTGCAGAATTATGTCCCCTTGAATAATAAACATATTTTGACCATATTTCACATCTGAGTACTGTTCTTGTCTCCGCAACTCCTCCTACAGTATTTGATATAGGGAGTTGAAACTTGCAACACAGTTCAGACATGCATTGAACATGTGCATAAAGGAAACAGAACTTTGATTAAGGTCTTGGTTGCAGAATTATGTCCCCTTGAATAATATACATATTATAACCATATTTCACATTTGAGTACTGTTCTTGTCTCCGCAACTCCTCCTACAGTATTTAATGTAGGGAGTTGAAACTTGCAACACAGTTCAGATATGCATTGAACATGTGCATAAAGGAAACAGAACTTTGATTAAGGTCTTTATTGCAGAATTATGTCCCCTTGAATAACATAAATATTTTGACCATATTTCACATTTGTAGTACTGTTCTTGTCTCTGCAACTCCTCCAATTGTATATGATGTAGGGATTTGAAGCTTGTAACACAGTTCAGACATGCATTGAACATGTGCATAAAGGAAACAAAACTTTGATCCAGGTCATTATGGCAGAATTACATCCCCTTGAATGACATGCATATTTTGACCATATTTCACACTTTGTAGTACAACATTCTTGTCTCTGCAACTCCTCCAATAGTATTTGATGTAGGGATTTGAAACTTGCAACACAGTTCAGACATGCATTGAACATGTGCATAAAGGAAACAGAACTTTCAGTTAGGTCTTTATTGCAGAATTATGTCCCCTTGAATAACATACATATTTTGACCATATTTCCATAGCTTAAATACAATCCCACCTTTTATCGTCGCTCTAGCGGCCTCATTTATTAACAGATTTTGGTATTACATCGCAGCTTTATTGGATATGACAGTACCTTGAACAACTTTGCGTTTCAGGTTTGTAGGATGAAGGTCAAGGTCACAGTTGCTATTTTCAGAAAAACTAGGGCATTGCTCCAGTGCTTTCATTTATAGATCGATTTTGATGTAACTTCACATAAATGTTAAGTATAACAATATCTTGAATAAATTACTGTTTCAGCACCGCAGGTCCAAGGTCAAGGTCACAGTTGCTATTTTTAGGAAAAAACTTTATCATTCCTCTACTCCTCTATTCATTGACAATTTTTATGTAACTTCACTCAAATGTTTAGTCTGACAATATCTAGGACAAGTTCGTGATCCAGAATTTCAGGGTAAAGGTCAAGGTCATATTTGCTATTTTAGAAAATATGCTGTCATCCCTCTGGAATGATTTTGGCATAACTTGACCCAAATATTTAGCTGACAATATCTTGGACAAATTAACGTTTCATCATTGTAGGTCCAAGGTCAAGGTCACAGATGCTATTATAGGTACATGTAAATCTTTGTCATGGTTCTAGCGCCTTTATTTATTAACTGATTTTGATAGAACTTCACACATATATTAAGTATGACAATATCTTGGACAAGTTAACCTTTCAGGGTTGTAGTTCCAAGGTCAAGGTCACAGTTGCTTTTTTTAAGAAAAACTCAGTCATCCCTCTGGCACCTTTATTTATTGACAGATTTTGATGTAACTTCACACAAATATGTTTTAACACATTACTTTTCTAGTGAGGCACATGGCGGGGGCATTCATCACCTTTAGTGATTGTCTAGTTTTCCTTTCTCATTTACTGTGAAGAGGAAGATGCGGTATGCAATTATGTTGGTTCCAGATCGTTGCCTTCTCATATGAGCCGCGACACGACAAAACCAACAAAGTGGCATGTTCGCCTAGCGATACCTAAGATCCGCATGGGCATCCGCCCCGTCTGTATAGAGTCTTTGCTGTGAGCTTTGATCATAGCTAAGGGTCTCAGCTATCTCTCTGTGGACAGCGGAGATTCTAATCAGACTGGGCGGATGCCCAGGCTGATCTGAGTCTTCGCTGAGCGCACATGCCACTTTGTTGGTTTTCTTTTAAATTTTCTGCATCATCACACCAACCAAGGCTTCAGAACTGGCTTATGGCAACTTTACGTAATGAAACACTTCCGAACATGCGTAAACTCTTAAAGGAAAGAAATTTACTCCTCGATAAATATCTTGTAAGCGTAGACCCCGCTCCCCGCCCTTCTCCCATCTCTTGAGAAGGGAAGCAAAATGAAAATAGCGGAGTTGCAGCCCCTGAATTGTACCATTTCGCCCGAAATTTGCAGTGGATGTCATAACTACAAGTAAAAACCCTCCAAGTCGCTGTTATTAAAGCGCAATCACAATCATGTCGCTATCATGGGTATCGAGATGGTAACTTAAACTTGTAAATTTCATATTTTTCTCTTTTTTTCCATTTTTTTACCAGACAAGCCTTACTCATATGATTTAACTCATTGTTGTCAGTGGAAATACGCTTTTATCGTGCTTGTGAGAAAAGTAGACGAATATTTATGTGCAAAAAAGTTATAATGAAATGACAACTTGAGCTACACAGATCCATTTAAAAATATCTAGACCAGAATGGTTTAAAGCGAATTTAATTTAGATGGCTTAGTGCATTCTATCATTACAGACTCTCTTTCACATTTTGATTTGAAGGCCACAAGCCACTATCGTCAGACACAACTAGGAGCAGTAAATGCATTTCAGCTTTTTAACAAGTATCAGTCACTAAGTTAAACTGAGTTACGAAGTTTTGCAGTTTCCCACACATTGCATTACCAAAAAAGACGGTAGAATGATCTACTTACACTTTCACCGCTTGGAGTACTATGGAGACTTAAAAAATATAATATGACTGGGTTGGAATGAAAAAAGAAACAACAACAAACAATATAATTCATTTCTGGGGATTTCAGGAACATCACTTATCACTGGCGTAGCTGCCTCTACGCAAATGCGCATGTGCGTATTGAAAAATGTCAAACGGACAAAATTTCAATACACATCTGCGTTTTCAGTCTGGAATATTATATGTTGGGCAAGATGTCAATATCAGCAGCCAAAAGACATGGAAATATGAATTCAATTAGGGGCTTAGCCCGTTTCACGCTCCCTTGAGGAAAACAAAACATGAAAATGCGTATCATATAATTGCCCCTAGCTATAGATCGCCGACGGTATTTTGGACGCTCAACAAACAATAACATAAACACACAAAGGTGAAACAGGTATATGGACTCGTCCAAAGGTAAAAGTTAGTCAAGTTTGTCTACTTATATATCAAAAACATAATTGTCACTATACAAGCAGTGGCGGAAAGGATACAGCACAGCATTTAATAGGTTTCAACAGTATCGTGATGGGTTCGAGTCTCACCATTGCTTTTTTTTTTTTTTTTTTTTTTTGCATCTAATATGATAATGGTTACTCACAAATGTCTTGATTTCTTCGTGCAAATTTTATTGAGTATTAAATAAGTATTATACAAGAAAGTTTCCAAATGAACATTTCGAACGTTTACTTGCTGTTGGTTGGTTGGTTGATTTGATGCTTAACGTCCACGGTAAACAACTAAGGTCATGTCGAGACGGTCAGTTAACCTAACCACACTATTCCTGGGCAGGCTTAGACCTCCTAAGCGGTTAACCAGTACTAAGTGCACATACTTTCGCCAGTAACTGACAACTGCCCTTCTTGAATCAGCGGAAGGAGAAACGAAAGTATGTGGCCAGACCGGGATTCGAACCCAGGACCTTTGACTTACGAGTCAGGTGCCCTACCGATTGCGCTACCCGGCCCGGCGCTACTTGCTGTTAGAAAGACGTCTTATATCAAAATGAGTGACACAAAATTATAAGTCGTACAAAATGTTCTGAAGGTTTCTATGATATATATTTTTCGCGTAATTAAGTGGCGTAAAATATAAAGTAAAAAAAAAAAAGAATAACAAAATTAAAAAATAATAGTAATAGCATACAAAAAAAAAGAAAACACATAAAATAATTCAAAGAAAAATTATAAAAGATAACTCATTAAAAATAAATAAAAAGATGTATATAGATATAAAAATTGACATACACAGTTGAGTAACAAAATAGAAAAAAGAAAGATAGATAGATAGAACGGGACTCGAACCTATGTCCTCACGAGTCAAAAGTATCAAGAATCCAGTGTTATATCCACTGCGCCAGTGGAACGATTACAGAATATCACATGCATGTTAAAGCTTAAATAATTATCAGTTATCATTATTATACCTGAAACACCTAAATTATAGTAAAAATGGACTAGGCCCATATTCGATAACGCCACAGAATAAACTAAACTTCGATCTATAGATCGAAGTTTATTATGTGACGTTATCGAATATAGGCCCATATTCGATAACGCCACAGAATAAACTTCGATCTATAGATCTATAGATCGAAGTTTATTATGTGGCGTTATCGAATAGATCGAAGTTTATTCTGTGGCGTTATCGAATATGGGCCTAGTCCATTTTTACTATGATTTAGGTGTTTAAGGTATAATAATGCAAAACTGGTAATTATTTAAGCTTTAGCATGCAAACTATATACTGTAATCGTTCCACTGGCGCAGTGGATACAGCACTGGATTCTCGATACTTTTGACTCGTATGGACATAGGTTCGAGTCCCAATCTATCTATCTATCTTTTTTTTTGCTACTGAACTGTGTATGTTTGTTTTTTTATATATACTTTATTTATTTTTGATGAGTTATCTTTTATAATTTTTCTTTTAGTTATTTTATGTTTTATGAAAAAAATCAGAATAGGCTAGTCAGTGCGCAGGCTGATCAGTGTTCACTGTTCGTATATGTCATAATGTACCGTCGCGGCGCCACTCAATTACGCGAAGAACATATATCATAGAAACCTTCAGAACATTTTGTACGACTGATAATTTTGTGTCACTCATTTTAATATAAGACGTCTTTCAAACAGCAAGTAAAAGTTCGAAATGTTCATTTGGAAGCTTTCTTATATAATGCTCATTTAATACTGACTAAAATTTGCACGAAGAAATTCTAGACATTTGTGAATAACCATTATCAGATTAGATGCAAAAAAAAAAAAAATGGTGGGACTCGAACCCATCACGATACTATTTACTATTAACTCCTGTGCTGTATCCTTTCCGCCACTGCTTGTATAGTAACAATTATGTTTTTGATATATAAGTAGACAAACTTGACTTTTACCTTTGGACGAGTCCATATACCTGTTTCACCTTTGTGTGTTTATGTTATTGTTTGTTGAGCGTCCAAAATACCGTCGGCGATCTATACATGTCTGTCTGTTTATAAACGTATCCCATTGATGCGTATCTATGCATCAATGGGACACGTTTATAAACAGGCATACAAACAGTCTCATAAAAAAGTATCTTGGCAAATAGTGGAGACCCTGATTTGATGACGCAGCCTGAACTCACAGCATGGACGGGTCCATTTCCAATTGAAGGGGTTTCGGATTTTATTTGCAGTATTGAATGCCAAACTGCGTAGACCCTGATCAGACGCCATAGACGTGCCTGATCAGTGTCTACACCGTTTGATATCTGCATTAAATGCAAACAGTGTAGACCCAGTTTTGACGTCGTACTCAGACTGTAGCATCAGGTCAGGGCCTCCAATGTTTGCAAAGATCCTTGTCAAGATCCTTTTATAAGACGCTAGACTCAAGCGGTTTTAGCCCACGCACGATGCGTTGCCCTAGGACAGATATGAACTAACTTTGAGTGATTACCATGATTAACTCACTGTGCTTGATTGGTACTCAACATTTATTCCTCTCTCCCTTTCAATGTGAACGTTTGTAATGGACTCTTCTGTAGCTGACTTCAGGTCTCCCATTATAAAACAATCTAAACCCTTTGATTCATTGACCCATCCAGTTTTGAAATAGACCTTACCGCTTTTGTTTGCGAAGAAGTCCATTTTGTTGAAAAAGGGTTTCGGGCTTAGATTTTCCTCCCCCATATATGAAATTGACTCTTCCATCGCTTTTGGACGAGTCCAATATTTTAGAGAAGGGGTCTTTGATTTTCCTCCCCTATATATGAAATTGACTCTTCCATCGCTTTTGGACGAGTCCAATAATTTAGAGAAGGGGTCTTTGACAAAAGTTCACCGATAGTAAAAATCCTTCCACCCCTTAATATCTTAAATCGATTCTTCCATCAGTTATTTTGGAGCAGTCCATTATTTGTAATAGGAGGTTCAAAACAGCACAATACATTGATCAACCCTAAAAATATAAAGTAGACTCTTCCATCTTTGCCTTTGGGTCAGTCCATCATTTAGAGGGGTGTTACTGGGAGTAAAAATCAGTTTACCCATATATATAAATTGACTCGTCCATCATCGAGCCGTCTATTATTTATAATAGGGGTATTAGATAAAAGTCTGAAGCAGCACAATTTACAGCTTACCCTACACCTTGAATAATAGAAATGGACTCTTCTGTTTTTGACATTGGGCAGGCCATTTTTACAAAAAAAAAAAAGAAAGAAAAAGAAGTGACGCAATTTACGAGCTGAGAGATGCTCAAATAAGTAATGGGTATCGATAATAAATCGGTGAGTGAAGTTCAGAAGCCCCATTCGGCTAACATAATCTGCTGATGTTTTTTTTTTTTTTTTTTTTTTTTTCTGTATCTTGTTTGGTCTTTAAATGATAAATAAAGAAAGGCATAGATAAAAATAGTATTATTTTGTATTGACATTAAAAGAAATGGGATACACTTTTAAACGAAAATTTAAGATCCGGGGGAAAAATGTCCATTACAGGCTTAGTCCAGTCACATTTTATGATAATTTCGTATTTGAGTAGAGTATAATGGGCCGCGCCACGGTTAGGACTGCCTTCATATGTATAGAAGTTTAGAACTGAATTAGCCTTTACAGCGGTATATTCTGGTGGGCAATTGTTATGTACGCAGGAATCTTGGGCAATGGCGACGGTCCTGTGGGGTTGTAGCGATTGCTGTTTGCCTTTTCTTTTGACGTGGCTAATAGTTCACTGTATGTTTTTCAAAGCTGCCATGATATCGTATGCGCAGTTTGCATGGGGTATGCAGCACGGTAAACCGTTTATCACAGTGTATAAGCGGACAGTCACCAAATCGGAAGCGACAATTGACTGTACACCCGAAAATCATTAGTGTGACATAAACAACTTGTGAGGTGAAACGGTCAAAAGCAGGTAAGTCCATATCGGATGCGGTTTTCGACATCGGGGAGAGAATTGGATATACTTCACCTGTAGCATTATCAGTTTGACATTTCACCACCCAATCTCTGTGTAAAAATCAAGTTTTCCTGCTGAATCACCAGTTTTGCTTTATTTTCTGTCGATCGACACGGACAATCGGGGTTAAAAAGACTAGAATTATGGCATCATTTCTGTTAAAACCAACATAAAATCATCTCTACATCTTTATCCTGTGATATCCAATAGCTGAATCCATCGAAACATTACTTTAAACAAATATATTGCCTCCTGAATCGCACACGTGCGTCCCATTCGACTGTCCGACTAGTGACAAAACTGAATACATCACTTTTCCAGGCTCGCCTACTCAATTTTTTCTTAAAAATGATACTGATATTTTGTATATATTTTCTTATTTATTTACACTATTATAGCAGACTTTAAAACATGCTACATTAAATAATCATCATGAATGAAAACAATGAACCAGGCTGTGAGTGGATTTTTCCTAAACTTACCCTTAGATCACTGGGTCAAGCAAAGATTTAATATTTGTTAACTTTGACCCCTTTTTCAGGGTCACAGGTGGACACAGAATGGATACGTTTCTGTATCATGTATACTCTGTACTTTTAAAACCGTGAGTGGAGTTTCACCAAATTTGGATATATTATCCCATTGAGACTAGCCAAAATGCGGATTAGAGTTTGGTGACCTTGTCCGCATCTTCAATTTCACGGGATGACTTACACTGTTAAATTTTCCATAAAAAATAACGTCTCTGTGCTGTCACGGATGGGAAAGGTCTATATTAAATAAATGCCTGTGTGTGAAAAATACAATTCAACGAAAATTTAAGCAAAATGCCGAAAAGTTTATCAGGCGATCTTCACCTTGATTAAAAGCTGTATGCCAAATATGAAGAACCTAGCTTAAGGGGTTCTTCAGATATTTTGTTCACAAAGTTGTTACTCTATAAAAAGCCTTTGTTCAAGAAAAGGGCAATAACTCTACCGAAAATGTACAAATTATGCTCAAACTTTAATCAGTTAATCTACATTTTGGCCTATAACTAAATGTCAGATATAAAGATCATAGCTTAAAGGGCTCTACAGATAATTTGTTCGCAAGCTTGTTGCTATCAAAATGCCTCTGTCCAAAAAAGGGAATAACTAAATAAAAAAAACACAACATATGCTCAGAAGTTAATCAGTCCCTCTATACCTTGGTCCGTAACTGTACGCCAAATATAAACATGTTAGCTTATACAGTTCTTCAGATATTTTGTTCACAAGGTTATTCCTAAATAGAATGCCTATGTCTGAAAAAGGGGACTAACTCAACCAAAGACACACGATATACGGCATAAAAATACATAACTGAAAGTCACAAACTGCATTCAGTATTGCTCTAGCATGAGGTATAGAGGTGACAATATGATAGACTAGTTAACAAAAAAAACAAACAAAAAAAAACATGAGGTCGCTTTTTTTCATACTGATCTGTGTATAAAATTTCAAGCTCTTGTCTCTTACGGTTCTTGACCATATGTAAGGCTAACTTTGTACCATAGGCTTCGATGCACTAAGTCGAAAAAGGGGCATTACTGGGTAAGAAGTTCATGAATATTTTTCAAAAGTTAATCAGGTCATCTACACCGTGGGAAATGTCATCCTGCAAATAATCATGATCCTAGCATCAGGGGTTCTTAGGATATTTCGTTCACAAGTTTCCATAGGCTAATGCACTATGTCGAAAAAAGGAGGCATGGCTCTGGAAATATGTGACCTGCAGATGAAAATAAGTAATAAAAAAACACTTAATATTCGCTTACTTTTCATACTGATCATGTGATAAAATTTCAAGTTCCTTTTTCTTGACTTATAGATGGGTAGCAGACAGATGGAAGGACTGACAGGCCCAAACCAATAAGCCCCCACAACTTCTCCGGAGTTGGGTACATAAAAAGCTTCCTTTATCATTGCCAGTACATGATAAATTAGTGCATCATCTCTGAAACTTTAACTAGAAGGTTGTCCAGGGACAACTAGTCGAGCCCGCTGTTTGCTATAGTGACTTATAAGTATGTCAAGACTAAGTAACTGCTTCACTCTGGGAAAAAGCCAAACAACCTCATGCTTAGCCAGCATATTTCTTCTTCTTTTTCACATTTTCACAAAGGAAAATAAGTAGAAGTGATGACCCAGACAAGCTCAATTTAAGACAATTACAATATCTGACCTTCAAGTGTGACCTTGACCTTGGACCTACCCAAACATGTATGTCACTTGACACTTCCACTCATCAAGCAGAACAATTCATGAAATCCATTCATAAATGTTGAAGTTATGGCTCGGACAAGCTCAAATTATGTGGCCATTTTATGATTCGACCTTCAAGTGTGACCTTGACCTTGGACCTGCCTGAACAAATGTTCCAAATGGCACTTCTACTCATCAAGGAAAACAATTGTGCCTAATTATCTTGAAATCCATCCACAAAATTAATGTAGAAGTTATGGCTCAGACAAGCTCAATTTATGACCATTTTATCATTTGACCTTCAAGTGTGACCTTGACCTTGGACCTACCTGATCAAATGATTCAAATGGCACTTCTACTCATCAAGGAGAACAACTGTGCCAAATTATTTTGAAATCCATCGGTAAATGTAGAAGATATGGCCCGGACAAATCCGGACGGACGCATGCACGCACGCGCTAACGCACGGACATACGCCGAACTGAAGTTGTAACAACTATGTCTCGCTCACCGCGAGCGGGCTCGACAATAAATGATTGATCAAAATTAAGAAATACTCCTAGAACTTAAATCCATGTGATCGCAAAGTAAATTTGCTCCAGGTAACTTTTACTCACGTGAGCAAATTTACTTATATGCAAATATACTTATGTAAGTAAATCTGTGCATGTGAATGGGGCATAATTGGAGTATTCTTATCGGCCAAAGGAACCAGTATGGTCTAAATTCTAACAATCAAATCTGGAAATATGATAAAGAACATCTAAGAGCGTTTTGCTCCGTCTAAAAAGGCGTCCTTCCAAATGGTGGGTTAAAAAGGCAAAATACTTAAAAATCCAAAGTCTAAAATTACGTTAAAATCCTACCATATTTCCAGATTTAAGTGCAATATCTATATGCTATATAGACCTTTGTCCCTTTACGTGATTTGACATTTGACCACTGATTGTGATCCTGACATGTGGCAGGGGAACATAAACTTTGTGACATCACCTCAATATGTTTAGAAGCTTAGGTATTTTTTAGTAATTGGGAAGAAACGATTTGACCTCTGACTGTGACCTTGACTTTAGGTGTGGGAACCTATGTTTGCGCCTGGCATAACTTTTCATTATGCTTTATGTTTCTGTGAAGTTTCAGATTGCTTCGGTACTTTTTCTGAGTAATTGCGGAGACATGATCTCTGACCCCTGATTTTGACCTAAACATTGTGTTGGAAACATATTGAGTGTAATATACTTTCTCATTATGGTTTACCTTTATGGGAAGTTTGATAAAATATTCGCTTCTGTAGGCTTTAAGTAATGGCAGACACGATTTGAATTCTGACCCCTGATTTTTTCCTTCCTCTTGGGCGTGGGAACCTAAATCTTGTGCGCGAAACACCATCTTGTTATGCTTTATCTTTCTGTGAAGTATCATATAATTTGCTTCAGTAGTCTATAAGTTATTCACCTGTTCTCAGAGTAGGCGCGCAATAAAATTATAAAAACGTGAAATTATTCTTTTGGGGGAAATGGGAAATACAAATTTTCTTTATTTCATGCATCATAATATATCTTAAGAACCATATGTCAAAATATCGGCATTCGGAGAGAATGCCTCTCCAAAGGCCAGGGGGTACACTAAAGGAGTAATTTAAGGTGCGACCCCTTCGTTAGTAAAACTGCAAATAATGTACATGAGATACTGTTAAAATTACGTCTGTGAAACATTTTAGCACATAAAATTGTTGTGCATAATAACACAGCGTATACTATTAATCTAACAAATCCAAAACTATTAGAATCTTAAGAAAAGTATGTACTCATGCACTAGTTGTTTCCAAACAGGCTTAAAGTATTGACTTCTTTTTTCGTCAGAACAAAAAGAAAGATGCTCTTGTGAATATTTTCATATCAACGGGTTGCAGTACCAATGCGTGTAAAATTATCAAGGAAAGAAATAGGCACAAGTTCTTTATGCCATTTTTAGCCTGTTCAAGCATCGAGAATGGAAAAACTTGTGAATGAGATGCTTTAATTCACAACTTAAAATGAAAAACACATCTTTGAGCTGGAATGGGAGTATGTTAAAGCCAAGTTTAATGTTTTTGGTAAGTGTTTAGACTATATATACGACACCGAATATTAAGACTTGTTTATCTATTCTGAGAACAGATGTATTGCTGAGACACGATTTGTAACACAACTTGACCTCTGAGCCGACTTTGGCCTTGATCTTAGGCGTGGGAACCTTAATCTTGCACGCGACACACCTTCTCATTATGCTTTATCTTTCTGTGAAGTTTCGCCAAATTTGCTTTAGTAGTTTTTTTAAGTTATCGCTGAGACACGATTTGTAACGGACGGACGGACAGATGGACGGACAGTGCGATTATTATACTTCTCCCGAGGTTCCTTCGGGGGCATAAAAGACCGCTGACACAGTAGTAAACGAGATTTGACAGTACCATATTTTGACTAAAATCTCAAGAGTCTGTGATACAGGACCATCACGGTCCTCTCGTTTCTAAGAAATGCCTGCATTAAAGGCCCCGTTGCTCTATCAGCATGAAATATTTTATCGTGAGGTATCGCTGCAAACCTCTCACTACAGTTTCGCCGTTGATTATTATCGTGATTGGCCGGCTTTGAAAAATCAAAACGTCCTTGAGTTTACTTTAAAATAGATTTGAAAAAATAACTAGGTCTTTTTAGTTGGCAACTTATATGACCTACTTTCGATTTCACAAGCTTTATTTCATGGTAAAGAGATAAAAATACAAGATACAGACGTTTTAACATATGATAAAAATACAATGTACAAAAATGTAAATCAAGGATCCCATTGATTGTGCCGCGGTTGCATTATTTCATTGCTTAACGGGGAACCAGCGACAAAAGGCGTATTTTTATGGAGAGGCTTATCGTTTTTCCAAAATACCATGTTCCTTCTTTTTTGCCAGTTATCTGATACAAAAAAGCACATCAACTGACATATTTTCATTAATTATGCAGGCTGTACAGGTTTGATAATGATTTGTATTTTGACGAATTTACCCACTGGTAGGACTATGGAGCCTTTAACTGCAAAACTGTAGGCCCTGATTTGATGCCGCATTCTGCGACATCAAATCTGGGTCTACACTGTTTGCTATAATCCCTCTTTTGAGACGTTAATCTAAAAATATTTAAACTCACTCACTATACGCTGCCCCAGGACATATTCCCCTATTGTCCTCTGATCTACCTTGAGTGATTACCAGGATTATGAATACAAACCTTTATTGTTTAAAACGGTCTCTTCCATCGTTGAGTTCAGGACTATCCATTATAGCCCTCTGAATCATTGACTCTTCCAGTTTTGAAATAGACCTAACCGCCTATGTGTGGAAGAAACCATTATGTTGAACAGGGGATTTTGAACTAGACAATACTCCTCCCCCGAAAATATAAGATGGACTCTTTCATCGGTTTGGACCAGTCCATTATTGTAGAGAAGGGTTTTGATAAAAAAATACTCACATTACAAATCCTTTCACCCCTAAATATCTTACATTGATCTTCCATCAGTTATTTTGAAGCAGTCTATGATTTATAGTAGGAAAGTCACAAAAGCACAATATTTTTGTCACCCCTGAATATATAAAGTAGACTCTTCTGTCTTTGTCTTTGGGTCAGTCCATCGTTTAGAGGGGTGTTACTGGTAGTATAAATCATTTCACCCATATATATATCAAATTGGCTTCCATCATAGAACCGTCCATTATTTACAAATGGGGTGTTCGAAGCAAAGTTTACCATACACCCCTAAATAATTTCAATGAAAATCTTCTGTCTTTGACATAGGTCAGTCCATTATTTAATGAAAGTGTTTTTCCAAAATGATGAAAACTGCAAAAGGGCTTTTACAAGTTGAGCGATGTTCAAGTGAGAATGTTATTAGGTCAACGTTGGCTTTCATATCGATATAAAATGGTGAGTGACGATCAGCCTGAAAGAGCGGATCACACACATGACTACGCAACAGGTTTGGGTATCTGTCCGCTGATTTTTGTTCATCTTGTTCTAGGTCTTTTAAATCTGATATACACTCCGGACTACCAATCCAGGGGTCGCAAGATCGATTCCCCGCTTCTCCGGTCTTTCGGATGAGACTCTAAACCGAGGTCCCGTCTCCATATGACCTCGTTGTTGGTGGGACGTTAAACCCGAGTTCACTCACTCACTCACTTTAAATCTGATATAAAGATATACTGTTGGTAAATATATAACCATACTATAACACAAATGTACTCAAGTAGGAAGGTGAAGTTGGTTTGTTTTTCTTTTTTCGCTTTTCGTTTTTCGCTTTTCGTTTTTCGTTTTTCGTTTTTCGACATTCAACTCCTATTTTGACATTCGCACTGAAGCGGAATATCGAATTTTGACATTCAAAATCCTATTTTGACATTCGCACTAACGCCGATTATCGAATTTTGACTTTCCAAATCCTATTTAAATGATATTTTGACTTTCGAAATCCTATTTTGACATTCGCACTGACGCCGATTATCGAATTTTGACTTTGTAAATCCTATTTTGACATTCGAATTCAGGCCGAATATGGTATTTTGACATTCGAAATCATACTTTGACATTCAAACTCAGGCAGAATATGGCATTGAGACATTCGAAATCCTATTTTGGCATTCGAATTCAGGCCGAATATGATATTTTGAGTTTCCAAATCCTATTTTGACATTCGCACTGAAGCCGAATATCGAATTTTGATATTCGAAATCCTATTTTGACATTCGATTTAAAGCCGAATATCGAATTTTGACATTCGAAATACTATTTTGACATTCGCACTGAAGCCGATTATCGAATTTTGACATTTGTTATCGTATTTTAACATTCGACCTCTGGCCGAATATGGTATTTTGACATTCGAAATCCTATTTTGACATTCGAACTGAAGCCGAATATCGATTTTTGTCTTTCTTTCGAAATCCTATTTTGACATTCGAATATCATTTTTGGCCTGAATTCGAATGTGAAAATAGGATTTCGAAAGTCAAAATACGATATTCGGCTTCAGTGCGAATGTCAAAATAGGATTTCGAATGTCAAAATAACATATTCGGGTTAGGATCGAATGTCAAAATAGGATTTCGAATGTCAATAAATCATTTTCGGCCTGAATTCGAATGTCAAAATAGGATTTCGAAAGTCAGAATTCGACATTCGGCTTCATTGCGAATGTCAAAATAGGATTGCGAATCTCAAAATATCATTTTCGGTCTGAATTCAAATGTCAAAATAGGATTTGGAAAGTCAAAATTCGATATTTGGCTACAGTGCGAATGTCAAAATAGGATTTCGAATGTCAAAATACCATATTCGGCCTGAGTTCGAATGTCAAAATAGGATTATGAATGTCGAAATTCGATATTCGGCTTCAGTGCGAATGTCAAAATAGGATTACGAATGTCAAAATACCATATTCGGCCTGAATTCTAATGTCAAAATAGGATTTCGAATGTCAAAATACCATATTCGGCGTCAGTACGAATGTCAAAATAGGATTTTGAATGTCAAAATGCGATATTCGGCTTCAGTGCGAATGTTAAAATAGGAGTTGAATGTCGAAAACGAAAAGCGAAAAACATAAGACGAAAAGCGAAAAACGAAAAGCGAAACACAAACCAACTTCACCTTCCTCAGCCAAGTACAGATCAAATTTTGTTTACTGTCGTGTCAATGCACTTTTTATTTTGTACCAAACCTTGAAATAGGTTGAGCAGCTTGTCATGGAGAAGTCAGCTAAGAATCGTACCATCTTGTTATATCGGAAGAAAAAAAATACACCACCAACTGCCGCTGAGAAAAAAAATGGCCCAAAGCTATGCCCATGCAAAAAATGTGTTATACGTGTATAGTGTTTTTCGCTTTTCCCACTTCACCAAGGCGGACAGTGTAATTTTTGCCATTGCACAACCTGCAGGTTTTTGCCATTGCACAACCCGCAGGTTTGCACTATAATCACTGTGTGAGTCCGTCCGTCCGTTATCAGTTAGCGAAAACCGTTATCAGTTAGCAAAAACGCTTATAACTCTTGAACCGCATGGGATATTTGGACAAAATTGTGCATACTTATACATGTCAACATTGTCTAACGACCCGCATGCATAACAACCTCATTTGATGGCCGAGGCTTTGCTGAGCACAAGTTGAAAATTTACGGCCAACTACTGAAAATGCTCATAACTCTTGGACCGCTTGGTATATTTGCACCAAATTTTGTATACCTATGTAATTTAATATTGCCCAGCCACTGGCATGCAAAACAGTGACGAGGCTTCACCGAGCATCAATTTGGCCGGTCAAGCTCTTTTATTGAAAACGCTCATAACTCTTGGACCGCTTGGTATATTTGCTTCAAATTTTGTATACTATGTAATTTAACATTGCCCAGCCACTGGTATGCAAAACAGTGACGAGGCTTCACCGAGCATCAATTTGGCCGGTCGAGCTCTTTTATTGAAAATGCTCATAACTCTTGGACCGCTTAATATATTTGCTTCAAATTTTGTATACTTATGTAATTTAACATTGCCCAGCCACTGGTATGAAAAACAGTAACGAGGCTTCACCGAGCACCATTTTTGCCGGTCGATTCTATATTTTGATACATGTCAACATTATCTAACGACTCGCATGCATAACCGTCTTTTTTGATGGACGAGGCTTTGCTGAGCACAAGTTGAAAATTTACGGTCAAGTAGTGAAAATGCTCATAACTCTTGAACCCCGTGGTTTATATGATTCAAAGTTTGTATACTTATGTATTTTATCATTGTCCAGCCATCCGCATGCAAAACGGTGACGAAAGTCTAAACAGTATTGCACGACCCACAGGTGTGCACTTTAATCGCTGTGCAAGTCCATCAGTCTGTTTGTCCTTCCTTTTTTATTCAGTGAGTGAAATTGCTCATAACTCTTAACCACCACTTGATGGTGTAGTTTGATAAAAAAAAATATGCATCATTCTACAAGAAATGACCAATTTCATTTCCATACATTCCTTCTGGCACCAGAAACTGATTGTTCTACATTCACCACGGGTTGTGCATATTTCCATCAGTTGATTATTACTCAATAGTTATACCTTGCACTAGCACAGTATCCGAACGCACTGTACCATCTCTTCCGGTTTTCATAGCGTTGAATTGGGAGTACAAAATTCGCTTATAACCAGTAGTCGGAAATCATTATGTTTTGAGATTTTATCTGGAATCTGCTGTGTCATTTATAGTTATTCAGCTTTGAAAATGTAAGGAGGTAAGTTTAATATCATTTGCTCTTCGGTCGTTTACTTTATTGCCCTGTACAATGAAAACCTCATGGCCGTCACAGAATTTTTATTCCGAACAGCTAATTTAACACGAGTTTGTGTCGTGCAAAACCTAGCTATCAGCCGGCTATCAAAACAAACCAACTGTAGATTGATAACACCTTCCGTTTATTTTAAAGATTTTAATAAAACATGTAAGAAAAGGCTCAGAATGGTTTTAGAATCATGCCAAGGGCGATTTGAATACTGTACCATTTACTATCCACCCATACACGACATTGTACAGGGCAATAAAGTAAACGACCGAAGAGCAAATGATATTAAACTTACCTCTTAACATTTTCGAAGCTGAATAACTATAAATGAAGCAGCAGATTCTGGATAAAATCTCAAAATATAATGATTTCCGACTACTGGTTATAAGCGAATGTTGTACTCTCGATTCAAGGCTATGAAAACCGTAAGAGATGGTACAGTGCGTTCGGATACTGTGACTATGCTGATGGATAATGACGAACGCATTCGGATATATTACGGAGATGGGCGGACGGTTGTTTGCTACAGGTATAGTCGTGGTTACCCATTTCCAAGGTTCGAATGGAATCGGCGACCTTTTGACACGACAGGCTAGAAATTTTATCAATAGTTAAACGCAGCAGTTAGTAATTCCATACATGTAGTTCTAATGGTAAAAGATCTATGACGTCATCTCACTTATAATTCGAGAGGAGCATGGCAAAAGTAAGTAAGTAAGTAAGTAAGTAATGTCTTTATTTAGTGAGGGTAATTCGGTTGGCGAGGCCAATCTTCCCCGAGGCCCTCAAGAACATACATGTATACATATACAACAATTGTAAGACGCAAAAAGAACACAGATACAATGACATGGTACTATGAATGGGTAATAATCATGGAATTATGCTATATTCGATAGTCATGGCATACAATTCAATTCAATTCAATTCTTTATCGAGTCTAAGCACAATGTGCCTCTACCCTAACACATTTACAATGAGAAGAACAATACAAATGGAAGTAACAAATACAAACATTGCTCAAACATACTCGTTATCGGCAAGACAGATTGATTTCTAATATCAATCATGATACGTTGCTGTAAATAACATGCATGACAAAATATACTGAATAGTATGCCAATATCTAAGATACCAGTGCATTACGTTTTTTCATTGCTTCATATATGAAAGCAGCAAGTTTTTTAATAATTCCTTTTTGAGATGCAGTCATTAATTCAACAAATTTCCTTTTAGCTGGCCATCGACAAAAATATGCTGAAAAATACTTTCTCCTTAACTCTGTATAAAAGGGGCACGCAAGTAAAAGATGAAACTCATCCTCGATTAAATTCATGTTACAACATTTACAAATACGATTAGCTCTGTCAATCCTGTTATACCGTCCTGTTTCAATTTCTAAATTATGAGCAGAACATCGGAAGCGCGTCAGTTCACTCCTTTGATTTTCATTTGTAACACATTCGAAATATTTTTCAATATAAAACTGAGATTTAAAGGACCTGTATGTAGATAATTTTGACATATTATTAAGATCCCTAAACCATTCTTGTAAGTTCTGGTCATAAAGACGTTCTATCGCCCTATTTATTTGTAAATAAGTAATATTATCTCGGTTGTACAAGTAAGAAAACCCTAACTCGTCTAACAAAGTTTTAACTTTCAGTGACCAGAATGATACATGTAAATTATCGTTGGATTGATTTATGATATTAACCTCATTTATATACGCATGTTGTAATAATGTATTAGGAGAAAATTTGACTTTAAACCAGTATTTTAAAATCCGTTCTTTCCTTTTGATAACTAATGGAACTCTGCCGAGTTCACCGTAAATTGCTGCAGAAGGTGTCTGAGTTTTAACTTTCAGTATTTGTTTTAAAAACTTCAAATATACCCTTTCTACGTCTGGTCCAGGATGAAAACCCCATATTTCGCACCCATAATTCAAAACAGGAAGTACCATTGAATCAAACAGTTTCAGTTTCTCTGGAATAGAAATGCTGATTTTTTCAAATAGTTTATTGAGTGAAAATAAGGCCTTAGTCGCTTGCTCAGCTAATGATTTCTGTGCTTGGAAAAATTTTCCATTCGAACTAAGTGTGAGTCCTAGATAAGTAAAAGATTTGACATTTGTTAGTAGAGAGCCTGCATATCTTAAAACTACATTTTCATGTCTGTTTCCCGATTTAAATACCATTGTTTTAGTTTTATCAATATTAACAGAAATATTCCATTTACAACAGTACTGGTATAAGGTATCAAGGAGAGCTTGCATATCTTTCTGGGATTCGGCGAATAAAACAGTATCATCTGCAAAAAGAAGCATATAAATTTGAATCTGAGTTACAGTGTATGCTGAAATATTGGTATTTGCAATATCAGATGCCATATCATTAATGAAAATAATGAACAGAAGCGGCGAGAGTGGTTCCCCTTGTTTAACTCCAACATGACTATCAAAAAAGTCCGACAGTGTGTTCATAGACCTCACGCATACTTTTACCGATTCATACATTTTCTTAATAATGTTAATAAACTTATTTGAGATGCCCATATCAAGCAGTTTGACCCAAATGCCATTCCGGTAAACTAGGTCAAATGCCTTCCGAAAATCTATGAACGTACAATACAGCTTTTTTCTACTGTTAATAGAGCAATCAATGATAGATTTCAAAATAAAAATGGAGTCAACCGTACTCCGATTTTCTCTAAAACCAAACTGACAGTCAGTAAGATGGTTTTGCGACTCCACATACTTACGCAATCTGTTGTCTAAAACATGAGAAAATATTTTCGAAAATATACTGGTAAGGGTAATGGCTCTGTAGTTATTTACATCTTTTTTGTCACCTTTTTTTGGTACAGGTACTATTATGCCACTAGACCAACTTTCAGGGTATACACAGTTATCGAACATGAAATTAAACAGCTTACAAAGGAGTGGAGAAATAACGTCCTTGCAAGCAATAAAGCTTTCGGGTATTAGTAAGTCGATTCCGGCGCTCTTATTACAGCTGAGTTTTTCGACTGCGCGAATCACCTCGTCTACTGTGATTTTTTCCGCCAATACGCTTGAGCTTTCTATGAAAGCCTCGTCGGAGCTGCGCAATTTTGATTCAACGTCGTCTCGCGAAAACGGCTCATCGACAGAATATAGTGTTTTAAAATGTTCAAAAAATGATTTTAAATCAACTTCGTTACTGCTAGACTTATTGTTTTTAATCTTTTTTATTTCGTCCCAAAATTTCTTTGGGCAGTTTGTTGCTAAATTATGAAGACGTTGTTTTTGTTTTAAATTGTATGCAGCTTTAGCGCGTCGTTTAACCTTGCAGTAATTCCGTCGTTTTTCTACCAATAAGTCCCGCATAGCTTGAGTGCGATTTTTCCTGAACTGCCGATTAGCGGTTTTTAACTCATTTTTAGCAATCAAACATTCATGCGTAAACCACTGACTGCATGGCTTATAACGGTCATTTGAAAAACTAGAATGAGCCGGCTTGGATTTCCCGCATATGTCATAAGCAGTATTGTACAGTGTGTGTGCAAAATCGTTGATTCCATTATCAATATCGACTTCGCATGATAAAATTTTACTAGTTATTGTCTCATATGTTGCAATATTTTCGGAAATAACAGTGTATGCAATGTATGTCATGCTCCTCTCGAATTATAAGTGAGATGGTGCCAGAAAATTATACAATGGAAAAGTTTGATTTTCTATTTTCTCAAACAATTTTTTTATTCTCTGATAATTTATTCCACTATTTCTAATTTATATACTCATTTGTTATTTATAAGTGGAAGATGGCCCTGTGTCCTGAAATGCGCTGTTTTTGACGTTGCGTGCGCACTGGACTGGGCACTAGATTAGGAGTGTGCTGAAAATATGCAAAGTGCAAACAGACTTAAGTCTCATAGCTTTTAGAGCTGAACTGGCAGACCTGTAATCGACCGTATTAATATCATACATTGGATTTGCCTGTTATCAGAGCAGAGGGGTTGCTCAGTATTCATAATACTTGTCTGAATGCAGCAGATATGCAAATGGTTTATGATCCTGTACGAGGAATGTTTAGAAAGTTCTGATCGTGATGTCATATTTTGATAAGCATCATAAATATAGAACTTCTGATAGCGAAATTTTATAAAGCTGTAATATGTCAGGACAACTGTGCAAACGCAGTGTATATTTTCTAAAGGACATATTTTTGAACGTCTTTGAAAGAGGTATACCTTACAGCCACTGCGAATTTTTACTTCAGAAGGTCATTGTTCACATATAAGCAGTCTTTAATTTTTTTTTCGTCATGGCTACTTAAACACCAACCCTAAGCAACCGTGTCCTGTAAATATCGCAGAAATTATATTTAATCTAGGTTCCATACTGCCCCTTGAATTTGGATTTCTGCATTTTATGTGGTAGCAAATTCCCCCTGTCTGCTAAAGTCATCATTTTTTTTAAACGAAAACAAATGCCTTAGCATTCAAAATCTTGTCAGGAAAACATTTTGCATGGCTCGATTCGAAATTGTCGAATAATTGAAATTAATGTAAAAAACAGAGTTGTCACAGTCTTAGAAAATGACGTTGACATCGATTTCAATAACGTCATTAGAACTGCGCATTGCTTTGCAAGGAATGAATCGGAAAGGTTCGCTACCCCTCTAATTTTTAAATGGATATTGACGGCAACGACTGACAAACAGCTGACAAAAATTCATTTTGTATTCACGATGATATTTTTACTTGAATGACACACTGAAAATAAATTCACATATGACTTTAACCCAGTGGTATGACTGGGGCCTAATAAAACGCGTTGTACCTCAATAAGAAAATCTATCTTTGGATAGTGTTTGGTATCACTGTAAAGGCAAAATGTAGTGCTTTCAATACATGCAAAGCAATTGTCCCTAGCATGCCGCCAAACAAAGTTATTCGGCGAGAATCAGAACTTTCTGAACAACCCTCGTATGAAAGCGAATCACAAACTAACCATAGCAGTAAAATACCACATGATATTGTTAGTGCTAGCGTCAGGCACTTTCAAGCATTTGGTTGCAGATGAATCTAATTATGAAAGTGAATGAGTGCACTTTCAGGAAGCCAATTGTCTCCTGTTAGAGTAAACCCTTTTATGGAAAGGTTCCGTTATCCAAGGAAGCAAATATGAAGACAGAAAACGGTGTCTTTTTTGTAAAAATGGCGGAAAGCATGGAAGCGTATCCATTTACTTTAAGAGAGCTTTAATGAACTAGCTTTTGTTTTTGAACCTTTAGTTTCTGTTTCGAAGCAAACATTGTTATTTGTCCTGTCTTTGCATATATTTCACATAACTCACGATACGCAAGAAACACAAACTGCTCACCGTAACGCCTGCTGCTGCTATCCCTTGTATGATAAGATTTTTTTTCAAGTTCTGTTTAATTCAAGACATGTACACGTATTTGAGAATTTGCTTGATATCGAATAGGGCACCAGGGATGACTTTGCTTAGTGGCGAAAAGTTTGAATTCCTTATTTTCCTAATGTTACCGGGCGATAATAAAAGGTAAAAAGGTAAAGGTTTCCCATAGCCTAGTAACCGTAGAGGCAGTGGGGTTTACTGCTGGATTGACAGAGTTTTCCAGTCGTCGGATGGCGAAACCCGGGCGCGATTTCACGACCTTCCGGCGACATTCATCCAAAACCGAGCGTCTCTAACCACTCGACCTTGGCACCTCTCTAATAAAGGCAACACATAAATGAAGATAGTGAAGAGAGGTCACAATAACTAAGCACAGCCAACTTCAGACACCAAAACCGACTTCGTGTATATACAGCAAGGTAACGACATATAATGTACAAGCAACTTTCGTTGTGGAAATATTCAGGATTTTAATGAATTTGATGATTATATGCATACTAGTATATCTTTTTCTAACTAGTGCCACTGCTACATATGTAGCATAGGAGATATTTTAATTGTTTTTCATGTTTCTTACATACAATTTCTCACTCCATTTCCCAGTCCAAATGTTCCTCTAAAATGTTTAGACATAAAAATACAAAGTTCGCAACCCTCCAATTCCATACTGAAATGGAATTAATTAGATATTTGAATATCGTCTCAACTATTTCAGTGTATTCTAGTCCCAAGGTAGCTGCACTGCAGCCTAAAAGAATTATATAAGAGCCGCGACACGAGAAAACCAACAAAGTGGCATGTGCGCCCAGCGCAGACTCAGATCAGCCTGAGCTTCCGCCCAGTCTGATCAGAGTCTTCGCTAAGCGCTTAAAAGGTAGCTAAGGGTCTAAGCTAGCTCCACGCGGACAGAGAAGACTCTGGTCAGACTGGGTGGATGCCCAGGCTGATCTGAGTTTTCAGTGGGCGCACATGCAACTTTGTTGGTTTTGTCGTGTCGCGGCTCATTTATATAATAAGTCTGCAGTGCCAGTGTGGCAGATTATTGAACATTATATCAGTCTTTTTGAAAAGAAGTTACTAAAAATAAACAAACGGTAGACATCAATCAATCTAAATTTGTCTACTTGTGTATTTTCATTAGTAACATCTCAGTCGCTTTGAAAATGAGATATTTGGAAATTCTGAGCATGTTAAAGACTAGTAATGGATAGTGAAACACTAGCCATTTCCCTAAATATCGGTCTAAGCAAAGCCCTAAATGAATTAGTGATCCCAATGAACTAGAAAAAATAGTGTATTATCACTGTAGTGTAGTACGGGGAAACTTTTCTCGCCCACCACACTTTGGTGTGCACCATCAGAACTTTTTATCAGAAACGTTGCAAAAATTAGACACGAAAGCTCTTTGAATTAAAGGTGTCTTTGCCATGGCAAGGATTGCCATAAACAGTGCTTTTGAAACTGAGTACAGTCAGGTGTTTGTCGTTTCTGAATTATAATTCTATAAAACTGTTCGAACAAAACTCTTACATGCCTGTTTTCCTTTTTTAATGACCTCCCGTCGTATGATACTGACCTAAATTGATATGTACAGGACAGGCAGGTAAACAAATCAAAACTAATCAATTAATTCAAAAGTTAAAGATTGAAAAATTACATTTATCAGTCATAAAGATTCATGCGTAAAACTAGAATAAAGCCAGAACGTGCAAACGGGACACGCTGATCATAAAACAATGAGTTTATTTTTTATTAACACAAGGACGTTTTGAGAGATATTTAAGAAATAAACAAGTTCTAGACTAGCAGTGAATTGTTGAGTAATAATTTACTATTTGTAGGTCAATTTCAAAGTAGTTCATATCATGAGCGCGGAGCGCGAGTGATATATCTACTTACAGTGAGCCCTGAAGAGAATGGAAACCAGAGAAACCAGAGTTATAGAAGGTTTACATTGCATAAGAAACTCTATACAAAGATTTTGAGAAAATATGATATTTGGGCAGGAATACTGCTTTAAACAAAAGGTCAAAGACTGATAGAAATCAGACAAACAATCATCGTCGAACAGTGATACTTACGCCATAACAGAAGCACCACCTTGGGACAGTCAGTAATAAATTACTTGGGTAGAGGGTAGGCTTAAACTGGGTTTACAAGCGCGTCACCCTTGCCTTGGAGAAACTGATTTAGCAGAGTTTATTCTGCTCATTTTTCTCATAATTGAGCCGCGGCACGACAAAACCAACAAAGTGGCATGCGCCAAGTCTGATCAGAGTATTCGCTGTCCGCATGGAGCTAGCTTAGACCCTTGGTTACCCTTTAAGTGCTGAGGAAAGAATCTGATCAGACTGGACGGATGCCCACAGCCACTTTGCTTTGTGCTTTGCGCACAACCACTTTGTTGGTTTTCTCGTGTAGCAGCTCATATGTATAAAATTATCTGTGCGTGTATTATTTTCAATGTTGGCTTTGATGTATCTTTGAAAGGTTTTTACAGGTCCTCTCTATGTTGTGTATGTTTACTTCATAAATTTTATTCTTCATTATGCATGTGTGCATGCTGTGTCAATCACGGGAGTGTCATGAAAGTGAATATGTTAGATATTAGTGTCTTTTGAAATGCTTATGCTTATTGCGAATGCAGGAGGAGCTTAATTTACTTGCTAGTCTATATCAGAGACTGCATATGCCTGTTGCCAATTTTTTCACAATCTATTACAGGCGAAAAGATGTTGCTTATTAATTTTACAATGGAACATATTTTGTTACATATCAAACGTAACGCCAGAACAAAATAAGTTCTGAAATGAAAATTCTCTGAAAGCAAGGAACACATCACAGAACAAAATAGCAGTCTCGGTTTAATTGAGTTTTTCCCGTGCAGTAATGTAATGTTGCTACACTACCAACGCCCCCCCCCCCCCCCCCCAGTACCAGCTTCAGCGAAACTCTATTTTCAAACTGACACAGAATGAGCCCAATGATCCAAATGGACCACAAAAATATATAATCTGTACTAGGATGATGTACGGGGAGACCTTTTACGGCCGCCACACTGCACAACACACGCTGCAGTGAAGATAAACCTGCAAAAAATTTTAGTATCCGTAGCCAATGTGACAGACTCGACATTAGAAAAAAAAATCTTCATGCCTTTCTTTGCCTGATTATAATAAATACGTGCGGTTTTTTTCAATGGCTCTAAAATATGAACTTACTCAGTTTTTCTGAAAACGGCGTACTACTTTGAAACCCTTTGTTGTATGTTAAATATTTTTACTTGTGCAAATTTTATGTGATGCTAGATTGTAAATTTAAAGAGTAACTACACCCCAGGAACTGACCGAATCAGACCCCAAACCCCATCCCCAACGCCAAACGGAAAGACTGACAAAGACATCCCAACAAACAATAAATTACAAGTGGTAAGCCGAGTCAGCAGCTCTTTCCCAAATAGGTGGCAACTTAGCTATCTTTATTGAACTAAATAATTTAGACCAACAAATGGGTTACGACAGACTAAGCAAATTATTCAAAAAAAACATTTAACAACTATTTTTACCTATTTTCTATTTTTATTATAGAAGGGTTAAATGAGAACAAATAAATTAAAGGGAAATCGCGCATACATTTTGACGCAGCGTCATTGTTTCCTGCTATGGTTATCATGACGTAGTTTGCCGTAACGCTAAAGCGTTTACGTCACTTTCGAAGACAACATGGGCTCTTTGTTGAAACAAACGTATATTTGTTTGCGACAGAAAAATGGTAAATATATAAAATTGGACAAAAGAAAAAAAATCGACAAAAATGGGGCTGAAGAATTTTATACGGAAAAGACAGCGCCAATTTTTTTGGCGGGTAGTGTGTAAATTTTTAGGAAATAAATGTCAGGTAAGGAGAGGATGTGAAAACTGCAAGCGCGTTTTGAATCTCGTAATTACTTAATGCAAGTATAAATATGAATAAGGACTTGGTACCGTTTGCTTGAGTCATCAAATACCCATGCAAACAGTGAAAGCGGAGATCAGACTGAGCAAATGCGCAGGCTGATCTTAGCTTTTATTGTTAGCTCATGTCGTTACGGTAATTATGTTTTGTCTTTTTCTTTTCTTTTTGAATAGTTGCTTCTAAGATTTAACGCAAGTGACATAAGACGATCAGCCATATTGTTCTCGTAAGATACAAATTTTACAACGGCTAGGCGGCGACACTCTTATTTTTCACTAATCGCCCTAGACTTTCCACAGGATTCATAGATTGTCGATGCGAACAGGGAAAAATTATCAAAATGCATATCCTCCGAAATTGGTCTCACCATTAAATGATAAATTGAAATCATGCACCACGGACAAAGCTTTGCCGTGAAAATACATGCCGGGCAGTGGCCGGGTCCAACAAGTTGAATGTTCGCACATAAACTTGTTCATCAGAGAAAATGTGATATAATCTGGACCAAGAATAAAGTTCGAAATTCTATGAGATATAACAATGAACATGCTGCCTAGTTTCAGTCCTTGGAATTTCTATCATTAATGTTGTCTGCATACGAGAACATTTTGAAGGCGACAATTTCATATAGACTATATGTTCAAGACATAAGAGCATTTCTGAAATTGAATAGGGAATGATATTGCATTGCTATAAAAAGCATCGAAAGGTAAGAGCGCTATCCATATGGCCGTTGATGGCGCCAAATAGAAAGCGACGTCAACGCATAAAACCTTGACGTCAACGCGCTTATATGAAAAACGCACGATAAAACAGTGGTTTTCCTTCCATAACTCGAATATTTGGTCGATGACCTATATTTTTTATTTGCTTATTTGCACAAGGTGGATCATTCCTTTACCATATCAAAAGTATATAAAAATTTCAATTGTGGAACTTTTTATATTGAAGAAATTCCACGTTTTTTCCAATAATGGAAAATGGCGGGAAACTTAAAACTGAAAATAACCTATATAATGAGACATACGACGATGACAATTTTGATAGGCAAACAAAGAGACAAGAAAGAGGAGTTAATTAATCTTTATTTCGAAACGATCGGTCATCTATTTTCTCGGATAAAGTGTTCGTAATAGACATAGTCATGTTTTAGACAGGCACATAGATGGCGCTGCGTTATCTCAAAAAGTAGTACGGTGACCCCATTTTTTTATTTCATTTTTTCACTTAGCATATAATATTCTACCACTGTGTGAAGTTTCAACAAAATTTCAATGGCAGTTTTTATAGGGTGATTTCCCTTTAAACAGCACCGAACATAAACAAATGCAACCGCAACGAAAGTACCGCCTTGGGACGGTCAGTAATAACTCCTGGGGTAGTTTAGTTTAAACGTATTTTATTGCTTCTAAATACAGCAATGGGGTCGGGCCACAAGTTCTCAGAACATTAGTTACGGCCCTTCCCCTACAGTGCAAATCATAAAACATATAAATACACATACATGACAGCATAGCACTAGATAGATATGATTAGAAAAGCCCACAGCATATCACAAAGTAAGTTAAAGAACAGTACTATGTTCAAAGCGTTCGCCTGCATGCACATAACCAGCCAATGTAGAATTATTAGTAAGACAGGAGAAAAAAAAAAAAAGAGGCAAAGGACAGAGAAGGAAACAAGAAGATTCTTCGTTCGTCGAGGCCCTTCATGTGATATAAGTTTTCAAAACAGATGAAGAAAAACAGTAGCAAAAGTATTTGGACATAGCCTCTCACCTTCGCCTATACAAATTAAACTTAAAATCGTCGCGAGTTTTTGATAAATGAATGGACAGCGTCGAAAATTATTTGATTGTCTTGATCAGATAAGTCAGGATTTCCATATAACAAGACGTTTATACTAAGAGGGTGAAAGTTCCTCGTTGAATTAAACAGGACAGCTCTTTGTACATCATATCTTTGACATTCGAAGAAGAAATGAATTGCGTCTTCAATTTCTTCAGCACATGCACAAAATGGATCGTTTGTTACATGATTATTGTATAAATCAGAATTAAGATCGCTACATTGATTTCTCAGCCGCGAGTGCAATACTGCTAAAAGTCTATTTCCATACACATAATAACTTGGCACTTTTATTACATTAAGGTAAATATCTTTTAAATTCTTTTTAAATCCTTCAAAGTTATATATCTGTTTAAGGTCATTATCGAGTGAATTCCATAAATCGATAGACGATGGAATACATGATTTACGAAATATTTCTGTTCTGCTGTTTGGTACTATTAGATCATTTCGGTTTCTTAATGGGTAATTGATTTGATCTCTAACATAGGGGGGAATTATATCAGAAATATACTCAGGAACCATATTGTTTGTTGCTTTATACATAAAGTTAAGTTTTTGATACCTACGTCTAATTGCCAACGAGGACCAACCACATTCTTTATACAAATTATCCAAACTCACAGATCTAGTCAATCCAGTAACAATTCTGGCTGCTTCATGTTGTGCCTTTTCTAACAAATCCGCTTTTTGTTCGGAGCAACTATCCCATACAATGGACGAATATTCAAAAATAGGTCTAACATACGATATATATATTTGATTAAGAGCCAGTCTACTAAATTCGTATTTTAATTTACGCATTATACCGATAACTTTTAAAGCAGACTGTAGAATATTTTCAATATGTTTATTCCATTTTCCATCACAACTAAAGGTAACTCCAAGATGTTTATGATGATCAACAAAGTGTATCGGGGTGTTATTAAAAATCAAAGATGGGGGATTATCGACGTTTCTAAGAGTAAAAAGCATAGCCTCAGTTTTATTCGGATTAAAATTCACTAACCACTGAGAAGCCCACGAAAATACTATACGTAGGTCATGATTCATAATTCCTTCAATATCGTCCAAAGAAGATCCTGAAAAATACAGAGAGCTGTCGTCGGCGAATAACCTAGTCAAACTTAAGACTGACTCGGCAATGTCATTTACATATATTAAAAACAAAAGTGGTCCTAAAACAGATCCTTGAGGTACTCCTGCTGTGACTGCTTGTAGAGAAGAAGAACTTGATTTTACTGCTTTCTATTAGACAAATAATTTGAAATCCATAATAATAGTTTCCCATCAATACCATTTTGTTTTAATTTAAACAAAAGACCCTTGTGCCACACCCTATCAAAAGCTTTTGATATATCAAAGAATACCATGCATGAATACTGGTGATTATCGAAAGTTCGACATATTTGGTGATAAATGTCTATAAGCTGAAATGTAGTTGAGTGGTTGGGTACAAACCCTGACTGATATTTATACAGGATATTATTTTCATGTAGATAGTTATATATATCTTTAAACACCAATCGCTCCAACAACTTACCTATGGAACACAATAAAGAAATTGGTCTATAATTTGAAGGATCAGATGCTAAGCCCTTCTTGTATACTGGTATGACATTAGCTATTTTCCAAGAATCAGGAAAAATAAATTCATCGAGTGATCTATTAAACAGTATAGCTAGTGGATTCGAAACAGCCTTTGCTACTCCTATCAACATTTTATGACTGATCAAGTCTGGGCCACTAGCTTTATTTAGATTTAAACTTTTGATTAGCGCTTCGACTTGGTCAGCCGTAACATTAACAGAGTTCAAAATACTATCAGTTTTCGTAGTAAAATTAGGTAGGACAGCATTCTCATCGTTAACTTTTGAAACTGATGTAAAAAAAGAATTAAGAGTTTCAGCTATATCGTGATCTGTATAACTATAAGTATTGTCGACTGGGCTACACATAGGTGGTATACATGATTTAGAATTATCATTTTTAACAAAATATCTTATAACTCGCCAATAATCTCTTTTATTATTCGAGCTATTTTCAAGCAGGATATTTTCCAAGTTATTGTAAAATAACTCCTTAGCGTGTTTTTTCAGGTTGTTAACTTTGTTGCGAGCACGTTTATATTTAGACCAATCATTTTGAGTTTTACTTTTGGAGGCTTTGGTTTTAAGACGATCTCTTATTCTAGAAAATTTTCTTATTTCAGAATCGTACCACGGTTTATTGTCATTTCGAACTAGAATTACTTTAGATGGAATGCATTTTTCGACAAATTCTAAAAATTTATTTGTAAACAAATTACATGGGGTGTGTGTGTGTGGTGGGGGGGGGGTTAAACCGGTTTTTACTGGGCCCAAACCTTCACCCTCACCCTCCGCCGCGGTGCACACAATTAGTTGGTAGTTCGGTTCGTATGGAGGTCCCCTAACTCATCAGAGAGTCGTCACGGTTAACAATTAAAATCAAGAAAAGACCGTGATGACGCAAGGATGAGGATTCGACAGCCAAAACGTGTTGAGACACTTGGAGAAAAAGCCTTGACAGTATAATGAAAATTTTTTCATACTATTATGCATGCATAGAAGATATTCCAAGTATTTAAACTGAGAGTTTTCTTGCAGAACATAGAAAAATGATCCTGATATATTGAGATGGAGAAGTATTTTCGTTGACATAAATTCGACATAAAGTAAATATTTATTTACAAATTCATTATTCATTCCGTCAAAGACAGACAGGAACATAACTGTATATAGAGATATCATAGAATGTGAGTGCGGTAAAGTTTGGAATTTACTTGATACTGTACGGAAATTTTCGTAAGTGCGGTACAAGGATTTAGCCGGTGCGGTGCGATACAAGGTTTTAGTAACGGCCTTACATCTATGTTATAGCCAATGCGTTTAAATCGCATGAAAATTTTCTTAAATTGATCAGGAAATTCTGTTTTCCCTACGATTTTGCGTAATTTATATACTAAGTCACCATAAAATTCAGGTGCCGATAGGCCTTGTTGCAAAAGTGACCTTGACCCTGTATTATATTTAGAAACCAATTCAAAGTGTCTACGATAAAATTTAGAAAAAGCTTTCCGAAGTTTATCATGTTTATGATACCGATAACCCTGCTGTAAAAGCTTGGCAGTCAAACTTTTATTACGAGCATCGAAATCAGCCAAATGACTAGACACCCTAGCGAAGCGAATAAGCTGAGAAATGACAACACCATAAGAAGTGGTGCGGTGAACATCATCACCATCCAAAAACGGAAAATTAACAATGTCGAAATCAAAATCATCGCGTTTGTCATAAATTTTAGATGAAACAAATCCGTCTAAAACTGAAAAATGTAAATCCAAAAATGGGGTCTCGGTATCAGAAGTATTTGCTTTATTTAACTGCAATTCAGCAGGATAAATTTGACTAACCAATCCTTCAAAATAAGGATTGTCAATATATAAAATGTCGTCCAAGTATCTATCTAAACCTATTTGAAAATGTTGACTCCAAAATATCGAACTGAATAACAAAATCTCCTCAAAATACTTTTTTCGATATCATTCGATGTTGATCCAAACTCAAACGTGAGTTGAGGTAGAAAATTTAGAAATTTTGCTGGAAAAAAAATTAATTGCCTTTAAAGGCCCCGTTGCTCTATCAGCATCAAAAAAATTATCATGAGGTATCGCTGCAAGCTTCTCACCATAGTTTCGTAATTGTAAATTACCGTGATTACCCAGCTTTAAAAAGATTAAACATCCCTGAGTTTCACATAAAAAGGGTTTGAAAACTTATTTGGGTCATTTTAGTTGCCAACTATAATGACCTATTTTCGATTTCATAAAATGGTAAAAATACAATGTACAGGCGTGGAGTCCCAATCACTATCCCGCTTATATTGATATAGCATTGCTAGACGGGAAACCAGAACAGGAAATAGTATTTTGTGTAGCGATTTGTTATTTTTTTTAAACTTTTTTTCTCTACTTTTTGCCAGTTATATGATTCAATATATGCACGCCAACCCACATTTTATTACCAAACGTGAAGATTGAACAGCTTTTTACAATGATTTGAGTTTAGGCGTTTTTGCCGCTGATAGGACAATGGAGACTTTAAAGCAGAACTCACAGTGTGTATGCAGTAATGTTTGGCCATGTTACAACATTACCTAAAACAGGCAAGTTTTTGGATGAAATAGCCATTCAACTAGACTGCTATATATAGCTATATATAAGGGACGAGTCATTTATTATCAGGTCGGGGGGGGTACATTTAGGGGGGTGGGTCGGATTTTTTTTTCGATGTACTGGGGGTAGGGGGCGGAAATCAGTAAGCCTTGGAGCAGGAGGGGGGGGGGTCATATATTTTTAAATATTGTATTAGGCATATTGGGGGGGGGGGGGGGGGGTCAGAATTCCTCCATCAGTCTTCATTTTTAAAAAATGTCTCAGACCCCCAATTGCTCCTAAAATTTCAGACTCTATTCTTTCAAATTCAAAAACTTAAAGATATTTATGGAAATGACATACAAAACTTTGGCAGCTTCTATCCTAAAACAGATATTTTCATTAACTAGCTAACAGAACAGTATACAATTGTCTATAAAATTATGTTGAGTAGATGATTTTGTTCGCAATTCAGTTTCTGCCTACGTTATTGATATCAGCTCTCCAGGTGTCTTGTCATCAGCAAAGCTACTGTGGCTTCTAGGGGGACAGTCCCCAGACCCCCGCCCTCCCCATTAATATTATTAACAGTTTTTTGAGCATTCGACAACAGATTTCAAGATGGCCACAAGCAGAAGAAAAGTGCAAGAATTGCAGACAAAATTTAAAGAGACCATTAATCTGCATTATGAATTAACACGCTAGAATAAGAATATGTTCTTTGTGTTTCATACAGGTTTTGATTGAGATATGTCTGACATAAAATAGGTAATATGGTCTCTCTCTCTCTCTCTCTCTCTCTCTCTCTCTCTCTCTCTCTCTGTGTGTGTGTGTGTGTGTGTGTGTGTGTGTGTGTGTGAAGGGTAGCTGGGGAGGTAAGAAAAAAAATCTGGTGAGACTGGGGAGTTCGGAAAAAGTTTGGTGAATGATATGAAAATGTACCCGGCCCCACCCACCTGATAATAAATGACTCGTCCCTAAAAGGATTACGTACCCAACAAACAGGAATATTTGTCTTGCTCAAACCTTTTGTGAGACAATTACATGCATAAAGCTACAGGGGATCCTTACTGGATTAAATTATCAGCGTTTAACACGTTTTACTTAGTATTCAAAGTTCGCCTACATTGAATGCTCGCGACAGAGCTCGTGTAAATAAGAAAATATAATTGGGCTTATGGTTTGCTTCTGAAAAATGTAATACTGTTTTAGTATTTTCTAAGTCCACCAGAAAACAGGATGATCTAAAAGCAGTAACATCATTATCAAATCAACTATGACGTGCTTAAAAGCATCATTAGATTTCCGTGTGACACAGAATTGGTAATCTAATTCTTAACTATTGATAAAATGACTTGCGTCAGATTCAAGATCAAGAGCTTCGTTAGCCGCAAACTGTCTAATGTAGCTATCTTTCTCACAAAATGTTACAAGCAGTAGTGCGAAATTGGACCAACCTTTAGGGCCTTTAGGGCGACAGACAGCGTTGCAAGGGTATTAATGAACTGCAAATGAAAGACAATGTGAGGCAAAAATTAAAATGCCGCTACGAAGCGAGAAAATGCGCTGCAAGGGTACGTCTAAACCATAAGTGTTGTGGAAAGTAGCTCATTTAGATATTTTGTCGACATCATCAACCTCACCATCAATAATTAAATAATTAATCAAAAGGACTACTATGCGTAAGGCGAGGCTTTTCCCCATTACACCGGCACTACAGGTTCGAATTTTTAAAAGTATAAAAATTTAAAGAGTAACTACACTTCAAGAACTGACTGAATCAGATCCCAAACCCTATCCCCAACATCAAAGGGAAAGATTGACAAATACATCCCAACAAACAATAAATTACAAGTGATAAGCCGAGTCTTAAGGCTACATATTTTGCTTGGTAGAGCTTCCACAAATATGTAAACCGTATGAAATCAGATCATTTGTGATTCAGACCCGAAGACATGGGGAGATAATCCAGGTTGATCTTACCTACCCTAAATTCAAGGTTTTCTCATACCTAATTTTTTGACGGAATAAAAATGTTGAAATCAGTCATTCATTCCATACATTTACAGAAACCAGAACAGGAAATTGTATTTTGTGTAGGGATTTGTTATTTTTTTTAAACTTATTTTCTCTACTTTTTGCCAGGTATATGACTCAATATATGCACGCCAACCCACATTTTATTACCAAACGTGAAGATTGAACAGCTTTTTACAATGATTTGAGTTTAGGCGTTTTTACCGCAGATAGGACAATGGAGACTTTAAGGTGGACGGGTACACCGCAATGCATTTTTTTTTGTCATTTCATTAAAGGAAAACATCTTTAATACATCTAGTTGGCTTCATTTGGCGCTACAACGCTTTCAAGAATAGCAAACTCTTATCATTAAAGCGTTGAACCCATTGAAAAAAGAGGTAAAAGAAAAGAAAACATAGTTTTTCCCCTGAAAGTGTATACATTCCTGCTATATTTTCGTCATCTGTGTCCCGGCAAAAACTGCTGTTAAAAACGCTCCTATCGCAATAGATATCATTTCTTCGTAGCTCTAGTTTGACCAAGGTCTAAATAGTTAAAATTCGCATTAAAAAATAAATGTAGGGGTCTTTTTCGCCTTTTAATTTGTTTTGTGGATCTTGCATCACATTGCCAGACACCATTGGGATTATTAACCTTAATGCGCCAAAAAGCAGACGACAAAATTTACGTCTGCAGAATTTCAAACGATGTCTTGTCCAAGCGATTCATATTGAGAATTCGAACACTAGAGGGCAAACAGTGTAGATTCAGATGAGGTGGCTCATTTTGACCTACACTGTTTGCCAATTCAACAATTTTATTTTTTTTGCGCTTTAAGGGTTAAAAGCGTTTCGACTCCCTTCCCCGTCTGTAACGTCATAATCAGATTTTCCATGCTGTAACTTTTGCTATCTAGTACATTTCTGCGATTTAAATATTGATGCATGTCAGTTCAATGATCAATTATAACTGATGTATTAACAATATGAATAAGGTCTAATGGAATTTAAATTTCGGTTTATTGATCTAGAATCGAATATTTCAATAGCAGTAAATCAACATCTAGTTTAGTCTATCCCCTAGCCTAGCAAGGTCATGGGACACCATAGATGACTTTACAACAATCCCTTCCCGCATAATCTTGTCTTCAGCTACCTGGTTGTGCTGGCAAAATCCATCCATGTCCACTCTCTGATATTGTCTTCTAGTCTCTTCTTCTGTCTACCTCTTCTTTTTTTCTTTCACGATGGCCTGTAGAGTCGTCCTTGCTAAACCAGAAGTTCTTCATATGTGGCCAAACCACCTCAGTTTCCGTTTCTTGACCGTGGTCCCCACACAAGACTTAATCAACACTTTTCCTAATCTTTTTTAGGTTCGCAAATTCAGTTGGTATATCATTCATTCTAATGCACTTACGTATGTAACGCGACATCTGATTTGATAACGTCAGAAATTTGCAACAGTATATCCCGCAATATACTGTCGGAAACCTGACGTCATTACGTCGCTTCTCATTGGTTGACGTCTGGTTTTACGTCGCTGAAAGTGTTTGCTGTGGGTGCAAATAGCATAGTTTTAATGGTTAAAATGTGAAAAGTGCATTTGAATGGGGATAAGCGTATTGAAAATAGTCATTTGGTGAGGTACATATGTAAATCGTCGTTTTGTGGTCGCAAATTGCGTTAAAACGAAATTTCCGACCATAAAACCGCCGATTAACCTACCATAATGACAATTTTGAATACAGTTATCCCCTAACTATTACGCAGTCAGTAACGCACATCAAAATCATAATCGCGTGTGTCTGATCTTTTTGTGCGTTACTGACCAAGTACTAATGAATGGTATAATGAATTTTATTTTGCTCTGGTTTGTTTATATTTTCCCTAAACTGCTAGTCTTCATGTCCTTTTGTTGGTTGTGCTTCGTAATTATGGTTAATCTTTTGTGTTTTCATCTGTGTTGTCATGTAATCCGTTGACATATTGAGGATCTTACATGAGTGCTAATGTATTATTGAATTTATAAAGCGAGTTGGGAAAAAAGATAAGATGCAAGGCTATGCCGAGCATCTTATCGGTTTTCCCAAAACTCAATACAGGAGCACGAATGCAAGATTCTATTTATCATATGACACTAAAATCGCATTTTATAAGCCAATTTATGCACTAAAACGTCATGATTTTGCCATTAAAACGCGGCGTTTTCACGGACATCAACGCATTAAGCTTCGACGTAATTTGCATATTTAATCCACCATACTGCAACAGTAGTATGATAGTGGTCAAGGTACCCAAATCATAAGTCCGACCTCGTAGGTCATTTAAACATAGACAATTCCGGAATATTTTAGACACACAGACAGGGACCCCAAAACAGAGGTGTGATCAGGTGCCCGCGGGATAGTAAGCATCACCTGCCTATTATAATACACCCGCCATATCTATGTATCTGTGGAAAAAGTCAGTGAAAATGAAAGTCCGGTATTTGAAAGCTTAACTAAGCTTCGGCTGAGGCCATCAAATCGGAGATTAGTTTAGAAACGGCCACATTGTAGGGATCAACAAGGTCATGGTGTCTCCCATAAAACTTTTTAACTGTCGACACAAGCTTTGCTTTATGATAACCCTGTTTCAACAGTTTCTGAGTGAGTAGCTTCCCTCTTTCAACAAAGTCTTGATATTTGAAACAGGCCCTAGCATAGCGGACTAGTTGAGAAACATAAACTCCGTATGCAGGTGCCGAAGGGATATTACTACTCAGAAATGGAAAGTTAACTATAGGAAAGTTGAAGTCGTCCCTCTTGTCATAAAGCCTAGTAACAAGCTTTCCATTGTCAATATAGAGATAGCAATCTAAGTATGAAGTAGATGAACTGGACCCTGTGGTATCTTTAATTTCAAGTTCACATGGATAGATGAGGTCAATATACTCTGAAATCTTTGGATTATTCAGAGACAGAACATAGTATCATATGAAAAAAAGGTATAGGATTTTTTTCCCGCAATCACACAAAGCGAGCACACCCTCAAACAATGTAAAGTGTGTATTATAGAGAGACAGGCATATTAGAGTCGATTTCTGTGCTGACTGTTCGACATGGCACCAACTGAATCCACTCCACTGTATTTTGTAAACAGCAGGGTGAGACTACATAGAGTCAATTTGATCTGTGACATGATTATCATGATTATTGATTCGATTAGTACATTGACTGCTATACTTGTTTCGCTCTGAAAGCAGGCCGTTAAATAAATGAAATCATCTTGGGTGGTCCTACTGTATCATCATAGTTGGTTGCTGCACATGCAAGAAAAATGATCAAGTGCGATGAGATAAGTTAATCTGTACAAATCTCAGTCTCCACAGACAGGATTTATAGTTTCTTATCAAATTTCATTGAGAATAAGTTCCTGTGCGACTGTCATAGTACATTATTGGTTGTGTTTGGTGTTTTAATTAAAAAAAAGTAATACAGTGGACTCGACAGTATCGGATCATCGACAGTATCGGATCACTCATTAGTTATCACCCATATATCTCACAAATGAAGCAAATAATTTTCACCATTATGTTACAGTCATCAAGTTAGACCAATGACAAAGTGCAGGGTGAAAAATTCAATCGAAATGTGTGGCTGTGAAACAAATCAGAGTTGTTGAAAAGCTTGGCCCCTCTTCAGCGGCGCTTGCATTTTGTCTGTTGCTTGTTACTCCCAAAATAGATTTCGGTTGTTTACGCAATTTTATCATTAGGCGATTGAAACCAATTCTGCTTTGTAATATGTCCTGGCATCCCTAAAATTGCTGGCAGTCATTATTTTTGTGACATCCCTATATTTGATAAAACTAAGGGCTTGAAAAGTTTGGCACCTATGTGCGACAGTAACGGATCATTATATGATTTAAGCTGAAATGCAAGCATTAGCTGGAAAACTTTATGTCGGATGCATGGTCTGATGCTGAAAGTAAGTCATACATCAACTAGCTGAGTGGCTGCATTGTCTTCTTTCATAGAAGATCGCTACAGAAGTAACACAACATCGTTTTTGTAAAATATCCCCCATCCCACGCCCCACCCACTAGCGTCTGATAATGAAGCGAAGCACAACTAATCTTCCGCTAAACATTCTGAAGAGACATTCGAGATCAGCTCGCATGTGTGTGAACCCATTAATGACTGGCTTTCATCAGATGGGCATTTGTGCACTGTGTAGACTCAGATTAATGCAGCAGAACTCGCTGAAAGACCATGTCGTGTTTATACACGGTTTGCATTGAAATATCAATGTTAAAGCGGCAAATTACCGTAAATTTGTTGATCCTGATCGGACACTACGGCTTTATCAGGGTGTATTCTTTGCAAAGTCAGATTATGGTCTTTACTGTTTGAGTAGTTCCGTGCTAAAGCGGTGCCGAGGATTACTGAGTTAAGAATTATTGACATGCTTGTACATTTGTGCACAGTCAACTGTTATTTAACAGACATAACCGTTGCTTGTGAAGGACCACGTGAAAAATATCGTTGAAAGGCCGTACGAGTTTCCTCTGAGAGTTTGAAAGGTCCAACTGTTTATGTAGCCTCATTACTGAAGCTAAGAAGGTTGGCAAATCGCCTCGGAGGAACTCCCCTATAAAATAATATCATATGATCCGATACTGTCGCAACTGATTCGTTACTGTCGTAAGACCCTCCTGTAAGTCTGGATAAGTTATCTGCCTTTAACGGAATAAATTTTGTAAATATTTTGACATGGATAGATAGAAGAGATATTTTGCAATAGTTATGTGTAACATAATACATAATTTTAGCATTCATATACAGCAAGACAGGAATTTTAGTGAACTTGATCCGATACTGTCGAGTTCACTGTATTACGAGTTTAGATTCTGTTATAATTTTTCTGTATAATTGGTGATCGAAGCGGCGTATTTCATTACGTCATGAGTCTTCACTAAACCTTGTTTTCTAATAAAACGCGCAGGATTGCAAAAGGCAGTGACTTCTTCCTTATGGATAGATGGACGACTTGCGATTTTACATCCTTTTCAATAGTATTTCCGTCATATCAGGATATAATGAAACCCCGTTCGAATGGATTTTTCCGGCTTCACCCAGGCCGCTAGATCATGGTCGCTTAGTCTATAAAAAGTATAAATTCAAAACAATGGTAATTATGTCTGATTTTTCTTATCCGACTTTTCCTGATCAGTTCAGAAATATTGTCATGTTACATAACACAATGTAATGCCGCAGTCTGCATGTTTAGTGGTTTACCTAATCATGATTAATAAGTTTGCTTCCCTCTTTATGGCACGCTGGTTGGTTGAGCATCAGACTCAGTGATGGGCCCGACATAAAGGCATTTAGTTCAGTTAAATGGGGCCGGAGCTTGCCCTGTGTGTTGCTTCGTTATCGGGGTTCAACTGATGGTTTTCTTACGCTCTGGTATGCCAGTGGTGTTGTTTGACACCCACGCGAACGCCAGGTGTGTGTGACAATATGCTGTTTCTGTCGAGTCCTCATCTCTGATTCATCAAAGGTCTTGTCCGTGATTTGTTTGTTTCATTTGACAATTTATTGATGGGGTAGGAAACTTTCGTGCAGACAAAACAACTAACTAAATGTTTCGAACCACCGCAGAAGTAGAGGGCAAGATTTCGATTCAGTAAAACTAGTTTAAGCCCCACCCCTCCCCTTTCCCAGTAATCTCTTTGCTGACCGTTCCAAGGTGGTACTTCCATTATGGTGCCTGAATGTTACATGTTGTTATGTGCGCTTGTGTATGGTCTTTAGCAGTCTGGTCACCTGAAGAGCTGCCCATTCTGCTTTCTGTTCTGTTTTGTTTTGTAATTTCAAATAAAAAAAAATAGGTAAAAAATGGTTGTTGCTGCTGCTTTTAATTAGGGTAGCTGAATGACCACCACCTGTTTGAGAGCGGGATACGGGATTTGATGTATTAATTCCTGATCAGTGCCTATCGTTTTACTTTGCCCCCTGAGCTACAGGGCTCCTACTCTTCATCTTGAATGTAGTATACTATTTTAAAATAAATTTATTACTGCATTAAAAGTTAATAACATAAGCAGTTTTAGTATATCATAATACAGTTCGTTGGAGAAAGTCCTATCATAGGCATGTTTAAAACATTCATTTAAACTCACATGGCAACAAAATTCTGTGGACTTTCTATTTTTGGATTGCTATATACAAAATTCACTATCGTTTGATGCTTGCTTTGTGATAACACGTGACACAAGTCCTTCCCATCAATAAGACTTATTGATATATTCATCAGAACTCGTCTGACATAATTATTACAAGATGCCTATCTGCATGATCTGTGTAATTCTGAAAATTTTCTGTTGTGGAAAATTGGAAATTAATTCATCAAAGCTATCAAATTTGAACACAACCGACTGGCATTATGTTACTTGAATTAATACCTTTGATAATATTACATTTAGGAAAATGTGGGCAAAACCCATCTAGCACACTTTAGAATAACTTAAAACTAACCTTAAAACTAATGTCACCTTAACTTTAAGGGAGGTATTTTTGTGTCATGATAAATCACATGAACGTGCGTCTTCTGTATGGTCTTGTGTTTAATCGATTCATTGTATCCCACATTGGTTCTTTTGTTTTAATTTTCATTGTTTTTATCATTATTCATCCATAAAACACGGCCTTGAAAGTTCAGACCTTAAATCAAAATCAACACGAAGCGTCTCAGAAATCCTACCTGTTACTCCGAAATGGCTAAATATGGCAAGAATTAGGCAAGCCAATTTCTCCATTGTGGACTTATTGCAATGAAAGTTTGGTAAAAAATTGCTCCGCTAAATATGTAATGTACAAAACAAGCACACTGAATGGGTGTTTTATAAGTGTGGAGCGAGTGACATTTGATAAAAATGATCAACGTTTTTGAAATAACAACCATTAGATGTCACATTAACTGTAATTTAGGGAAAGCCCTTTCAGCGACAATTAATCATTGACGAACCGCAGTCTGATCAGATAATTCCCTATTCGCAGAGAAATTTTCAAAATCTGTCGGCCCTTCGTAATCTAAAAGCGAAAATCCAAAGCACGTAATATTTATTGGGGCATGTTTTACATGAGGCTCGTTCTGACACCTGATAAATGAAGCTGCGACACGACAAAACCAACAAAGTGGCATGTGCGACCAGCGAAGACTCAGTTCAGCCTGGGAATCTGTCCAGTCTGATCAGAGTCTTCGCTTTTCGCTAGCTTGGACTCTTAGCTACCCTTTAAACGCAAGCAAAGACTCTGATCAGACTGGGCGGATGCCCAGGTTGATCTGAGTCTTCGCTGGATGCACATGCCACTTTGTTGGTTTTGTCGTGTCGCGGCTCAAAGATTAAGAGAAAAAACAAAACTTTTACAATGCCTGATAGTATATGCCATAAAGTCACCAGGCACGCCGTAAAGTCGTCATCACTGCTTTTTTTGTTTGTTTTGTCCACTCTTTCTGCTAAAACAAAAGCAAATCAGAATGGTTTAATGTATATAATACTGCCTTTGGGTAAATAAATATTGGTTTAACTGTCTTCACATGAGCCTCACATGAGCGGTAAATATTGTGCAAGGCTGCTCAACCCTCCTGGTGAACCTCTGTTTCCAAATCATTACCAGAATGAGCTCCATGATCTCGGAGGGCCAGGAATATAGGCCTTATCAGCTGAAGCTAAATACAACTCGATACTAGAATACAGTCAACTCCCGATATCTCGAACATTGATAGCTCAAAATATCTTTTTATATCAAAGAATATATTTCCTATTTTTATTTACATTTCAACTCCTATTATCTCAAACTACTGATATCTCAAAGTAAAGTTTCTGGTACCAGAAAATTTACTTTGAGATATCAATAGTTTTGGCTGAAATTTGGCATCGAGAGTCGAGTTGACTGTATTTGTGATTGCCTTTTCAGTACCCCCTAACTCAATTATAAAACACAGTTAAATATAGAAAATCTCATTATTCAATCAATCCATGCGGATTTAAATCCCTGTAATACAAAACTGAAAATCTAATTCTCAACTATTTTAGTAAAATGACATAAATTAGATTGAAAAGAAAGATTTCTATGACGTAGCAGCAGTTTTACGAGTATAACGAATTAGTCAAGTTAAGTTACGCCACAAGAAACGGAAATTTTCATCCGTAGTGCGTAATCCGTAAATCTTTAGTCAAAACAGAAAACAACAACAAAAAACAAATGTTTCAGATGTCTTTTTATCGTATGAAAATCACTCATTTCCCTCTATACAGTTGTCTGAGAGTAAGTGAGTGAGTGGACTCAGGTTTAACGTCCCACCAACAACGAGGTCATTCGCAGACGGGACCTCGGTTTAAAGTCTCATCCGAAAGACCGGAGAAGCGGGGGATCGATCTTGCGACCCCTGAATTGGTAGTCCGGAGTGTTATCCACTACACTTCACCGCTCCTAGTTGTCTGAGAAGTTTAATTTATCACACTTGGGATATGAAAATTGGTTTGGGTTGTATTATGAGGGATTCAAGGATGAGAAACACCTCCGCGTGTGAAAATGTCAACACCGGGATCAGAGCAGGAAGAGAAGCACATATCAGTCAGGTTGGTTTCTTGAGCAAGTGATTTTGATTAAATCACTTGACTGAGTGTCGTTTCTTTCTCACGAAAAATTTTAATCACTATACAGAGTGTTTTGTCGAATCACCTGAATGGGTGATCGCCTGTTATTCGGGGAAAATCACTCGAACAGCTGATTTTCTCGAATCACTTAAGCAAATGATTTTCCAAAGTTCGGAATAAAATAATCACGTATATTGCTGTTTTTTTGCCCTATACCCTCGAATGGTTAGGGGATGCGCGTCAGGTTTTAGCGCCCGCGCGTACATGTACATGGTTTTCTTTGTTCAGTTGTAAAGATAATTGACTGAAGTGTCAATGAAAATTACCGCCAACTCCCGGAAAATCCCTCAAACACTTAAAAGATATGTCCGAAGATGACCAAATGTTTAAAAGAAAAGTGCACTTTTTGCCTCTTTTTCTCCAATTATTTTACAAACTATGTATGTAGCGGATCGCGCTTGGCACTAGTGTGTTCGTAGTGATTATTGGCACCTTTTGTGATGTATAATTCGGAGGCAAATTCAAATTAAACGACTATATTGACACAAAAATACTGACAGTCTTTATTTTCATGCCAATGCAATTTATCACGCCAACAAGTGGTTTTATTGATCACTTGCTCAAGTAACCAACCTAACTGTGTATTGTGCAAAGACATTCCACCTCATCTTCTGTAAAATGTCAACTTCCTGTAGTTTTTTTTTTTTTTTTTTTTTTTTTGCTTAGCACCCATGCAAAATATTAATTAGCCTCATCTGTAGAGGTTTAAGATGATATTTTAGAAATGTCTCTGGTTTAACAGACACACTAAAAGCCGTTTGCTTTTACATACACGTGTGTTTATAGACAGCTTAATGCAGTCAATCGCTAAATCATTTCTTGAGAGAGATCGTAACACAAGAGACGTTTGACCAGATTAAATTGTCTTTTACATATTTTTACACAAAATTCAAAAGCGATTTTGTACCATTAATTGAAAGCTTGTCCCCGATTTGTGCCAATCGAAGTTGATATAATTGGGCATATGCTTGCTTCTGAAAAAGCAATGTTGTTGTTTAGTATTTCGTAAGTCCACCGGAAAACGGGATGAAATAAAAGCGATGTCATTATTAAATCAACTCTGTCATGCTAAAAGCACCATTAGATGTCATTGTGGTACAGAATAGGAAATCTAATTCCAAGCTATTTTTGTTAAATGACTAAAGTCAGATCCTACTAGTAGATGAAAGTAAATGGGCACACTTTCAGGGAAAGCAACTCTGCCGTTTTCAACTTTGCTTCCCTTGTCAATTGGAGTCAACACGTAAAGGGTAGAATTTGCTCCTCTAGGAGCAAATTCTATCCTTTAAGTGTTGACCCCTTTTTAAAAGGGTTTCGTCGTCCAGGGAAGTAAAAAGGAAGACTCAACAGTAGCCCCCCCTTTGTAAAAATGGCAAGAAGAAACTAATACATCTTAAGCGCTTCTTTAGCAGTAAACTGTCTAGTGGTGCCTTGTAATGGTTTAACCCCATATATGAACAGATGGACGTATTTATTTTTTACAAAATGGCATATGGTAAAAGTAGTATTTTACGAATGTAATTTACATATGATGGTTTAACTTTAGCTTTTTTAACATAACGTCAGTCGTCAGAGCCAAGACAGTCGATTTTCCCTTGATTACAGAGGCAGTAAAGATTCAGTGCCACAGGCATGCTGAATGTAAAACCTGATCACTTCTGACACTCCTCAGCATCTGTAATGACTCGTGTGTTTAACTTGTCCAAGAGTGCAGACGCTGAGTAGATACAATATATGGAATGTAGTAGCATGTTTTTGCAATGCTATCAGGTCAAAATTTCAATGGTTCTTGAGAAACATTTGTGGTTACGTGATGGTCACTTATCATTTGAGCCGCGACACGACAAAACCAACAATGTGGTTGTGCGCCCAGCGCAGACTCAGATCAGCCTGGGCATCCGCCCAGTCTGATCAGAGCCTTCGCTGTCCGCACGGAGGTTGCTTAGAGTCTTAGCTACCCATGATGGATGCCCAGGCTGATCTGAGTCTGCGCTGGGCGCACAACCACATTGTTGGTTTTCTCGTGTCGCGGCTCATTTAGAGCAGTACAGCATGTGACGTTAAAATAACGGCAATCAGTTTTGAGCCTTGGCCATTTAATATACACTATACACTACACTTTACACTATATCTATCTATAATTACACCGACCTATATTTTCATACAGATGAATCTGTATTTCATTTATAGAAAACTCTATTTTCGACGAACTTAAATCCATAAGCCTATAGCAACAAGAGTAGATTTTTTCTGTTTCTACAGAGAAAACATGATGTTTATTTTCTCCTTATTGCCCTGTATCCACATACCAAGTTTTATCAGTTTATCTTTGGACATATTCCAAGGTCGCAGGATCTAGAGTTTCCGAAAGGACGGACGGAGGCTAGCCTATTGTCCCTTCTGGTTATAAAACTATCATGCCGTAATGTATGCAGCCGTGACGCATTCGTAGCGACGCATCTTTGTCTACTCTAATACCGTAGCTATATTCGTACGAATATAGATAACCGAGTAGCTATATCCGAAGTAGTCCTGCACAGCACCAATGCCAAAAATATCGGTCTTTTTGTAAAAGAGCCCTGGTGATGGAAATCAGAGTTGTTATGATTTTACTTGCGTAAATAATACGGTAGCAGAGACGGCAATTTAAAATCTGAGACAGAAAACAATTCTGCTTTTAACAGTATCCTTAAACAGGTTTGCAATCTCTTATAATCAGTCATTTCTTCGTGGCTCTATTTTAGACCAAGGCCAAAACAATTTAAATTTGCATTCCAAAATAAATGGATGAGTGTTTATTTCATTTAAATTTCGCCTTATAATTTGCTTTGTGGATCTCTCATCACCCTTGCCAGACGCCACTGGGATTATTGAAGACGCTTTAATTCCTCAACAGTCTGTAATCGCTAAATCAGATTTTCTACGAAATAACTCGGGCTAGCAGTGCATTCCTCTGCAATTTAAATTGTGGCGCATGTCAGTTAAAAAATTATAACTGATATATTTAATGTCAATAAGGTCTGTTGGAATTGTGCATGAGATATTGGTTTAAAATCTAAAAGCACTGACTTAGTCACTGTATGAATCTAGTCATACTACAATATCTTTATGTCGTATGCAAAACGAAATTCATATGGTGTCGTAGTATGTCCAGAACATGCATAGGAAGATGCAAAAGAAAAAGGTGGGTCTGTGGACATATGAGCTGCGACACAACAATACCAACGAAGTGGCATGTGCGACCAGCGAAGACTCAGATCAACCTGTGTATTCGCCAAGTTTAATCAGAATCTTCGCTGTCCACATGGAGCTAGCTTAATCCAAAGCTACCCTTTAAGCGCACAGCGAAGACTCTGATCAGACTGGGCGGATGCCCAGGCTGATCTGAATCTTCGCTGGGCGCAAATGCCACGTTGTTGGTCTTGTCGTGTCGCGGTTCAATTATGTTTGCAGAGAAAATAATTTGACCAGGGATGAATAAGGTATATTGTATTGTCCACTGTATTTCTGTCTTTTTCTCAAGCAGAAGCGAGAATGCACGGTATAGTCCATTTGCTCCCAAGTGCAAACGGGGTTTTGCTTATTTTCTCGAAAACGATGAAAGTTCAATCAAATGTTGTAATGTCCTAATGATTCCTATAGCTATACATAACAGAATACGGAAAGTCCAAATTTTTGGATGCTTTTGTAAAACGTTTTCCATTGACAGTAATGCAAAAACTGGACAGTTTAACTAAAGGGCGTCGTATGCTTGTTAGAACAGCCAAAATATTGTTGATAGGCAATAGCGTAAACTCATTGTTTACTACAGGTGTGGGCGTATATGAATGAAATAGTAAAATCCGCACGCGTATCGCATGGTATCACTAGCCAGGTGATACTATGTTGTAAATAAACATTGAACTATTATATTACTTTGCGAGTAAATATAATATATGGGTGAAACAAAAAGTAGAAAAAAATGGATTTAGAATAAAATTTCAATTAATTACGCAAATTTTGTTCTAGGGATATCATACATTGGTCACATGCTCTAACACGTAAAACTAAACGGAAATTCCAACAGCCAACTTTTACTCCCTTGTAATTAAGAGGTGAAAATGACATATTTTAGGTCCTGTTTTTGTATAGGAACTTTTTTATGCAAAACCTCACATTTCTGCAAAATTATGATTTTGAAAGTATAGGATGAAAATTAAGAATAAGCAAGTCGAAAATCCTCTACTTCTCACCAATTTTGAGAAAATGTTGGGGATGCCGTTTGCATTTGGGAGCAAACGGACTATAACAATTTTTCCATAGCAATATCCGTTTGAAAGCGGCTAGATCTATTACCTTCAGAGAGCAGGAAATAATGTCTTTTTTATCTTTAGAAGACAAGGTGTGGGAACCCTTTGTATCATCACTAGTTGTTGATGCTGATGCACGAATGTGCTCAGGTATAGTAAACCCCCCGACACAGCAGGATTTATAGTTTCTTATCGAATCTCATTGTTTTCTTCTATTAATTCTGCTTCTGTTGGGAATAGCAGATGCTAGAAACAGCTACAATTATGGTCTATAACCAGTGACAAACTCTCAGCGCGCAAAAGTCGCGCCTCGTCTAGCTGCACAGTAGGGCAAGTGCCTAATATAGGTGGGCGTTGTTTGGATTTTTTCTCCCCCCTATCATATCTCTTTTCTTTCTCTCCCTCTCTGGGAAACGGCTCGATATAGACTGAAATACTGTCTCAAAGAGCCGTTAAACCCAAATCAACCAACCAACCTTTATCACCGCCATTACTGCTGCGACTCTGTCATTATCAAACAAAATGAAGCTTTTCATTATCGTAAATAATTAAATAAGATATATTTCAGAACGCTTCTACCATAATTGTTAAAAGATCACAGGGTATAATCGATTCCGCTAATTTTCGCTTCCTGCAGAGACTGTACATCATATTTGGCTTCTGCCGAGACTGTCCGCAATCTTTTGCTTCCTGCCGAGACTTCTGTACATGATAAATGACTTCCTGCAGAGACTGTCCGCGTGATTCTGCTTCCTGCAGGAAGCCATTTTACGAGGACAGTAGTCTATGCAGGAAGCAAGAGTTCGCGGACAGTCTCGGCGGAAGCCAAATATGACGGACAGTCTCTGCAGGAAGCGATAATTGGCGGAATCGATTATTCGCTGTGAAGATTCCCATATTTGTGATCTTCTGTGATAACGGCTGTGGAAAATTGCTGATTACTTCATCGAAGATATTGAACATGAAAGCACAACAGTAATATAAGACCGATATCCTCATCATTGATAATACATGTATACTGAAAGGATTTAAAAACTTCCACTTTTCATTGCTGGCTGCTGATCTGTTCACTCATGACAGTATTGAATATTTAACGACAAAATGCTTGAAACTTATCAAATTTAAAGATTACGCAGTTTATTTGTATCATTTAATTAAATGACGTCAGTAAAAAGCGTTACGTCACTGAAATGCACAAGGCGATGCCGGCGTTATTTTATGCAACACTCTTTTTGACCATTTCATACTGTCTTAATATTGTGACGTCATCCACGTTGATTTACAAGTATCACTGCGGACGATGCTGTCGCGCAAAGCCGCTATTACGGAGACGGCGTCGACGTTAGTTAACGTCATGTCCTCTGGTTTTAATCTCAGTTAGGTGATTTTCTGACGGTCTTTTGAGCTTTCTGTAAACCGTGCACGTCGTCTGAGATTGTAAATTGCCGTAATAAACGCATAAAATTGTACTGCGACGTCAATTTTTGAAATTTCAGCATTTATCTGGCACACAAGTCTGCGCCTGTTTGCGATATTTAGGCGCGGTAGGCTAAATAAAGCCACTGACCGAGTTCAAACTTTTAAAATTCAATTTGATATTGTAAGAGAAATGTTTTGTCAGAAAACTGTATACATGAAGCTATTCATCCTTATGTTAACGGTACTAAGAACACGAGGAGCACGTGCTTGTTCCTGACCGATTCGGTTGAACGATTTCAGATTTGGTATATTGATGTAATCAGGTATAAGAGAATATATATGCTGTAAAATTTCGGCGGACGTAGCTGCATTCATTTTTGAGATATTCAAAATTAATGGGTGGAAGTTTTTAAATCCTTTCAGTATATTACGCATAAACTGTGTCCTACAGTGTGATGGAAGATTCAAGCGATGAGATATGCCTCAAGTAACAGGTAGACTCAAGTCTTTTAAGACGATTTTATCTTCTTCTTTTTCGGTATTGTACAAACCGCTGTCAACCTTGCGCGACCTTTGCGCGCTGAGACTTTGTCACTGATTATAGACCATAATTGTAGCTTGTAAAATCGTATTTTCTGAAGAAGAAAAAATAAATAAAAAACGATTTTAGCTGCTTGCGAAAGACGTTGCTATGCCCCCATTACCATGATCCCAATTGTACAGGTTTAACATACCAACATTAAATTGTTTTTCTTAAAGGACGAGGCATGTCAGCCATTGAGTCTTACATATGGTATTTGCCGAATTGCATAATAGGAGTCATGTTCAACCGACTAATATTAGCCCTTTTATTCTCAAATTCCTGTCCTACCACTTTCAGCCTTTCCATAGAATTTTGTTTACATGTAATGCCTTTTGTGAAATTCATTCAAAGTTCAAAATTCATACAGATATCAAAAGCAGAATGAAAGAAATTAATAGTTTGACCCTTTTCTGGGAATTCTTGGTAATTCATCAGTCTACAATATCAAGGACAAATATATCAAATATATGTTATGTTAGCTGCGTTGTGAGAATACAGAAGGCACATAAAGTTGAAACGACATTGAATCGATGTTGATTCAATGCTGATTCAATGTGTGCGTCAAGTTGGGCGACCTTAAGTCGTATATTAACTGAGCACGCGCAGACCTGTCTGGTCATACATGTTTGCAATCCTTTAGACCAGAAAACTGAAGGGCATTTGGGTCAGACATTTTTACAACAATTTTGACTGTTAAAATGTGAACTACACCTTTGCAAAAGCTATGAAACAGCCCACTGAACACCCTTGAATCAACATCGAATCAATGCTTTGAAGTAAACGCATCGGTGAAGTTAACTAGGTCATAAATGTCAAAGTGTGGAATGGCTCAGCGTTTACAATGTGTCTGACTCAATCATATGGAGGTCGCATATTGACTTTGAAACACCTCTACGGCTGTTCTTACAAGAGGAATGGCAAATGCTAAGTACTGTGTATGAAGTGGAACGACTGGTGTGTTCAGCGGTCCGACGGTTCATCATATTGTACGCGTGTGCACATTTCATATCGGCATCCTCATGTCTGTAATGGCTGCGCCGCTGGACCAAACTGCATTGCCCGCACAGCTGTTATTTAGACCAAGGTGGTAGCTCATATGATATGCACAGACACACCTAAAGAAAGATTTGTGACTGACGAAAACGTGCAGGCCAATGCAAATACATCTGAAGGGCATAACCAAAATATAACACAATATCATAGCTCTTACCTATCCCATGCAAGTGGATAAAACCCAGCGGGCATATAACGTCGAAATGACGTCGCATCGACGTCAGTGCGACGTCATTTCGACGTTATGTGCCTGCTGGGAAAGCAGGTTGGAAGGCAATGATCAGGAATCGACACAAATAGATTTCCACACCCCTGAACACCAAATGGAAGAGGAAAGTAATAACGACTGCACACAAAGCAAAACAAGACAAGCGAAAAGCTATGAGGTCAAAGAGGTCAATTCTTTCCCAGCAGATTGCCGCGAGGTATTCCTAAATAATGTACAATAAGTTAAAATCTAATATAAAGCCGACAAACAAGGCAAGTAAAGTGCAACTAATTCACCGCCTTGTAATGGACCGACAAACAAGAGAAGTATTTAGTATTTATCGTCTTGGAACGGTAAGTGAAAATTGCTGGCGTGGGGCGGGGAGGATGAAGGCCTAAACTGGTTTTACGAGTAACGAGCCTTGTTATTCTACACTGACAATAAGGCTGGCTCGTTGACTCTGGCTCTTTTCATCGAATTAGATATACGAATTGTGTCGTCAAATGCTCGTTTCAGAACTTTCTCTTACCACTCAGGTGAAGAAACATATCATTAGTGAATCAACTCGATCGTCCATAACAGTCTCATTACGGGTAAATATGATGTAAAACTGGGAATCAGAACCTATAGGCGATATCTAAGATCAAGAGGTTTGTTAGCAGCAAGTATCGTGCTCAAGTTGAATTCTAACTGAGCTTATTTCTCTCATTATACGTTCAAAAAAAGCCATTTTTCTTTTTCGGGATTTTAACAGACACATAAGTAGATGGCTTTGAAGTACGCCGATGAACATACTTTCTCTGTTAAGAGCCTGTTCCAATGAGTTGTCTGTGATATTTTTCTCTGACAAAGATTCCAAACATCACGGAAAAAGTTCCATGAGCCCACATTTGCAATGTATTGATTTTGTCACTGTGTTCTAGAGCAAAACAAAAAAAAGCATCCAAAATATTTCTGCTGCTCGCTGGCAAGGTCAATGTAAGGCGTACAATATAAAATAATAGAAAAAGTAACTCCCTCAAGAAACTTAAAATTAAATCTACACAAAACCGAATACATCTTAAAAATGAAGCACAACTTTATTATTTTTGCTTTTTAAAATAACATTACACCCTGAATCAAAGCTGGCTATAGAAATTCATTAAAATCTAAATGGCATTTAATAAAGAAAACTCATAAAGATATCTTAGTTCGAACACAATACTCTCTATTTCAGGAATATCGGTCTCATTACGTATGATTATACAAATTATAAAGTGATGAAAGCACTGTTTATACATAGATTTATGCATGCTTAAGAATAGTTTTCATCACTAAATAAAACCCTTGTTCAAATCAAACAAAAAAAAATCGTCACAACCCATGCGTGCTTAAAGCCTCACTAAGGTTCACAAGATTTCTTTGCAATTCAGAACTGCATGTCAATAAATCTTATCGAACCAGGTCCAAAATCAGAGGGTTCTTGTTATCACCAACCCACTTTGAAAGCTGTCTTTACTCCCACACATACGTGCGCAGGAGTAAGGACAGATTTGAATATTTGCTATCAGGAAAGAAAGAATGTGGTGTTGTCCAACTGCACATAACATGCATGAGCCATCCATAAAAATTCTACGGGTGCAAAATAAATGCTTTGTCGCTTGTTTAATGATTTGATCCGCGCAATGACAAAAACCAACATAGTGGCATGTGCACCCAGTGAAGATTCAGATCAGTCTAGGCAGCCGCCCAGTTTGATTCGCTGTGCGCAAAAAGGTAGTCAAGGGTCTAAGCTACCTCCAAGCCGACGGTGAAGACTCTGCTCAGTCTGGGAGGACGCCCGAGCTGATTAGAGTCTTCGCCCGGTTCACATGCCACTTTGTTGGTTTTGTCGTGTCGCGGTTCATTTAATCTCATGGAAATCAATACAGTTTACTGAGTGCAGGTATTGGATTTTCATTGACGCTTTGAACAGCAACAGCGCAACGGAAATAAATTATAATTGCATCAGTGTATTTCTGTATTAATAATTATTGGATTGGCACTTAATTTTTCTGCAAAATTCATTTACATCGCTTGACTAGAATAGCAGTATTTTAAATTCACTTTGAATTAAGTTATCAATGACGGTTAGACTGAAAGAAAGAAAAAAAACTGAGCAAAAGGTGTTTTTATATTTAATATTATTAGTATTATTTCTATTATTATTATTATTATTTTAGAAAAAAAAACTTCGTATATTAAGAAATTTAAATACCAGAGAGAGAAACGTCTTTTCTGTTACAGTGGCCCCCTTAAGAGAGGAAACAATAAATGTTCAACTGTTTTCTTTTCGAGCAATATACATTCACCCCATACCAAATTGCTTCTCACCTGACTTTTCACACAAACTAGTAGATGGTCAGATTTATGTTGTATAATGAGTTGACTGTGCTTATAACTCTGTTTAACCTGAAGACTTTTTCTATACCATCAAGTACGATAACAACACAATAAAAAAATCAAGCATCTTTTGTGCATCATCTTACTATAAATGAGAACTCAGTAATAGTTTTTAATGTGAAAAGCAATGATTCTTAACGGCGAAATGTATAATAAATATTCGTAAGTGGAATTGTGTGGATATGGCTCTAGCTCTGTTGATTCCTGGATCTTTGCTATCAAACAATCGGATGCTTTTCATAATTGAGCCGCGACACGACAAAACCAACAATGTGGTTGTGCGCCCAGCGCAGACTCAGATCAGCCTGGGCATCCGCCCAGTCCGATCAGAATCTTCGCTGTCCGCATGGAGGTAGCTTTGACCCTTACCTACCATTTGAGCACTTGACGAAGAGTCTGATCAAACTGGGCGGATCTCCAGGCTGATCTGAGTCTGCACTGGGCGCACAACCACATTGTTGGTTTTGTCGTGTCGCGGCTCATATATTTCTTTGACCATAAATCGAATATAAGACCTTTATATACCCGCTGGAGATATGAACCATTCACACTTACACGATTAGACATTCTGATGAACTTAGAATACTTGCTCTTGGGCAATTTTTGCAATTGAGAAAAGCTCATATTATTGCAGATCTCCACCTTGTAGTTTAGCTACAACATATACTTCTTTTAAATGAGCCGCGACACGACAAAACCAACAATGTGGTTGTGCGCCCAGCGCAGACTCAGATCAGCCTGGGCATCCGCCCAGTCTGATCAGAGTCTTCGCTGTCCGCATGGAGGTAGCTTAGACCCTTAGCTACCCTTTAAGCGCTTAGCGAAGAGTCTGGTCAAACTTGTCGGATGCCCAGGCTGATCTGAGTCTGCACTGGGCGCACAACCACATTGTTGGTTTTGTCGTGTCGCGGCTCAATTTTCAGTGTCTGCCAAGCTGACTAGAAGACCCGGTAGCAAGTGCTGGCCTGCTAGCTAGCGGCCCGGGTTTTAATCCCACACGAGATGGAATTCTTCTCAATTGAAAAAAGGGTTCCATTGCACACAGCCACTCAGTACCACCCTTTCATTGGCTCGACATGACTGAAATACTGTTGAAAGCATCGTAAAATGGAAGTCACCCACCCATAAATTATTATTACTATTCAGAGTTCAGAGACAGCCTTTCGTATATACTTGTACATGTATAATACGATGAAATGAAAGCGTTTGAAACATTTTTTTCTTTTTTACGAACATTGTCTTTGAGGTAAAACTATATTTAGCCAATAAAGCACTGACATTTGCGTTTACAAGTTTTTGACCTTTTAACTTCTCAAAATAAAGTGCCACTAGCAACATCCTCCGCAAACTTCATATCTCAGTCATGATTCTAGATTAATGAGAGTGTAAATGGGCCGCGACACGACAAAATCAACAAAGTGGCATGTGCGCCAAGCGAAGACTCTGATTCGCCCAGTCTGACCAGAGCCTTCACTGTGCGTTTATAGGGTGGTGCAGGGTCTAAGATAGATCTCTGCGGACAACGAAGACTCTGATCAGACAAGGCGGATGTTCATGCTGATCAGAGTCTTCGCTGGCTGCCCGTGCCACTTTGTTGGTTTTGTAGTGTCGCGGTTCAAATTTTCTTTTTTACCCTTTAAGAAGAACTAACAAGACTTCAAACACGCCTGATTAGATTTTAGTATTAAATTCCGCTTATTTCGTCGTTTTCTGCGTCACTTAAGTAAGGTTTGACATCGACACGTCCAGCTTATACCTAATTATCAAGTAACAAAATCATTGACAGATATCATTTGATGATGTAAAATTAATTTCTTAAACTATAAACTTTAAAATGGAAATAAATTAAACTGCCTATCAAAGAAGCCTTTAATCGAAACAAAATTATGACGTAATACTTTTTATTCACAATAATTTGATATTATATTATTAATCTCTCTTTCAGAACGTTTTTCCTGTAATTGGCTTTGAAGCATAATATATCATATTATGAACTATTTTCGAACACAGAATATGACTATATCATCTGAAAATGTCTTTTTTTATAATCTTTCTGGATAAGATAAAATCATAACCGAGAATTCTTTAGCCCCAGAGCCCGTAGTAGGTTTATTCATGTGGTCGAGGCCAAAAGGTTTGAAGGTGGTTTCTTATGTAACAAAGAGTGATAAACTCAAAAATTAGAAGTGACGTAGAGGCATACTAAATCTGTTTTAGAATGCTGGCGCCTGACCGCCGATGTCTTTGGTTTGGACTCATGGTTTTCTTTTAATCAGGTTTCAGCTTCAGATTCCTCAACTTTGTTCTGTCTTAGACTTTTTTCATTTCTTATTTTTATGCCCCCATCCAACTGTGACGTTAGTCCGCCTGTCCACCCGCCCAGCGCAGCTAATCATTTTTTGTATAATCAGATCCTCCAACACGCCTACCAATCGCTCTCATGCGAAACCACGGTTCAGAATGCTAATCCTTGAGAGGAATTTTCCGATTTTGCAGTAGGGAAGCCAAAATCGTATCGTAAACAAATATGACAACAACAATCAGTGTTCAGATAAAAGAAATAATAACGGCTTTGTCGTACATGTATTTCTCCTTTAGTGTCCTACATGCATTTCTCTTTTAGGTTGTGTCGAGGTCATGTCATGTCTTAGAGGATTTTAACAAGTGTCATAGAGCTATTTGTTGTTTGCCATTAACGTATCATCTGAAGGATTGCATCATGGATCGTTCAAAAAGTTCTGTCATTCTGGTTACTTTGTTCACAAATGAATTAAATCTTCTTCAAAAGACCTGACTTTTATCTATATATGAACAACTCATGGACCAGAAACAAGTTACGGAAACATTAAAGGGCATAAAAAATGAACGTATATACTACTAACGTTGAACGTGCATTAGTAATTCGGCATGCATGTTTCAAGAAGCGCAAGTATGGAACTTGGCCAGCTTAAAGTCTTTGCCCAGTTTGTGCAATGTAAAATGGATAAAATAAACGAGCATCATAAAAAAAGCAAAAGACGAAAGCCGTCGCTTTATATATCTTTGAAAATACATCATGAAAATGGATGGCGACAGTGTCGCCACCGGTGGCATTATTAATGTGGATCATGCAAAGGGGCGGCCACCCCTTTGCATGATCCAGATTAACAATGCAGATATGAAATCGCCATACACTACAAGCATTTAACAGTAACGGTTCAGGCTAGCTTGTGTTGCCGCCAACTCTGCTTACTGTCTTTGCTGTTTGCACAAACGATGTGTGTAGCACGATGAGGAATCTACATGAATAACTATGAGAGATAGGCTGTTCCTAGGCTGCATTGATGCTCAGATTCGTTTGAGTCTTTTTTGGCTTGTGGTTTCGGCCACAAGCCAGTATTCATGTCGTTTAGTGATACCGAGTTATTTTCGGAAGAAATGACGTCACGCTCATTCGGAAAATACCAGGAGAGTTGGCATATACTAAAACATGGAGTGGGGTCAACCTATGGAGTGGCGTGGTTTTTTGGAATGGTATTTTGGAGTATTCTGGACAAGAAACCATGCCTCACCATTTTCGGGCAATGACCAGTTGCAAAATGCAAAGGGGCATGTTCTAATTTCTCTCCTGGACTAGCCAGATTATGTGAAATAACATAATAGCTTGCTTGAAAGCATAATACTATGAACTAAGCTAGGCCAAGCCAAGTATACTTTGGGGAACAATAATTAAACATTATGGCCATACTGTATATTTATCCGAGTCAGCAGCATTAAGTCTTGGCAGTTTGAAAAAAAAAAACACTCCACTCCAAGGCTCCACTCCAAAGGTTGACTCCACTCTATATTTTAGTATATGCCGGACGATTTGTTCCAAACTTTTTTTTTTTGTACCTTCGCGTACGTCATAAAATACATACAATTTCGCCTGCTACTTTGCCTCAGTGCATTTTTTTTTATCCACACCCGACAACAGAAAATGTATAGGATCGCCCACATAGTAATGATCAGACTGCGCAAAATGCAGTCTGATAGGTACCTTTGTTGGTCGCATATGGCATAAAGCAGGATTCTTTTATGAATCGCCTATGGCATGTTTCAAGGGAGGTAATACTTATATAAGTTGCAACAAGTCTTCGTTAATTTTATATTACGCAGTACTCTAGTTTCTTAAAGGTAAAGATAATTTTTAAACAACATAATAAATATACAAATTTGAACGTAAATAATTACATGTCAGAGTGATAGCCAGCAGAATGTATATATTTTTGAAAGCTTGACGTATTACTGTATATTGACCTTTCACTAATAAAAAATAAATAAATTAAATTAAAAAATTGGACTAAACCAAGCTCAATTTTCGTAAGTGACTGAACCAGCTCTGAGGAACGTCGTTAGGAAACTGAACTGAAGTTCAACATACACGTTACCTCCTATCAACATATGCAGAATTACTGCGTCAACAATCTACATTACTTTATGGGCAAAAAATAACGATGTTAAGTCCTATATATGGAGTAAAATATGACGAAACCTAGAGTTGAAGTCTATTTCCAATATTACATAAGGACATGCTATCTCTCGCCTGTTTGCGCATTGTCACAAAAACCACTCAACCAAAAAACGTTAAGTATACGACACCGGCACCGACGGTGATAATGCCGCAGACACAGGGACAGTAAAGTAATACACATGTATATCTACCTAGTTTCTGCTAGTAGCAGGCGAAACTAAAATATTATCTGAATAGAAAATAAATCCGAGCAGATCAGAAATCCATCATTATGATGCATGCATGATCCAGTGGGGTTGTTTGGCAGGACAGGGATCTCCACCTGTCAGACGGCCCGTTGTATCTGTTGAGTCCTCGTCTTTGCTTCTTCATGGTGTTGAAATTTGATTTATGTGTTTACCGTGATGATTCATTGACGAGTTAGAGGGTTATCATGCGAACCGAACAACCAACTAAATGTTTTGTACCACTTCAGAAACTGAGGGTGAGGTTGGGCCTGTAAAATCGATTTAAGCCCCCCAGTAATTCATTACTGACCGTTCCAAGGCGGTAGTTCTGTTGGGGTTCTTTGTTGCCTGTTTTTGGTGTCAGGGTTTCTGTGATGTTTTACCTTATGTATGTTATTATTATTTTTGGTTCGGTTTGGGTTGCTGAGTGGCCACCTTTTGGGAACAAGCTGCTCACTCGGTTGGCCATATGTTCTCTGTATCTTGATTATTTGTAATCTTAGTTGTTTCCAACTATGGTTTGAGGGCTGGATTTGGATTTTGATTGTTTCAGTTCCTGGTCTTTGCATACTTTTACTTTTGTCAAGAACCTGCCCACATGCTTATGACGTATACAATAGTAGCAGAAAGCCAATGCTTCACAACACCGCATAACTCTATATTAGGCTACCTTTGGTAGTGTCGAGATTCCTGTATATGTGCGCAGTTAGGCCTAGGCCTACTGGTCGCAGAAGCTAAATGTGACTGACTTTCACGGCGTATTGATGCTTTGCATCAATGTTTTCTTGTAACAGTGTCTAATGTTGCCTTTTAATTTCACCTATACAAATGTACAGAGAAATATTTACACATGTCGACGATTTCCTTAGATGAACCTTTACTGGGCTGACGATGTACATACATCCATGAACAACACGCAGTCATGCAATATTACGCTTAAGCGACGTCGCGGATTATTCGACGTCACGGATTATTCGACGTCACGGATTATTCGATAAGTTGATTGGCCGACGTAACGTTTGATATACGTCATGTCATAGTGACGGCTGTTGAACGTCATTACCAAACACGTTGGTAAATAGCTGTTCTTCGTCCTTTCCTTGGCGTAAAATTAGCCAGAACTTCACAAATAAGTACCAAAATTGATGTGAAAACATAGTATAAATGTAAGAGATAAATTTCATTTTTCGGAAGTTCATGGAAGTGTGAACGCAATGGGTTCCGTGCTTTGTTGTTCCCAAATGTTGTAAAGCAAGCAAGTTATTATCTCAAACAATAGTAGCATGCATTTTCTTCTCAGAGTGGCAAAATTTCCTTCTAGTCACTGTCACTGATGCTACTAAAACCAAAAATATAGTTCAGTGAATATATATTTGTTGTCTTCTTTTAATGCCAAGTTCAGATGTGCCAAGATTCCACAGACACAGGTTTGAAACAGTCTTTCCTAAATTATTGATTCAAACTAAATGTGACTTAGCAGCCATATAGAACAGACTTGAAATAGGTCCATATAGTAAATTTCCTTGAGACATGCCTAACGGCTTAAACGTTGGAAAACTCTCTCTCTCTCTCTCTCTCTCTCTGTGTGTGTGTGTGTGTGTGTGTGTGTGTGTGTGTGTTTGTGTAATTTGTCGCTTAACGTCCACGGTAAACAGCAATGGTCAATTCGGGACGGTCAGTTAACCTAACCACACTATTCCTGGGCAGGCTTAGACCTCCTAAGCTGTTAACCAGTACTAAGACCGGGTTTCGAACCCAGGGCCTCTGACTTGTGACTCAAGTGCCCTACCGATTGCGTAACACGGCCCGTGTGTGTGTGTTTTTATTTCCTCAATCTGTTTTTCAAATAAAGTCTACACTTGTTTTTACCTCACACCTGTAGATAATGCCACCATTCAAGAAGTTAAGAAATTTTACTTTGCTAAATAAAAATTAGCAACAGAAAGTGCACTGACAACTGGGTTTACTTGAATAAACAACTGATGAACATTTCACTGTCTTAGCTGGACAAGCCTTCCTTTTAAAAGGAAATTTTATCTATTTTGTCTCCCGCCAGTTGTGACAATACACTAGAAACATTTTTGATATCAGTAATATCAGTGGCGTAGGAAGGTTCTCAATATTGGTGTGTATGTGTGTGTGTGTGTTGGGGGGTGGGGGGTGATGGGGGGGGACAAACCTTAGAAAAACTATTTTTTTTGGGGGGGGGGCATGACGGGGGCACCATGTATTTCATTATTGCATTATTAAGGTTGTCCCCCCGCTCCTCCCCCCACGTCTTCCTATGCCTATGTTAATGCCACTCTATATTTTGACAAATCAAAGAAGACCAATGCGGCATCAAACAACAGTTTCCATACTTTGTGAAAAGTTGAAAAAAGACTGTGTTAATAAAGTATTAATGTGTGTTTTACGGTTTAATTTCGTCAGTGGTAACGTTATACATATCCACAAAACATGGCCACATATTTTGCATGCATTTTCAGTCCAAATTAGGAATTAAATCAGTGTTACTTTTCTCAGCAAAGTGCTTTTTCTCATCGAATTACCCCTTTCCTGTTCTTCGAAAATTTAATGAAGAGTTAAATTTCAAATTTAAGACCATAATTGAAAGTATCAGTGACATGATTGATTATATCATGAAATTCATTTGAAGTCTGCGAAAGAAAAAATACCGAATTGCATGTGCGAAGAGAATATTGCACTTTCTTGCCCTCTTGATCTGATCTAGGAGAAATTATTTCCCTTTGTAAAACTTGCGGATAAACATTGAGATGTGTAATCCAAACGATGGCTCTTGGTAATTTGCGAAACGGGGCGGAAGAGAGAGATTTTACGGAATATTCGCAGATTGACAAGGGAGTTGATCAATGCGTTTTATTCTGTAAAATTATATGCAAATTTCGCAACCAAATTTATAATAATGGTCAATAATTACTAATTTAACAAACCCGGAGGGCGGAGGTAAGAAATCTATGGTGACGTCCCGCTGAGCCACTTGGGGAACGTCGTCACGAGAAATGAAACATAATAGAACAGAACAGAAGGAGATGCTGGACAGAAGCCACCTGGGTAACATCGTTACGAGAAATGAAACAACACCAGGGGAGTATATTGCGAGCTTCAATGTAGATCTTTTTGTTACTTTCTCATTGTACATTTACGTCACCATGGCTCCATTTATACAATTGCTGATCCTTTGTGATCATTTTTTGCCGTAAGGTATTATAAGGTGAAGTTTGACCTAGATCCGAGCCTCAATTATATGAAAGCAAATTTTAAACTATATAGAATATAAACAAATTTGAACAAGAAAATCTGCCTGTACAGTTTTCAGACGAGATGCTATCAGGGCGAGTTGGAGTTTTACTCCATCGATTTGTTTCTGGTCTAGTTATTTTACAGATAAACTTTTCATTAATGAATAGAAAATCTACAAAAAAAAACAAAGAACGTGAACATAAATTTTATGGCTGATAAATGCTTCCGTACGACAAGGTGCGTTCGGGACTTAAAGGTGTCACTAGTCACCGAAATCAGGAGCCAGATCAAAACAACATCAACCACAAAAGAGTTCGAAGATTGTATGCTACAAAATCACACCAGGTTGATACCACAAAGATTCGACTAAAATTGAAATGTGTATGATAAGCAACCTCCGTGCGGACAGTGAAGACTCTCGGCGGATGCCCAGGTTGATCGGAGGCTTGGCTGGGCGCATATGCCACTCAAGTTGCTGCTTTTGTTGTGTCGCGGCTCATTTATGGACTGATTTCAATTTAACTTCTCACAAGTATTGAGTGTAATATTACCTATAACAGCCTCTTGTTCTTTTAATAGCCATTTTTCATATCACCAGTCATATTTAAAGAACCCACGGCTTTGTTACTTTCGGCAATTATCTTTTTCAAAGATACTTCTTCGTTCATCTAGAGTCATTTTGAAAACGAAAATCTGCCTTCACCGGCACTAGAAGTTGCACATTTCAATATTGGCCATGCTATTTTTGTTTCTTCGGTGTATTCATAGCTTCCAAAGCATCTAACAAACTTTGTCAGAACTTATCTATAGTTTTGTCATGATCGTTCAGAAAGAAAAAGATGATAATGGAAAGGTGCATGCTTTGAAAACGACCCAGAATATCATCAAATCCCGTCTCAGATTCACGAACTTGGTACCAGTATGCGGCAGATTCGTAGCCTAAACCTCAAAATTAAACCGAGACATGACAAAACAAAGTGCCATGTGCGCCCAGAGAAGAATCAGATCAGCCTGGGCATCCGCCCAGTCTGATCAGAGTCTTCGCTGCCCGCTTTAGACCGTTAGCTACCCTTTAAGCGCAAAACAAAGACTCTTATCAGACTAGGCGGCTGATCTGAGTCTTCGGGTGACGCACATGCCACTTTGTTGGTTTTGTCGTGTCGCAGCTCTAATATGTATGCTAATGAGCCCTGTTAACAGAATGACAATATGGCATTTCGTAAGCTGATTCAATGGCTGTGTTTGCTCATGATGATAACTGACCGGTGACACGATTAAACCAACAAAGTGGCATGTGTGCCCATTCGCGGCGAAGACTCAGGCCAGCCCGGGCAGCCGCCCAGTCTGATCAGAGTTTTCGCTGTGCGCTTAAAAGGTAGCTACGAATCCAAGCTATATCCATGCGGACAGCGAAGACTCTGATCAGCCTTGGCAGATGCCCAGGCTGGTCGCATGTGCACAGGTTGGTCTGAGTCTTCGCCGCGAATGGGCGCGCATGTCACTTTGTTGGCTTTGTCGTGTCGCGGCTCAATTATGTCTGAGACTGGTTATCAAATTGAGAATGCTACTAATACACATGTATCAACTTTATGATTAATGTGAGTTTTGTATGTCTGTAATCGGTCGGACAAATATAACTGAATCTCGACACGACAAAGCCAACAAAATGGCATGTGCGCCCAGCGAAGACTCAGGTCAGCCTGGGCACCAGCCCAGTCTGATCAGAGTCTTCGCTTGCGCTTAAAGGGTAGCTAAGGGTCTAAGCTACCTTCATACAGACATCGAAGATTCTTGTCAGTCATGGCGGATGCCCATTCTGATCTGAGTCTTCTCTGGGCGCACTTGCCGCTTCGTTGGTTTTGTCGTGTTGCGGCTCATCTACAGTCGTTTGCAATCAGTGCATCAAACTGGCACATGAAATAAGCCGTGACACGACAAAACCAACAATGTGGTGGTGCGCCCAGCGCAGACTCAGATCAGCCTGGGCATCCGCCCAGTCTGATCAAAATCTTCGCTGTCCGCATGGAGGTAGCTTAGACCCTTAGCTATACTTTCAGCACTTAACGAAGGGTCTGATTGGCTTGAGCGGATGGCCTGGTTGATCTGAGTCTGCGCAGTGCCCTCAACCACATTGTTGGTTTTCTCGCGTCGCGGCTCAAATGGTGGCGACTGAGACGCTGAGCACGATATTACTGTAATCATTCGAATTCATTTTTACTGGATTCCTTTCAACTTAAAAGGCTTTTAGTTGTTTCGTGTTTCAAATTAACTCGTTTAGCACACTCCCAAATGCTATCAACGTCAAGTGTGCAAGTCCTTCTCAATATTACATTGAAAATGCCTGGTAAACCGAATGCCAAATAAATTTGTACACTCAGAAAGTACAGAAAGTAAAAGCCCCAAATTATGAATGACACACACGTGGACGGACAACCTGTATTTGAATGTCTACTTTTGAATTTACACATACAATATAAGGTTTTGTGCAATATAGTGTGTTCTGAAAAGTTAGATTCCCTGGAAACAAGGAATATCTCGAAGAAACAATAATTACGTGACTCCTTTGGACTGAATCTGTTCATGACCGGTGCTGAAATGTGCAACACTGGCTACGGCTCTAGCACCGGCTTAAGAAGACCTCTATTTGAGCCGCGACACGAGAAAACCAACAATGTGGTTGTGCGACCAGCGCAGACTCAGATCAGCCTGGGCATCCGCCCAGTCTGATCAGAGTCTTCGCTGTCCGCGTGCAGGTAGCTTAGACCCTTCGCTACCCTTTAAGCGTTTATCGAAGATTCTGATCAGACTGTGTGAATGACCAGGCTAATCTGAGTCTTTACTGGGCGCACAACCACATTGTTGGTTTTCTCGTGTCGCGGCTCATTTTCAAAATGACTCTAAATGAGCTCAATAATCGCTGAAAATACAATCTGTACTATGATAACGTACGGGAAAATGTTTTACGGCCGCCACATGACCCTTAACTCCAGCTGCAGTGAAGATTAATACATTATGTATATGCTTCCCTCAAAATGAAAAAGAAAGAAATGCACAGTGTGTGTGTGTGGGGGGGGGGGGGGGGGGGGGGGAGGGGGCACAGGTGTGAACATTTGCATGTTACATCAGTAGTAATCCAGGATGGTGATGATGAACTTTAGACATACATTGTATTTCCTCTTTGGTCTCCATTGAAACATTTTGAGGCCCAAATAAAAACTATCCTGCCGAATAGGTATACATACGTTTTATGGAGAAGTACAAAAATATCCAAGAATCATCGCCAGCTATAACTTGAGCTATGGCTTGTGTGACAGAGCCCCCGGTAGTTCAGTGTGTTTAGCGTTGGTCAGCTAAATAACATATCCGGGTAGGAATCCCGCTGGAGGCGGCCGTATAACCATGGTATCCATCTTCATCAATGCTTGCGTGACATTGATGAAGTCTCAAATTCATTCAATTTGTCATCTGTCTCGACACCGAACCTTTTAAATCTCAGCTGTAATTTCTCTATAAATTTTAAGACAAAAGAGACAGGCCAGAATTGTATATTAAGGTGGCTGAGTACACTTTCAGGGGAAGCAAATCTGCTACTTTCAGTTTTACAAATTATTCTCGATAAGGGTCAACTCTTAAAAGAAAGAATTTACTCCTGTAGGAGCAAATTCTTCTCCTTTAGGAGTAGACACCTTTGGTAAGGATTTTTGGGCCTAGAAAAGCAAATAGAAAGTCACAAGAAGTTGTTCCAACTTTGTGAAAATAGTGAAAAATTTGGAGCCGTCCCATTACAGTTTAAAACGGACACCATCACCCAGCAGAGCCTGGGCAGCCACTTACACTGATCAGAGTTTCGCTATCGCACCTTAGCTTAGCTAATCTGAGTTTTAGCTGGACGCACATGCCACTTTGTTGATTTTTTTCATATCGCGGCTCATTTATATTATGCTTTTCGAAGACCTGCAAAAGAATTTACCTTTTACCTGACTTTGTGAGGTTTATGTGAAGATTCTACGAAGACGACCTGTCTTGGTATTTTTTTTTCTAAATATTTTTTTTTTCATAAGTGTAGTGCGAATGACATGATACTGCATCCATACAGTCTGACGAACTTACAGCTTCAAAGAAAATGATCCCAAGCGAACTGAACCTGCATAACTGTTGCACGGAATATCTCATTAATCTCTTGCTTCTATTTTTTTTTATTTATTTAGTATTTTTTGTATTTTTTTCACACTCTACTGATTCTAGCTGCTTATTTCAGCCAAATATATTTTTTTATTCCATTTTATTTATTTATTTTATATTTACTGGGTCGCACTCTTAAAAGGGTCGAGTCGGGTAACTTCGGACAGCGGGTAAATTCGGACATACCATAGCAAACAGTGATAATCCAGATGAGACGGCTCATGATGAGCCGTCTTATCAGGATTTTCACTGTTTGCCCAGTTAATTTTGTTTTAATTCCAAACCGAAACAATGTCACTGTCCAAATTTACCCGCTGTCCGAATTTACCCGACTTGATCTATTACTTAACGCAGATTTAACTGCATTTGTAATAGGAACGTAGAAATTGTTGTGCATTTGCCATATCTTCCAATTTCCCCTTCTCCATATCAACAGACAAGGTTTTCATATCTCTTACGTTGATGTTCTTTTATCTGTCTGCCATCAGTTAGCAGGACAACACGCCATCATTTCTCCGACAGTTACTTACATCACGAATTTCGTGTAATATGAATAAAGGCCAGTTGCTGGATTTAAAGCTAATTTGCGATAAAAGATGTAGCATAAAGATTTCTTTGTTTTATTGCTTTCCAATACAAGTTAGAAGATTGGTTATCTGTTGATATGACACTTGTCTCATTAAAACATCGTTTGTTTGGACTTATGAATAATGCTAGTTTTATTATCTCAGCGTGTATTATAGTTTGGCAACGTGTAACCTTTCTCCAAAAGCAGACCGACATCAGCCTGCAAATGATAGAAAATAATGCAAATTCTAACGTATTGCTCTATAGAAGCAATGAAAAGTTCCCGTTTATTATTCTGCAACAATCCACTGTTGCAGAGCGCCTGAGCCTAATTGCTGACGTCAAGGGCAAGTACTGGCGTATTTCGTGACGTTTAAATATGTTAGACGGTGTAACGTCTCTTTTTCTTCTAAAACCGCTATGATTCAGATACAGATAAGAATATTGGCCGGAACATGAACGCGCTGGATGGAAGGTTGGGTGGAATTTGAATGAAACGAATGCTTTTTCAGCGTTTTAGAGTGTTAAAATCGAAATAGTTCAGCTCTAGCATTGAATTGTTGAATGATAATTCACTGTTTATCGGTCAGTTGTAGGTAGATATATCACTCACGCACCGCGCTCGTGATATGATCTACTTTACAATTGACCTCTAAACAGTGAATTATTATACTTACTCAACAATTCACTGCTACAGCTGATCTTTTTCATAATCAATATGAGCCGCGACACGACAAAACCAACAATGTGGTTGTGCGCCCAGCGCAGACTCAGATCAGCCTGGGCATTCGCCCAGTCTGATCAGAGTCTTCGCTGTCCGCATGGAGGTAGCTTAGACCCTTAGCTACCCTTTAAACGCTTAGCGAAGAGTCTGATCGAACTGGGCGGATGCCGAGGCTGATCTGAGACTGCGCTGGGCGCACAACCACATTGTTGGTTTTCTCGTGTCGCGGCTCATATATTCAAATAAGAAGATTTATATAGGAAACTTTTGTGATAAAACCACATACAAGCTTGCAATCACCAAGGCATTCCGTCTTGCAATATTAGCATTACTTGTCGACCTAGATCTAGTTTTCATAAAGCCACTTAAGTCGTTGCTATGCTGTTGCTAAGGCTAAATATCTATAAAGGAGATTCCCTACAACTATGAAATTTGGTATGGAGGAACAGTCTTTGTAAGACTGTTCCTCCAGAGCAAATTTCATAGTTGTAGGGAATCTCCTTCAAAGAAATTTAGCCTTAGCAACAGCATAGCAACCACTTAAGTCGTTTTATGAATACTGCCCCTAGTTTTCATGCTATGCAGAACATACTCATATTCACATCCATCCATTGTGCTTATCTGCATTTCAAAAAGACTAAAATTAAACAGCCATATTGGTAAATAGAGTAATCCTCAGAAAAAGAGCGTTTTTGCAGATGCGACATAGCTTTCCGCAGAATTCTTATAATATCAAGAAATTAAAAAACGAATTAGGCGGCATATACACTGCTTATTTCCCTATTTCCGCTTACCGACTTTTTAAACGAAATCTGGTAGAGAAAATCACTTGCATGACGGGATATTTATTCGTATCATTGCATTGCAATTTATGATTTCTGTCACTATATAGACTGCTTATTTCCTACCGACGGCTTTAAAATGAAATCCGATACAGAAAGGGATTCAAGTCTGACATGATTCCGGCTCACCATAACCAGAATACATGCACGTATGATCAAAGAACGTTATTTATGTTGTTTGCCGAAGACAAAATCCAAGGTTATGGTCCCGTACAAGGGGCCGTACGCATCTCCAGTTGCGGCTCAAACGCGTCAATTCCGGCTCATTTATTCAGTGAATTTATAATTAATATTGCAAGTATTTTGTTTTTACATTATTATGGCATATGAACACCGGAAAAGTATGCACCAAATCTGACAAGAAAAGTATTCATAAAATTTGGGTTCATGTATGGGATGAACTCACAATTGGCTGTCGTCATAATTATACTTAACACTCTAAATAATGGCTCGGTAAAGTTAGCAGAATAGCAGAATGAAATGGTAAAGTTAGCAGAATGGCAGAATAGCAGAACGAAATGGTAAAGTTAGCAAAATAGCAGAATAGCAGAATGAAATGGTAAAGTTAGCAGAATGGCGGAATAGCAGAACGAAATGGTAAAGTTAGCAAAATAGCAGAATAGCAGAACGAAATTTTTCGTTCTGCCCATTCTGCTCATTCTGCTAGCAGAATAGCAGAACGAAATGGTAAAGTTAGCAGAATAGCAGAACAGCAGAATGAAAAAGGTTGTCAGAATTATGTTCTAAGGCAACCAGCAGAAGGGCACACTCATGCCATGCATGGAAAACATTTCCCTCCTGGTCAGGCTTCAACTAGCAAGGAACAAATCCACAAATTCGCTGGAGAAAAAAAATATTTATCATCAAATCCTGATGTAACCAGCAGGTGGACAAACTAATGTCATGCATGGAAATCATGTTTATCGCCGCCCGAGTTTATCTAGTAAAAATAAACTTGGAATTTTTCGTTCTGCCCATTCTGCTCATTCTGCTAGCAGAACAGCAGAATGAAAAAGTTTGTCGGAATTATGTTCTAAGGCAACCAGCAGAAGGGCACACGCAAGCCATGCATAGAAAACATTTCCCTCCTGATCAGGCTTCAACTAGCAAGAAAAAAATCCACAAATTCGCAACCCAGGATCTCTGGCTTACAAGTCAGGTGCCCGACCGACTGCGCTACCCATCCCAGCTAGTATGTATAATGCAGGTGGGGCAGAAAATAATCTTTACATTATGTGCATGTAAAATGTAGGATTATCTTAATGGTGCAAATCTTTATCAAAATACATTGAACTTCTGACATTTTAAGCTCGGCTGTTTTTAAAGAAGACAACAAGGTATTGTCTGTCATAGCCCTGTCGTCGTCATTGTCATGCAAAAACTTTGACATTTCGCAATATCTATTATTAATGAAAATACATATATTTACTTCAAACTTGGACAAGTTGTTTACTATCAAAAGGGGAACCTATTAAAGTAGGGCAGGTTGCTATCAAAATATTTTTGACAGAGTTATGCCCCTTTTTCGATTTAGATTTTTTAAAAAAAATCAAGCAACTGCAGTCGAGCATTGGCACTTGCAGGCAGTGCTCTTTTTTTTTTTTTTTTTTGGTTATTTTTTGTGACCGGATAACAAAATGCGTCGGAGTAACAAATTGCTGTTCATGACAAAAACATCTATTGTTAACCCATTGCATATTGTTAATCGTTTACAAAATGTATTTCCACTTCAACGCAATTTGTTAAATTACATCCTTTGATGCTTGTCCATGGTGTAGGGATCATAGACGGAAGCACTGATGAACACTTTAAAAATGATCCACTTCAGAATGGATCCTCTTATCCCATAGTACTCTAATTTATACAATAGCCTCCTGTGTGGAACCTTGTCAAAGACCTTTGCGAAATCCATGATGATAAATCTGCCTGTGATGGCGATTAAAGGCCTTGTCCAGATTGCTAAGAATATCATGGACAAACTGGACAAGCTAGGTTTCGCAAGACCTTTGACTTCGGAATCCATGTTGACAGTCAGCATGCATGCTTTCAAAGGCTAAGTGTTTATTGATGTTACTTACCAACATATGTTCTATGGTTTTGACGCAGATGCATTTGTGCGACACTGGTCTATAATGTGAAGCATCATACTTTTCACCTTTTTTAAAGACTGGAGAAACACTTGCTAGTCGCCAGTCATCTGGTACATCCCCTTGAGCGAGTGACTCATTGGAGAAATTTCAGTACTACATGTATATACATTCTTTAAGTACCCTGGCATTCAGACCATCAGGCCCAGATGCCTTATGAACGGTCCACTGAAATGCCACAAGCCACCACAAACTACCGCAAACCACCCGAAACCACCACAAACCAGCGCCAAATTACCACAAACCACCTCAACACTATTTAACTGTAGGTTTTATCAGTATATTTGATACTTTTGTACTATTAACTTTACCGTATTAAGAACCTTGGAATCCTTAATTTTACCCACGAGGGTTTTTCAGAAAGTTCTGATTCTTAAACAAATTTGTGGATTTTTTCCTTGCTAGTTGAAGCCTGACCAGGAGGGAAATGTTTTCTATGCATGGCTTGAGTGTGCCCTTCTGCTGGTTGCCTTAGAACAAAATTCCGAGAAAGTTTTTCATTCTGCTATTCTGCTAGCAGAATGAGCAGAATGGGCAGAACGAAAAATTCCAAGTTTATTTTTACTAGATAAACTCGGGCGGCGATAAACATGATTTCCATGCATGCCATGAGTCTGCCCACCTGCTGGTCACACCAGGATTCGATGATAAATAATTTTTTTTCTCCAGCGAATTTGTGGATTTTTTCCTTACTTGTTGAAGCCTGACCAGGAGGGAAATGTTTTCTATGCATGGCTTGAGTGTGCCCTTCTGCTGGTTGCCTTAGAACATAATTCCGAGAAAGTTTTTCATTCTGCTATTCTGCTAGCAGAATGAGCAGAATGGGCAGAACGAAAAATTCCAAGTTTATTTTTTACTAGATAAACTCGGGCGGCGATAAACATGATTTCCATGCATGCCATGAGTCTGCCCACCAGCTGGTTACACCAGGATTCGATGATAAATATTTTTTTTCTCCAGCGAATTTGTGGATTTTTTCCTTGCTATTTGAAGCCTGACCAGGAGGGAAATGTTTTCCATGCATGGCTTGAGTGTGCCCTTCTGCTGGTTGCCCTAGATGAAACTTTCGACAAACTTTTTCATTCTGCTGTTCTGCTAGCAGAATGGGCAGAACGAAAAATTCCAAGTTTATTTTTTACTAGATAAACTCGGGTGGCGATAAACATGATTTCCATGCATGCCATGAGTCTGCCCACCTGCTGGTTACACCAGGATTTGATGATATATATTTTTTTCTCCAGCGAATTTGTGGATTTTTTCCTTACTTGTTGAAGCCTGACCAGGAGGGAAATGTTTTCTATGCATGGCTTGAGTGTGCCCTTCTGCTGGTTGCCTTAGAACAAAATTCCGAGAAAGTTTTTCATTCTGCTATTCTGCTAGCAGAATGAGCAGAATGGGCAGAACGAAAAATTCCAAGTTTATTTTTTACTAGATAAACTCGGGCGGCGATAAACATGATTTCCATGCATGCCATGAGTCTGCCCACCAGCTGGTTACACCAGGATTTGATGATAAATATTTTTTTCTCCAGCGAATTTGTGGATTTTTTCCTTGCTAGTTGAAGCCTGACCAGGAGGGAAATGTTTTCCATGCATGGCATGAGTGTGCCCTTCTGCTGGTTGCCTTAGATGAAACTTTCGACAAACTTTTTCGTTCTGCTGTTCTGCTAGCAGAATGAGCAGAATGGGCAGAACGAAAAATTCCAAGTTTATTTTTTACTAGATAAACTGGGGCGGCGATAAACATGATTTCCATGCATGCCATGAGTCTGCCCACCTGCTGATCACACCAGGATTTGATGATAAATATTTTTTATTCTCCAGCGAATTTGTGGATTTTTTCCTTACTTGTTGAAGCCTGACCAGGAGGGAAATGTTTTCTATGCATGGCTTGCGTGTGCCCTTCTGCTGGTTGCCTTGGAACATAATTCCGACAAACTTTTTCATTCTGCTGTTCTGCTAGCAGAATGAGCAGAATGGGCAGAACGAAAAATTCCAAGTTTATTTTTACTAGATAAACTCGGGCGACGATAAACATGATATCCAAGCATGACATTAGTCTGCCCACCTGCTGGTTACATCAGGATTTGATGATAAATATTTTTTTTCTCCAGCGAATTTGTGGATTTTTTCCTTGCTAGTTGAAGCCTGACCAGGAGGGAAATGTTTTCCATGCATGGCTTGAGTGTGCCCTTCTGCTGGTTGCCTTAGAACATAATTCTGACAACCTTTTTCATTCTGCTGTTCTGCTAGCAGAATGAGCAGAATGGGCAGGACAAAAAATTTCGTTCTGCTATTCTGCTATTCTGCTAACTTTACCATTTCGTTCTGCTATTCTGCTAGCAGAATGAGCAGAATGGGCAGAACAAAAAATTTCGTTCTGCTATTCTGCTATTTTGCTAACTTAACCATTTCGTTCTGCTATTCTGCCATTCTGCTAACTTTACCATTTCGTTCTGCTATTCTGCTAACTTTACCATTTCGTTCTGCTATTCTGCCATTCTGCTAACTTTACCATTTCATTCTGCTATTCTGCTAACTTTACCGAGTTCTAAAGTAACACATGTGCAGTAAATTCGATGGCTCGATGGGATGAATCCTGAGAAGCCATCCCATCTTGATTTGCACTGTTTTGCAAAGATTTGTGAGATGCTTTTTCGCACAAGTTATACAAGTTAAATGACAAAGCTTCAATAACAAATTCCTAAAATCTGTAGGCTAGTTGGGTTTCGAAATTGCTGGTTCTACCAGCAATTTTGAAATTCAACTAGACTACAGATTCTAGGTATCATGGCAAACAGTGCAGATCCTGTTCAGACACTCATTTTCAGGGGCATACTGAATATTTTTCAAATTTTGCAGATAAAAATTTTGTCGACTGCTCCTTTTTTTGATGCTCTAAGGGTTAAGCGTTTTATGACAATGTGGTTTCCGTTTTAAAGTATCTTTTTTCTTAAAATTAAATGAGAATACATGTATATATTTTTGCTTGGACGTAACAAATTATAATTTCTGAAATTTTGCGGACGTAAATTTTGTCGTCTGCTTTTGGCACTTTAAAGGTAAAGCGTTTTATAGCAATGTGGTGTCCGTTTTAAAGTCTTTAGCTTGGACGGAACAAATTATAATTTCTGAAATTTTGCAGACGTATTTTTTTTTTTTTTTTTTTTTTGCGCTTTAAAGGTAAAGCGTTTTATAGCAATGTGGTGTCCGTTTTAAAGTCTCTCACTTTTGTCTTAAAATCAAATGAGAATTTGAATTCTCATAATAATATAGCTTGGACGTAACAGTTTTCGTAATTTTGCAAACGTAAATTTTGTCATCTGCTTTTTGGCGCTTTAACATGTTTAAGGGTTACGCGTTTTATCACAATGTGGTGGCCGTTTTAAAGTTTGTCTCGTATGTCTTAAAATTGAATGTAAAAGACAAATGAGGTTTAAAAGCTTCACTGTCAAGACAGATGAACACATTGAATAAATCCTGGAACTTTATTAATGTTTCAGATTTTGTCTTAAATTTTGGTCTTCGTGCTATCTTTTAGGGAGACGTGTTCTGAAGTAATTTTCAAAATCAAGACAAAATATTACACAATATAACAACAATTTAAGTAGTACATGTATATGCAGACATCTATGATGAATGATAGAAATATGACAAGAGCTTCGCATGCGGCGCATAATACGCCCATTTTAGTGTCATAACAAGATTGTTTACAGAAGGATGGACAGGTAGACAAACAGGGGCAACAACTCCGTAATCAATAACTGCAACATTATTTAAATCAAATACTATTAGTATACCAAAAAACAGCTTCCAAGGTGAAGCGGCTCAATAGTTGAGAAATTCCAGGGTCAAACAAGGGAGATAATTCATAAACTAAGTGAACTAGAGTTACCATTCTTGCTCCTAATAAATTCCCTTTACAATGTGTTATACACATCACCATTCAGTTGTGTTAAAATATCTTAAACGGTTAAGGAGTTACAGAGTAAACAGGAAAGTCGTTTTGCGGCTGATAAATTGCTTTAGTTGTTCAAGTTGTGCAAAAACAACTTAACAGGGACTTCGTTTCGATCTGCGATCAGAACCATGAGAAAATATGTCCGACGCTGGGGCCGTATTCATAAAACGACTCCAGAGGTTGCTATGCTGTTGCTAAGGCTAAATTTGTTTGAAGGAGATTCTTTAACTATGAAATTTGCTCTGGAGGAACAGTCTTACAAAGACTGTTCCTCCAGACCAAATTTCATAGTTGTAGGGAATCTCCTTTATAGATATTTAGCCTTAGCAACCGCATAGCAACGACTTAAGTGGTTTTATGAATACGGCCCCCGGTCTTCGGATCAGCCTGTGCATCAATGTTGTCTGATAAAAGTTTCCCCTTGTATCATTTATATAAAGATCAATTTATAACACTGATCGTCTTCATTATTCGTACACGCTTTAATTGAAATCTTGAAGAGTTCCTTCAAGACAGAGAACACATCAGAAGGAACATGGGCCATGCTTTCGAAGCTTCGGCTATTCAGGCCTCATCAGTGACACTGACAATATCTGATGACGAAAACCAATGAAAAACATACTGTAATTTCTTAATTTTAATAAGGCAATCGATTCAGAGACTAATTAGTATCACAAACAGTCCAAATAATTGAAAAAGTGATGATCTAGATTAACAAAATCGAAGATTTCTTCTTTTCTTTTTTTTTCATGTTTCGCGGCTTAATTCAGCTAATAATACTAAAAGATAGCAGATCGTTTAAGAGCAGCATTAAGCAATAATTTTGTGATAAGTCTTCATATTAGGACAAATTTAAATACAAATCAGGTACTTTGTTGGCTGCGATAATTTTGACTGTTCTACGCACTTTTACAGCACCTTGTTTCTTCGCCTGGATTTTGTGACTGGAAAAAAATCAACGAATTCGTCGGTAAAAGCGTTCCACCTTGAAGGAAAAGAAATAGGTAGTTCGGTCCCAAAAAAGTTACTGAGAAGTCTATAGTTTAGGGTAATAGGACTTGAAATGGAAAAAAAGTAAGAAATGAGCCTAAACTATATTCTTTGATATGAGAGAATACTTTGAACTGTCAGAATTTTAGATGTTGAGAGTTGACAGAAAATATATGGAGCACCCGAGTATTTCATCGATAGCCTCTTCAGCGATCACTTTTTCTGGCATTATCAAAGAGCACAGTTTACCACAGTAAATGACATTTATGGACCATTTCCGCCACTTTAGAATACGGGTTAGAGTTTATATATTTTCTTGCATGTAGGAAAAGATACCATGTGATTTAATTAGGTTAAACAGCTCTTAACGCTCCAGACACAACAAATAAATATGACAATTAACACGCAAAAACAGGTGGCATGTGCGCCCAGCAAAGACTCAGATCAGCCTGGGCATCCGCCCAGTCTGATCAGAGTCTTCGCTTTGCGCTTAACGGGTAGCTAAGGGTCTAAGAAAGCTCCATGCGGATAACGAAGACAGATTAGACAAGGCGGATGCGAGTCTTCACTGGGCGCACAAACCACTTTGTTGGTTTAGTCATGTCGCGGCTCATGACAATTTGGTTTGGTTTGTTTGAACCATATTAATCGTAAGTGTGCCATGTTTTAGTTCTGTGGTCTGAAAAGCTATGTATACCGATTAATATAAAATACTGCATTAATGTAAATGGGTACACTTTCAGGGGAAGCAACTCTACCATTTTCATTTTTGCCCCCCTTCTCAATGGGGCTAAAATCCTGAAGTTTCCTGCTGATTTGGAGAATAGCAGTGCAATTGTCAGCTGTGCTTGCAGCAGGCACGAGCCTTAAATTGGTTGGCTATTAGTATTCTCGTCTATCCTTCCTTTCTTTTCTTTCTCCCTCTCTCTCTGGGAGACGGCTCGACGTAGACAGATAAAAATTCAACCAACCAACTCCGGTAAACGGATGCCATGATTCCCGCATAGGCGTTACAAGACTGACGGACGGCCAGTAATACAGAGCTGCTGCTCTATTACGGCTCTTTCCGGAAGAAAGCCTGTTTCTGACGTTCAACTGCACTGAAGAATATTTCACGGCATTTTGAAAATGGTAGCTCTAACTAGGTAAACTGTCGACAGTGCTACTGAATGGATGGATGACTAGCGATTTAATGTTCTTCTTGAGTGTATTTCAGTTCAACAGTATTTCAGTCCTGTACGGACGATAGAGGAGTGGTAGTGAAAAGTTGTGTGTAATGGAACTCCATTTACGCCTGAAGCGATTTACGCCTCCCAGCGGGACCGCTATACATCAGATCAGCATTTTACTCTCTGAGCTACTAGGCGGCTCCTAGTTCTGAATCATTCATACCAGATAGAGACATGCGCAAGGCGTGGATAATCCTCAGAACTGCTGAAATACCTTGGCTGACTTAATAACGTCTTCCCATCGTTTAGCAGTATAAGCTTGTTGCTCTTAAAATTTTAATCATAGTCTCCCAAGACATACATTGGTACACTAGCTTTCACGGCTTAAGAAGTTTAACAAACAGAACCCAGTTGTACAAAGCATGGTAAGCTAAAAGACGTCGTTTTAAGTCGTTAGTTTTGAACAACCGGGCCCAGAGTTTTAGAATTCCAGTGTGCATTGATAATGGTCCGATACTCATTTCCCAATACGAACGCTTAATTTGATTTCCGCTCTTCCTAATCTGAGAGTCGGCGTCTCTAATCAAATACGTTAAATCAACTGCTTTGATGAACTATCGGAATTTTTAACAAAAGTTGACTCCTAATTGCCAGGTGCGCACCGGAAATAGATCTTAATTGTTAATGCATCGGTAATAATTGATTACTGAAGCAAAAGTGCTTTCCGCGTAGTATGGTCGTTCAATAATGCAGCATTGGTCGGAACTTATTGACCAGGGCCGTTGTTCAATGCATCCTTAGCTGTTAGTCCTTCTATATAAAATCAAGTGTGCTTGTAATTTTTGCTTAAAATACCTCAGGTTCTCTAAGTACTGCACAAGCCATCTCGGCTCAAGCCAAGCTGATGCAAATATAGAAAGTTTAGCGGGCCCGGATTCAGACCACAACGTGCTGGTGGGGCTCTGGATAACTGGTGGGGCTAAGAGGTTGGTTGTTCTGGATTTAACGGCCCTTTGAGACAGTATTTCAGTCTGTATCGGGCCGTCTCCCAAAGAGAGAGAGAAAGAAGAGAGAAATGATAGACGAGAGAAAATATGTCCAAACACTCCCACCCGCACCTACTGCAAGCACAGAAGGCCCATTGCCCTACTATTATCCAAATCAGTAGGACGCCCCGGCACTGGAAGTTATACCCAGAACCATCGCACCACCCAACCACCCTGGGGCTAAGAGGTGCCGAGATATATGTTTGTATGTGTGTTAAAGGGGGTGTACGGGGGCTTGAAAATATATGACATACAGTCAAACCTCCTTATGTGGTCATCTCTATTAAGGGATCACCTGCCATAATGGGTCCCTTGAACCAAAATACAGTACAAATGACTCTATATCAAGAGGTCGCCTGTCTTCAGCAGCCACTTTTTGTCCTTCCCTCGGGTGACCCCTTAAGACAGGTTTGATTGTAATTAGGGATCCATTTGCAGAGGATTTTTGATGTCATTTTTGCCTTGCAATATATGTTGTGATATCTCATTAGAATCGCCTCGTGAATGCGATTCTAATGAGATATCACAACATATATTCTATTTAACCACATGGGTAAACTCTAAAAATGTCATAAGATACTCCTGTTTATCTGGGGCCCATATATTATACATAACACAGAGGCCCAGATGGCGGGGCTGAAGCCCCAAAGTCCACCCCCTGGAGGGCTGTTTAACAATATATCTCTTTTAGATTAAAGGATAAACTGACACACTTCCTTTTCATATCCATTATTCTTTGCCTGTGATCATGGACCTTGACAGCAGTTGAAAGAAAACAAGAGGCCCGCCCACTTGCCCAAGTCACTCCCCTGAGCTCATAACTACTGAACAATAAGTCACTGTGACCTTGTTTTGTTTGAGATGACCTAGAGCAAGATGGTATTTAAAAGGCCGAAGTTAGAATCTTACAAACAGTACTGCTCTTGAAAACTTACATGAAAGGGCTCATAGATCCCAAAGGACCAGAAAGTTATATACTACAATGTGACAAAGTATGGGGACACTTAGCCTCCACACAGCACTTACCGTGACACCATCTTTAGGGACGGAGGTGGTCATTTTTGGGGCTGTGGTGCTAGGTAATTTTCAGTGCAGGGGCGTCCTACTAATTTGGATGATAGTAGGGTAAGGACCTACTGTACTTGCACGACGCCCTGGTGGGGCTTGTTTTGACATTTTTTCTCTCCTCTAGCATATCTCTTTATTTCTCCCTCTCTCTCTGGGAGACGGCTCGTTGTACACTGAAAAACTGTCTCAAAGAGCTGTTAAACCCAAAACAACCAAACAACCAAATCTATAGGGCCAGTAAATAGGTTCTCAGCGTAAATTGTTCTCTGGGAAATGATACAGGCAGTCTTGAAGAAGGATACTGAAAATGGTTTCTCAGACTTTCGATCATACTGTAACAGGGACACCTGAATAATTCCTTCTGCTTATTTGTAAGTATGTTTTTCCTTGAAAATGATCAAGTCCCCTTTGCTCAACAAGCGAACAGAGCTGACCATGATCAGACTGCTCCCATTAGGAGCAGTCTGATCTAGATCTGCACTGTTCGCTCAGATATGTTTATTAGCAGACTGGTCTCTGAAACACTAGAATGGTATAAGGGAGAAAACTCTTGATTGCATCACAAGATGTGGTATAACAAATTAACCCACTGTTCACTGTGTTGGTTTATTCCTGTATGGATGAGTTTTATGTGACCCTTTCAACATCATTTCACTCATATTGATATGAGAGGAGAATGAAAATGAAAGGCTGTTTGCAATGAAACCCTGTACCAGGATTCCAACCTGGTACCACTATTACAGTAAGCCAGCACTAAGCCAACTGTGCTACCAAGATCATGCCTTTTCTTGCTGCAGTTTGATTTTATTTGATATGTAAATATCTCGGAACTTTATTCAATATTTATATTTGGTTACATGATTACTCTTGAAACAATTGCTATACCAATATCAGATTTAGAAATACATGTAATGATTACACCTCTAACAAAGACTAATTTTTGTCTGACCTGGAAGTACACATATTGGCCTCCTTTCTCATAAAAGGCCTACTCTAAAACAAATGCTCCCAAAGAATACCTCATGAGATGGAGGGATGACTTGCAATTTAACGTTCTTTTCAACAGTATATCAGTCATATCAGGATGATGGGAGGTTGATTATGGAAGGCCGTGTGCAATGGAACTTGTTTACAGTAGGAAAAATTTCTGCCGTCAACAGGGCATGAACTCAGGACCCGCAAGAGGCCAGCAGCGCTCAACCTACTGAGCTACTGGGGCTCCTTCTCCCTATGAGAAGGGATATGAATGCCAGGTACCACAAATATTCTATGTATGGGGACAGACTGGTCTGAGAAAACAGTGCAGACCCAGATCACAGAAGCAGTCTGATCAGGGGCTACACTGTTTGCCATTCCATCTCATCTTTTGGATGCAATATTGCATTGTAAGCCAATCTTTTCCATTTTAAAGTCTCCATATTCCTACCAGTGGTAAAAATCGTCGAAGCACAAATCATTATAAAACTGTTACAGTCTTCAGAAAAGATGATATGTTGCTTTATGTGCATTTTTGTGTTGTATAACTGGCAAAACGTAGGAACAAGGTATTTTGAAAAAAATAACCGTCTCTTCATAGAAATGTTTTTTTATGTTCTGGTTTCCCGCTGAGCAATGAAATTATGCAACAGCCAGACAGTGAATGAGATCCTTGTCTTACATTATATCTTTACCACCTTTTAAACGCCTTTACCTTGTATCTTTATCTCTTGTACCTTGTGTTTTTACCATGTAGTGAAGTCTGTGAAATCGAAAGTAGGTCATTTAAGTTGGCAACTAAAATGATCTAGATTTTTTTTCAAATCTTTTTTATGAGAAACTCAAGGATGTTTCTACCTTTTAAAGCCGGCCGATCAAAATCATACACACTGAAGAAACTACAGTGAGAAGTTTGCAATGAAACCTCACGACAAAATATTTCATTTTGATAGAGCAATGGGGCCTTTAAGGAAAATTTTGGTAATCATTTTAGGTTTCCAAATTTTTATGGTCATCAATTACTTTCTCCTAGTGAGATACTGGTAAGCAGAAACTTTCTTACAGTGCACTCTCTTTGGGGTGAACCCATACAGCGTTGCTACTTATTCTCTACCTCAAAATTCCACGACTTTTTCCTGACATTTTACATGTTACGTCAAAAATTAATTATACTGTATACTTTAACAGTGCTGACGGCATCACTTGGAAAATGGGGGTTACTCTTCAAGGAAAGAATTTGCTACCCCAAGGAGCAAATTCTTCCCTTTAATAGTAGCCTCCAATAAGAAGGGAGATGTGTCTGGATTATCTTTCTAGAAAGTACATTTTACCCTTGAACATCCTGAGTATAGACTGCTGTTGCCATTAATATTCAAAGGATGGGTCTCCGTAAGGCCCATTTCATGGCTAGAATAGATTTCCTTCAAACTTTTTTAATTATAAGAACTATGTATATGCACAGCATTTTAGAGATAGAGGTAAGAATCAGAGAAATTACCCCATCCACTCGTATTATGCATATCATGGTCAACTGATTTCTGTGCAATCTAATATTTCGTCAATCAACAGCCCACACATAGTTCTTATAACTAAAAAAAGTTTGAAGGAAATCTATTCTAGCCATGAAATGGGCCTTATGGAGACTCGTCCTTTGCTGACTATTTCTGACTTTTCAAGTCCTTTCCAAATTTCCATGACCAACCACAAAATTCCCTGACCTGGAAAAAATTTGTTCTCCATATGTTTTTTCCCTGACAGTGACAATCCTGCATATATCTTAAGGTGAATGGATACACCTTCATGGGAAGCAACTTTGCCATTTTCATACTAACCTTTCTTCAAAATTAGGGTGAGTTCTTAATGAAAAGAATTTGCTCCGTCAAGAGTCAACCACATCTTGATGCAGCTTTGACATCCAGACAAGCAAACAGGAAGTCACAAAACTGTTTGCTGATTAGGGTCACCTCAATGAAAAGAATTTGCTCCCTTGGAGCAAATTCTTTCCATTAAGAGTCAAACTCATTTCGATGAGACTTTGTCATCCAGGGAAGCAAACTGAAAGTCACAGAACTTTTTGCTGACTGATAAAATGGCATGTGAACCCAGCAAATACTCAGATCAGGCTTGGCATCCATCCAGTCTGATCAGAGTCTTTGCTGTGCGCTTAAAGGGTATGGTAGCTAAGGGTCCAAGCTACCTCAGTGCCAAACAACAAATACTCTAATTAGGCTTGGCTATTGCCCAGGCTGTTCTGAGTCTTCACTGGGTGCACATCCCACTCAGCTGGTTTGGTCCTGTTGCGGCTCATATAACAGTTTAGTAAATCAAACAATTTTTATGGAACCATTTTCAGTTAGGAACCATAAAACCAGAGGACCAATGGTCCTGTATCTCACCTGACACTTGGTCCTGGTATATATTTTCATGCTTTTATACATGTATATAGCACCAGGGCAGGGGCCCCCTCCCTTGGGGATTCATGTTGAGTCCCAATTCTATATACCAAGCCACAAGGTCACTGGGCCTTTGTTTCTGGACAAAGATTTCTGAAGGGTTTTTATCATAAATGGGTGTGGCGGCCACCATTACGACCATGACCATCTGAACAAACTTTGATTCCTTTGACCCAGTATTAAAGCTCCATATGAAATACAGTAATCATTTGTATAAACTATGATGGGCCTGAGTGCCCAATGCTACATACCGGTACCAAGTTTCAAGGTTATAGGCCTTTCAGTTCTTGAGAAAAAGACTTTTGAAGAGTTTTTACCATATATGGGCATGGTGGCCATCTTGGTCAAGTGACCAAGACCATCTGAACAAACTATGGTTCCTTTAAACCGGTGAAGCTCCATATGAAATATGGCTTCAATTGACCTTAGTGGCCTCTGAGAAGATGTTTGAAAATGTTGACGGGTGACAGAATCTCAATGACCTTGTACAAAAGTCAAAGAATGACCTTGACCTTTAACGACAAAATATCTTCATCTGGTCATTTAGTCAACCATATATACCAAATATTGCACCTTAGACTTAAATAGTTTCTGAAAAATCCACTGTTTAAGCATTTTCCCATATAAAAGACTACATAATGTACCAAACTTGACAGTGTCATAAATTAGGTCAAGGTCAACGCACGATCGTTTGTATAAACTATGATGGGCTTGAGTGCCCAAAGCTACATACCAAGTTTCAAGGTCATACACCTTTTGGTTCTGGAGAAGAAGATTTTGAAGGGTTTTTACCATATACGGGCATGGCGGCCATCTTGGTCAAGACCCTGAGAACAAACTTTTATTCCCTGATCACACTTAGACTCCATATGAAATTTTGCTTCAATCAGACCAGTGGTTTCAGAGGAGTAGATGTTTTGAAAATCTTGATGACGGACAGACCGACAAAATGACCTTGACCTTCAGTGACATAATATCTTCATCTGGTCATTTGGTTGACCATATATACCATGTATTGTACCTTAGACTTAGATAGTCTCTGAGAAATCCACAGTATTAGCGTTTTCCCATATAAAAGCCTAACGTACCAAAGTTGACCATGTCCTAAATTAATTCAAGGTCAACGCATGGTCATGATTTGTATAAACTATGATGGGTCAGCATGCCACATACCAAGTTTCAAGGTCATAGGCCTTTTGGTTCTGGAGAAGAAGATTTTTGAAGGGTTTTTACCATATATGGGCATGGCGGCCATCTTGGTCATGTGACCCAGACCCCGGGTATACATACCAAGTTTCAAGGTCATAGGCCTTTTGGTTCTAGAGAAGAAGATTTTTGAAGGGTTTTTACCATATATGGGCATGGTGGCCATCTTGGTCATGTAGCCCAGCCCCCCGGTATAAACTTTAGTTCCCCTATCCCACTATCTTGATGACGGACAGACCGACAAAATGACTTTGACCTTCAGTGACATAATATCTTCCTCTGGTCATTTAGTTGACCATATATACCACATATTGTATCTTAGACTTAAATAGTTTCTGAGAAATCCACTATATAAGCGTTTTCCCGCATGCCCAAAGCTACATACCAAATTTCAAGGTCATAGGCCTTTTCTGGAGAAGAAGATTTTTGAAAGTTTTTTAGCATAATTATATGGGCATGGCAGCCATCCTGGTCATGTGACCCAGACCCCGGGTACAAACTTTCGTTTCCCCATCCCACTGAGACTCCATATGAAATTTGGCTTCAGTCAGCCCAGTAGTTTCAGAGGAGAAGATGTTTGAAAATCGTGACGACGGATGGTCCGACGGAATGACCTTGACCTTTAGTGACATGTATCTTCATCTGGTCATTTAGTCCACCATGTACACCAAGTATTGTACCTTAGACTTAAATATTTTCTGAGAAATCCATTGTTTACTACTTTCCAATGTAAAAGCCTAACATACCAAAGTTGACCATGCCGTAAATTAGATCAAGGTCAACACAAGATCATCATTTGTATACACTATGTTGGGCCCACATGCCCAATGCTACATACCAAGTTTCAAGGTCATAAGTCTTTTGGTTCTGGAGAAGAAGATTTTTGAAGGGTTTTTACCATATATGGGCATGGCGGCCATCTTGGTCATGTAACCCAGACCCCGGGTATAAAATTTCGTTCCCCTATCCCATTGAGACTCCATATGAAATTTGGCTTCAATCGGCCCAGTGGTTTCAGAGGAGAAGATGTTTGAAAATCTTGACGACGGATGGTCCGACGGAATGACCTTGACCTTTAGTGACATAATATCTTCATCTGGTCATTTAGTCGACCATGTATACCAAGTATTGTACCTTATTTGTACCTTAGACTTAAATATTTTCTGAGAAATCCACTGTTAAAGCATTTTCCCATATAAAAGCCTAACATACCAAAGTTGACCATGCCGTAAATTAGGTCAAGGCCAATGCAAGGTCATGATTTGCATAAACTATGATGGGCCCGCATGCCCGATGCTACATACCAAGTTTCAAGGTCATAGGCCTTTTGGTTCTGGAGAAGAAGATTTTTGAAGGGTTTTTACCATGGGTATGGCGGCCATCTTGGTCATGTGACCCAGACCCCGGGTATAAACTTTCGTTCCCCCATCCCACTGAGACTCCATATAAAATTTGGCTTCAATCGGCACAGTGGTTTCAGAGGAGAAGATGTTTGAAAATCTTGACGACGGATGGTCCGATGGAATGACCTTGACCTTTAGTGACATAATATCTTCATCTGGTCATTTAGTCGACCATGTGTACCAAGTATTGTACCTTAGACTTAAATATTTTCTGAGAAATCCACTGTTTAAGCTTTTTCCAATTTAAAGCCTAACGTACCAAAGTTGACGATGCTGTAAATAAGGTCAAGGTGAACGCAAGGTCATGATTTGTATAAACTATGATGGGCCGGCATGCCAGATGCTACATACCAAGTTTCAAGGTCATAGGCCTTTTGGTTCTGGAGAAGAAGATTTTTGAAGGGTTTTTACCATATATGGGCATGGCGGCCATCTTGGTCATGTAACCCAGACCCCGGGTATAAACTTTCTTTCCCCCATCCCACGGAGACTCCATATGAAATTTGGCTTCAATCGGCCCAGTGGTTTCAGAGGAGAGGATGTTTGAAAATCTTGACGACGGATGGTCTGACGGAATGACCTTGACCTTTAGTGACATATATCTTCATCTGGTCATTTAGTCGACCATGTATACCAAGTATTGTTCCTTAAACTTCAATAGTTACCGAGAAATCCATTGTTTAAGCTTTTTCCATTATAAAAGCCTAACGTACCAAAGTTGACGATGCCGTAAATTAGGTCAAGGTCAACACAAGGTCATGATTTGTACAAACTATGATGGGCCGGCATGCCCGTTGCTACATACCAAGTTTCAAGGTCATAGGCCATTTGGTTCTGGAGAAGATTTTTGAAGGGTTTTTACCATTTATGGGCGTGGCGGCCATCTTGGTCATGTGACCCAGATACTCCGAACAAACTTTCGTTCCCCCAACCTAGGTAGGCTCCATATGAAATATGGCTTCAATCGGCCCAGTGGTTTCAGAGGAGAAGATGTTTGAAAATCTTGACGACGGATGGTCCGACGGAATGACCTTGACCTTTAGTGACATACATCTTCATCTGGTCATTTAGTCGACCATGTATTCCAAGTATTGTTCCTTAAACTTCAATAGTTACTGAAAAATCCACTGTTTAAGCGTTTTCCAATATAAAAGCCTAACATACCAAAGTTGACGATGCCGTAAATTAGGTCAAAGTCAACGCATGGTCATGATTTGTACAGACTATGATGGGCCGGCATGCCCGATGCTACATGCCAAGTTTCAAAGTCATAGGTCATTTGGTTCTGGAGAAGAAGATTTCTGAAGGGTTTTTACCATATATGGGTGTGGCGGCCATCTTGGTCATGAGACCCAGACCCCGGGTATAAACTTTCGTTCCCCCATCCCACTGAGACTCCATATGAAATTTGGCTTCAATCGGCCCAGTGGTTTCAGAGGAGAAGATGTTTGAAAATCTTGACGACGGATGGTCCGACAGAATGACCTTGACCTTTAGTGACATATATCTTCATCTGGTCATTTAGTCGACCATGTATACCACGTATTGTTCCTTAAACTTCAATAGTTACCGAGAAATCCACTGTTTAAGTGTTTTCCAATATAAAAGCCTAACGTACCAAAGTTGACGATGCCGTAAATTAGGTCAAGGTCAAAGCAAGGTCATGATTTGTATAAACTATGATGGGCCGGCATGCCCGTTGCTACATACCAAGTTTCAAGGTCATAGGCCATTTGGTTCTGGAGAAGAAGATTTTTGAAGGGTTTTTACCATATATGGGCGTGGCGGCCATCTTGGTCATGTGACCCAGATACCCGAACAAACTTTTGTTCCCCCGACCTAGGTAGGCTCCATATGAAATATGGCTTCAATCGGCCCAGTGGTTTCAGAGGAGAAGATGTTTGAAAATGTTGACGGACGACGGATGGACGGACGGACGACGGATGCCTGGCTATACTATAAGCTCACCTATGAGCCTAAAGGCTCAGGTGAGCTAACAATGGGAACTGGAAATATAAAAAGTCATTCCAATGGTTTATCTTTTTTTTCTATTAATATTATATGTATATTTCATAGCAAAATACTAAATTATCAAAAATTTAGTAACAAAATTATTGACTTTTCTGACTCTTGGTTTATGTATAGTGTATGAGAACAGTATATGAGCTACGACAAGAGAAAACCAACAAAGTGGTTGTGCGCTCAGCGCAGACTCAGATCAGCCTGGGCATCCACCTAGTCTGATCAGACTCTTTGCTAAGCACTCAAAGGGTAGCTAAGGGTCAAAGCTACCTCCATGCGGACAGAAAAGACTCTGATCAGATCTGAGTCTGGGCTGGGTGCACAACCGCATTGTTGGTTTTGTCATGTCATGGCTCATATGAGGAAATGCCTCAAAGTATGTTTCAACAATAACACTTCAGATCAGAATAAGCTTAGGCAGTCTGATCAAGCTCTTTCCTTTTTTCAGCAACATTTTGTTGAGTCTGAGGGATGGTAGAACCCTGATCAGTATGAAGTGATGAGCAGTTTTAATCATCTTACCACTTGTTCATAATCCTCCTAAGATGAATGGTATATCAGCATGTATTTCCACCATTTTTACAAAAGGAAACAACTTTTGACATCCTGTTTGTTTCCCTGAATGACATAGCTCCAAAATAGGGGCTGTTTTCAAGGGAAAGATTTTGCTCCTTCATGTCTGTGTTTGGTAATACTGATTTGCTTTCGATAGAAGAAGGGGCCACAGCTATAGCTTTTGATTTCCTTTAAGAGTTGATCACCATCAAGGAGAGAGGCAAAAATGAAAATGACACAGTCGCTTTCCCAGAAAGTGTAACCATTTACCTGAGGTTAAGGTACCTTGTTTCTCAAAATGTTGCTAAACAAATAAAGTGGCGCCCAGCAAAGACTCAGATCAGCCTGGGCATCTCCCCCCTCCCCCCTCTCCCTTCTCATCAGAATCTTCACTGGATCAGAATCTTTGCTGTCGGCATGGAGCTAGCTTAGACACTTAGCTACCCTTTTAGCTCACAGAAAAACTCTGATCAGACTGGGCAGATGCCCAGGCTGATATGAGACTTTCCTGGGTGCACATGCCACTTTGTCGGTTTTGTTGTGTCAAGTCTCAAATATCTACCATAGTGACATAAAATATTTGGACACACTTCTCAAGCAAAACAGTTCAAAAATCAGACTTAGGAGCGATCTGATCAGCCTCTATACTGTTTGCCAGCTATGTCATAAAACAGCCCCTGATTTCACAAATGAACTTGTCCGAGTACAAAACTTAGAAGATACCATTACAAATAAAACCTGTCCGCATAAAGGATAGCCTAATATTGCCTTGCACATCACCTAAGGAAGACTTGCTCATTTCATGGCTAAATTCAAAACAAAACTAATTGGAAAACAGTCTAACAAGGGGTTGTCTCCTTAACTTTATATTGGGGGCATAGTTTGTTCCCTTTCGGGTAATCCTGATGTATTTCTATTTGATGATGAAATCACTGAGCCATCCTGAATTTCACTGTCAAATCAGCAACTTGAATCAGGATGGCTCACTAATTTTACTGTCAATTTCTTCACCTGACCGGAAGAACAGTCTGACTAAATGTCGTCTTCTTACTCTAACTTTACACTGGGGGCACAGTTTGTCCTCTTCAAACACAGTCCGCCAACACGTCATGCAACATATATGATCACATTTAGAACGGAAGGGTGCCTGTGCCTCTCCTTGGCAAGAACAGCACTTATACCCTGGAAGACAAAATAAATATTCCAGTAGAGGCTGATTTTTTGTATATTATCTATTTTATACATTCAAAATTTAAAGATTTACTCCCTTTATAATAATAACAAAAATAATTTGATGAAATATTTCATGCAATACCTCCGACATGGTCTAACTATACATTTGAATTAGAGTCTAGATAATAATATTTGATAAAAGTGACTTTAAACAAAAAATAAAATTAATTTTTATACAGTTGCGGACCGTGGTTGAAATCGCATTATTGGACAAAAATAATTTATTCAGACGTCACAATCACGTGCGCGAATAAGAAAAATACCTCTACATGACCACATGACACATGTGGTCAAAAACGATATTCTTACAGGCCTTACAGGCCGTGAGGAAATACGTAATTTTCATTTTAATTTGAAGATTATTTTTCATTCCACATTTATCGAATATTCATGCGTTTTCTCAAAACTTTTATGGCTAATTATAAGACTATCATAAGACTATTACATATTGTCTAACGAAATTTTGTTAAAATATTTGTTTCTGAAAACATGAAATAAACGAGGGAGACAATCTTTAAGGAACTCTTCATGAAACTTTTAGTTTTTGTGACTCTTATAATGGTTTGCAATGAGAAAAGCTACAACGGTTTTAGGTTTTTTTTGTTTTTTTTCACTTAACATTACAAAAAGATCAATGAATACTGTACATGCGATAATTTTTGCAGTGTTACATTTTTGCAGTATTTCACAGTCACTGAGAAACCGCAAAAATTAAAACCATGAAATACTTTCCTGTTTCTGATAAAGTATCTTAAGTAGACACAGTGTCCATAGATTTTGCTTCCATCTGCTTTGGTTAAATCTGCTTCTTTTCACTAAAGCCAGTTCTTGAACAAACTGGGTCAAGTGAAAAGTAAGTAATTTTACTTTTCGCAAATGTTGCTAACCGCAAAAATTAAAGATCCCGAAAGTTAATGTTTAGTTTTGGACCCTAAACCCCGAAAACCTGAACCCATGAAAATTACCGCATATACAGTATTTGTTACTTCTATTACCCATTCTATCATACCTGATTTAGTTTTCAAATTTGAAAATTTAAATTCTGTAGGCTGTGTAGAGGCAGAATTCTGATGATCAACATCCTTCTGAGTGTCTGTCTTTGCACCACTAATGATTTTGGGACTGTTATCACAGACATTTTGAGTTTTGTTTTGTTCTATACTTTTCTCTTGTCTCTCCGTAATATCACAGGTACTTGAAACACTTGGAACTGGATTGCACACTTGAACTCCATTGCAAATAGAATTCTCTTTTCCCTGAAGAGAAAATAAAACCTGTAGTTATCATAAAAAACTATAGTAATTCTACATACTGACACACTTTAACCTATACCCTATCAATATCTGCATTACTGTCATAATGTTATGCTTCTCTGAAAATTACAGGAACCATGAACTGGGCCTGTTTCTGACAACCAATGTTAATGTATCTATGCATGAAAACACTCATAGCACAAAAACTTTACTTGTGCTACATTTTAAGGGATGTCTGAGAGCAAGTTTCAGAATAGCCGGGTAAGTGAAGTAAGGCAGATAGTTTCTGTCCTACACTGACTTTCCTTGCAGGTGTAACCATAAACTTAAGTGAAGCCTGACCCTGACCCTGCATAATATAGGATGATAAGCATATATATTTCCTTGGTTAGTCCCAAATACAACTTACCAAAATACTTGAGCAATTTTCTTCGCTGGAATGTTTTGACTTCTTTTTGCACTTATCTACAACAGTCAAAGGCATAAAACTTGAGACACAAAAGTCCAAGCAGGTGTTCAGAAAATTTTGCCAAATCTTTCAAGGCATAATGTTAAGTCTTTTAAGGTGTATGAGTGCACCTCCATGTAAAAATGCCATTTATTAATACTAACAGAAACCAGAGGACCAATGGTCCTGTAGCTCACCTGACACTTGGTCCTGGTATATATTTTCATGCTTTTATACATGTATATAGCACCAGGGCAGGGACCCCCTCTCTTGGGGATTAATGTTGAGTCCCAATTCTATATACCAAGCCACAAGGTCACTGGGCCTTTGTTTCTGGACAAAGATTTCTGAAGGGTTTTTATCATAAATGGGTGTGGCGGCCACCATGTTCATACGACCATGACCATCTGAACAAACTTTGATTCCTTTGACCCAGTATTAAAGCTCCATATGAAATACAGTAATCATTTGTATAAACTATGATGGGCCTGAGTGCCCAATGCTACATACCGGTACCAAGTTTCAAGGTTATAGGCCTTTCGGTTCTTGAGAAAAAGACTTTTGAAGAGTTTTTACCATATATGGGCATGGTGGCCATCTTGGTCAAGTGACCAAGACCATCTGAACAAACTATGGTTCCTTTAAACCGGTGAAGCTCCATATGAAAAGTGGCTTCAATTGAAGCTCCATATAAAATATGGCTTCAATTGACCTTAATGGCCTCTGAGAAGATGTTTGAAAATGTTGACGGGTGACAGAATCTCAATGACCTTGTACAAAAGTCAAAGAATGACCTTGACCTTTAACGACAAAATATCTTCATCTGGTCATTTAGTAAACCATATATACCAAATATTGCACCTTAGACTTAAATAGTTTCTGAAAAATCCACTGTTTAAGCATTTTCCTATATAAAAGACTACATAATGTACCAAAGTTGACAGAGTCATAAATTAGGTCAAGGTCAACGCACGATCATTTGTATAAACTATGATGGGCTTGAGTGCCCAAAGCTACATACCAAGTTTCAAGGTCATACACCTTTTGGTTCATGGAGAAGAAGATTTTTGAAGGGTTTTTACCATATACGGGCATAGCGGCCATCTTGGTCAAGACCCTGAGAACAAACTTTTATTCCCTGATCACACTTAGACTCCATATGAAATTTTGCTTCAATCAGACCAGTGGTTTCAGAGGAGTAGATGTTTTGAAAATCTTGATGACGGACAGACCAACAAAATGACCTTGACCTTCAGTGACATAATATCTTCATCTGGTCATTTAGTTGACCATATATACACCATGTATTGTACCTTAGACTTAAATAGTTTCTGAGAAATCCACTATTTAAGCATTTTCCCATATAAAAGCCTAACGTACCAAAGTTGACCATGTCGTAAATTAATTCAAGGTCAACGCATGGTCATGATTTGTATAAACTATGATGGGCCAGCATGCCACATACCAAGTTTCAAGGTCATAGGCCTTTTGGTTCTGGAGAAGAAGATTTTTGAAGGGTTTTTACCATATATGGGCATGGCGGCCATCTTGGTCATGTGACCCAGACCCCGGGTATACATACCAAGTTTCAAGGTCATAGGCCTTTTGGTTCTAGAGAAGAAGATTTTTGAAGGGTTTTTACCATATATGGGCATGGTGGCCATCTTGGTCATGTAGCCCAGCCCCCCGGTATAAACTTTAGTTCCCCTATCCCACTGAGACACCATATGAAATTTGGCTTCAATCTCCAAAGTGGTTTCAGAGGAGAAAATGTTTGAAAATCTTGATGACGGACAGACCGACAAAATGACTTTGACCTTCAGTGACATAATATCTTCCTCTGGTCATTCAGTTGACCATATATACCACATATTGTATCTTAGACTTAAATTCTATTCTATTCTATTCTATCACCTTACTAGGTCGTTGGGGCACCACAGCTGACTTCAAAACAATCCCTTTCCACCTTGTTCTGTCTTCAGCTGCCCTAGTTGAGCTGGCAAAATCCATTCCAGTCCACTCCTTGATATTGTCTTCCCACCTCTTCTTCTGTCTACCTCTTCTTCTTTTTCCTTTCACTGTGCCCTGAAGAATTGTCTTTGCTAAACCAGAAGACCTTGAGACGTGGCCAAACAACCTTAGTTTCCGTTTCTTGACCAGCGTCAGGAGTTCATCATATTCTCCAATGGCTGCTTGGATCTTCCTGCGAACCTCCTCATTGGTTATATGGTCCTTGTACGAAATGTTCAGTAACCTTCTGTAGCATCTCATCTCAAAGGCCTGTGTTCTTTTCTCTAACTCTGCTGTCAAGGTCCATGATTCACAGGCATACAGAAATATGGAAATGACAAGGGAGCGCATAAGTGTCACCTTTTATCCAAGAGATATGTTGTTATCTCTCCAAATTGGTTTCAGCTTGGCAAGAGCTGAAGTGGCTTGTGCTATCCTTGAGAGAACCTCCTGTTTTGAGCCATCATCAGAGACAACTGCTCCAAGGTATTTGAAGCTGCTTACAGTACCCAGCTTTTACCCCTTTACCTTTATCTCCCTCTGGATGCCATCTGGGCTGTTTGTCATCAGTTTGGTCTTCTCAGCACTGATCTCCATCTTATACCTTGTGCAGGTCTGGTCGAGACTTTCAACTAGAGCTTCGAGTTACTGCTCTTCCTCAGCAAGAGCGTCTATGTCATCGGCAAACCGCAGGTTGGTAATATTTCTGCCGCCTATGCTAACCTTTCCGTCATGTTCTTCCAGAGCATCGGACATGATCCATTCGAGAAAAATGTTGAAGAGGGTGGGTGACAGAAGACATCCTTGTCTTACTCCAACTGTTGTTCTGAACCATTCTCCTGTGCTGCCATTTATCAGGACTGCACTTGTAGCCTTGTCGTATAGCTGCTCAATGGTGCGAACTAGGTTTGCATTGATATTGTACTTCCTCATGGTGGCCCATAAGGCTGCATGCCATACCCTGTCAAAGGCTTTTTTGAAATCAATGAAGACATGGTACAGATTCTGCTGATGTTGGAGATACTTTTCACACAGGATTCTAAGGTTGAAGATCTGTTCTGTGGTGCTCCTTCCTGCTCGGAACCCAGCCTGTTCCTCAGCGATTATCTCTTCGGCTTGTGGCTTAAGCCTGTTCAAGATAACTTTCAGCATGACTTTGCTTGAATGACTGATGAGGCTGATGGTTCTGTAGTTCTGGCAGAGCTGTAGGTTGCCCTTTTTAGGGAGAGTAATAATCAGCGACTGAGTCCATGGGGTAGGTCATTCTCCTGTTCTCCAGATCCTGTTACAGATATCTGTTAAAACATCAATCATGGTCTCCCCTCCAGCTTGAACAAGTTCTGCTGGTATATTATCAACTCCGGCAGATTTTCCCTTCTTCAGTGCTGCTACTGCAATCTCAACTTCCTCACGAAGGATCAGTTGTTGATCTTCATCTGGGGGCTGACTGCAGTCCAGAACCGTATTGTCACCATCAGTCTCATGGTTGTATAATTCTGAGCAATATTCTGTCCATCTGCTGAGAATTTCTTGTTCTTCTGTAAGGCATTTCCCAGACTTGTCCTGGATAGTTGTGGATCTACCCTGTTTCTCTGAAGTTAGATCCTTCACCAGCTGGTATGCTTTCTTGCTGTTGTTTTTGTTCAGGCAAGTTTCGATCTCCTCGCACTGACTAGCTATCCAGTCCTCCTTCGCTTTTTTCACTGCCTTCTGAATCCTCTTATTTGCTTCCCTGTATTCTTCTGCTCCTCCTGCTTCATACCTCTTCTTCTTCAAATTTCTCCTCTCATCACAGAGGTCGAGAACATCTCTGGTGACCCAGGGCTTTTCCTGCGACGTTCCTTCCCAAGTATCTCACTGGCTGCATCAGTCACTACTGTATTGTAGGTGGTAATCATGGTATCTATGTCCATGTCATCATCCCTCAGACCAATGAGTGGTGCAAATTTTCCACCTATTGTTGCTTGAAAAGTGCATGCCACCTCTGGGTCCCTTAGCTTCTCAAGATCAAACTTCAGTCTTGGCTGGGTTGGCTTTCTAGCCTTCTTCAGACGAACTCGGAAGGTCATCATGACCAGGTCATGGTCACTTCCTATGTCTGCTCCAGGAAAACTCCTTGTCCTATGGATGTTGACTCCTGAATGGAAGCGCTTCCTCAGCAAGATGTAATCAATCTGATTGTGGTGTTTCCCATCTGGGCTGTGCCATGTCCATCTCCTTGATGGTTTGTGAGGGCCAAGGGTGTTTGTCAGTACTAGGCTGTTACAGGTTGCAAACTCTAGAAGTCTGAGACCTCTCTCATTTGTCTCGTCATTGCAGTAGGGTCCACAAACGTTTTCCCAGTCTGCCTGTGCATCCTTTCCAACCTTACATTCCAATCCCCTTGTACAACCAGAATGTCCTTCTTGGGTGTTTGGTCTATGATTTCCTGGAGTTGCTGGTAGAAGTGTTCTACCTCATTGTCGTCATGTCCAGATGTTGGTGCATAAATCTGTATGATGGTGATGTTGAAAGGAGCTGCTCTCAGGCGAATTGAAATCAGTCTGCTGGAGACTGGTCGGCATCCCAAGACAGCACTCACCATGTCCTTATGCACAAGAAATCCAACCCCATACTCATGTTTGTCCTCTTCTCCACTGAAATAAACCTTGTGTCTGTCATCTGTTGACATCTCACCAAACTTTTTCCAGCGCATCTCACAGAGCCCCAGTATGTTCCAGTGATACCTGTCCATTGCATGAGTCAGACTTAAATAGTTTCTGAGAAATCCACTATATAAGCGTTTTCCCGCGTGCCCAAAGCAACATACCAAGTTTCAAGGTCATAGGCCTTTTCTGGAGAAGAAGATTTTTGAAAGTTTTTTACCATATATGGGCATGGCGGCCATCCTGGTCATGTGACCCAGACCCCAGGTACAAACTTTCGTTCCCCCATCCCACTGAGACTCCATATGAAATTTGGCTTCAGTCGGCCCAGTGGTTTCAGAGAAGAAGATGTTTGAAAATTGTGACGACGGATGGTCCGACGGAATGACCTTGACCTTTAGTGACATAATATCTTCATCTGGTCATTTAGTCGACCATGTATACCAAGTATAGTACCTTAGACTTAAATATTTTCTGAGAAATCCATTGTTTAAGCGTTTTCCAATATAAAAGCCTAAAGTACCAAAGTTGACCATGCTGTAAATTAGATCAAGGTCAACACAAGGTCATCATTTGTATATACTATGTTGGGCCGCATGCCCAATGCAACATACCAAGTTTCAAGGTCATAGGTCTTTTGGTTCCGGAGAAGAAGATTTTTGAAGGGTTTTTACCATATATGGGCATGGCGGCCATCTTGGTCATGTGACCCAGACCTTGGATATAAAATTTCGTTCCCCTATCCCACTGAGATTCCATATGAAATTTGGCTTCAATCGGCCCAGTGGTTTCAGAGGAGAAGATGTTTAAAAATCTTGACGACGGCTGGTCCGACAAAATGACCTTGACCTTTAGTGACATAATATCTACATCTGGTCATTTAGTCGACCATGTATACCAAGTATTGTACCTTATTTGTACCTTAGACTTAAATATTTTCTGAGAGATCCACTGTTAAAGCATTTTCCCATATAAAAGCCTAACGTACCAAAGTTGACGATGCCGTAAATTAGGTCAAGGTCAACGCAAGGTCATGATTTGTATAAACTATGATAAGCCGGCATGCCCGATGCTACATACCAAGTTTCAAGGTCATAGGCCTTTTGGTTCTGGAGAAGAAGATTTTTGAAGGGTTTTTACCATATATGGGTATGGCGGCCATCTTGGTCATGTGACCCAGACCCCGGGTTTAAACTTTCGTTCCCCCCTCCCACAGAGACTCCATTTGAAATTTGGCTTCAATCGGCCCAGTGGTCTCAGAGGAGAAGATGTTTGAAAATCTTGACAACGGATGGTCCGACGGAATGTCCTTGACCTTTAGTGACATAATATCTTCATCTGGTCATTTAGTCGACCATGTATACCATGTATTGTACCTTAGACTTAAATATTTTCTGAGAAATTCACTGTTTAAGCGTTTTCCAATATTAAAGCCTAACGTACCAAAGTTGACGATGCCGTAAATTAAGTCAAGGTCATGATTTGTATAAACTATGATAAACCGGCATGCCCGATGCTACATACCAAGTTTCAAGGTCATAGGCCTTTTGGTTCTGGAGAAGAAGATTTTTGAAGGGTTCTGGAGAAGAAGATTTTTGAAGGGTTTTTACCATATATGGGTATGGCGGCCATCTTGGTCATGTGACCCAGACCCCGGGTTTAAACTTTCGTTCCCCCATCCCACAGAGACTCCATATGAAATTTGGCTTCAATCGGCCCAGTGGTAAATTAAGTCAAGGTCATGATTTGTATAAACTATGATAAACCGGCATGCCCGATGCTACATACCAAGTTTCAAGGTCATAGGCCTTTTGGTTCTGGAGAAGAAGATTTTTGAAGGGTTTTTACCATATATGGGTATGGCAGCCATCTTGGTCATGTGACCCAGACCCTGGGTTTAAACTTTCGTTCCCCCATCCCACTGAGACTCCATATGAAATTTGGCTTCAATCGGCCCAGCGGTCTCAGAGGAGAAGATGTTTGAAAATCTTGACGACGGATGGTCCGACGGAATGACCTTGACCTTTAGTGACATAATATCTTAATCTGGTTATTTAGTCGACCATGTGTACCAAGTATTGTACCTTTGACTTAAATATTTTCTGAGAAACCCACTGTTTAAGCTTTCCAATATAAAAGCCTAACATACCAAAGTTGACGATGCCGTTAATTAGGTCAAGGTCAACGCAAGGTCATGATTTGTATAAACTATGATGGGCCGGCATGCCCGATGCTACATACCAAGTTTCAAGGTCATAGGCCTTTTGGTTCTGGAGAAGTAGATTTTTGAAGGGTTTTTATCATATATGGGCATGGCGGCCATCTTGGTCATGTGACCCAGACCCCGGGTATAAACTTTCGTTCCCCCATCCCACTGAGACTCCATATGAAATTTGGCTTCAATCGGCCCAGTGGTCTCAGAGGAGAAGATGTTTGAAAACCTTGACGACCGATGGGCCGACGGAATGACATGACCTTTAGTGACATAATATCTTCATCTGGTCATTTAGTCGACCATGTATACCAAGTATTGTACCTTAGACTTAAATAGTTTCTGAGAAATCCACTATTTAAGCATTTTCCAATATAAAAGCCTAACGTACCAAAGTTGACCATGCCGTAAATCAGGTCAAGGTCAAAGCAAGGTCATGATTTGTACAAACTTATGATGGGCCATCATGCCCGATGCTACATACCAAGTTTCAAGGTCATAGGCCTTTTGGTTCTGGAGAAGAAGATTTTTGAAAGGTTTTTACCATATATGGGCATGGCGGCCATCTTGGTCATGTGACCCAGACCCCGGGTATAAACTTTCGTTCCCCCATCCCACTGAGACCCCATATGAAATTTGGCTTCAATCGGCCCAGTGCTTTCAGAGGAGAAGGTGTTTGAAAATCTTGACGACGGATGGTCCGACGGAATGACCTTGACCTTTAGTGACATATACCTTCATCTGGTCATTTAGTCGACCATGTATACCAAGTATTGTTCCTTCAACTTAAATAGTTACTGAGAAATCCACTGTTTAAGCGTTTTCCAATATAAAAGCCTAATGTACCAAAGTTGACCATGCCATAAATTAGGTCAAGGTCAACGCAAGGTCATGATTTGTACAAACTATGATGGGCCGGCATGCCCCATGCTACATACCAAGTTTCAAGGTCATAGGCCATTTGGTTCTGGAGAAGAAGATTTTTGAAGGGTTTTTACCATATATGGGCGTGGTGGCCATCTTGGTCCTGTGACCCAGATACCCCGAACAAACTTTCGTTCCCCCGACCTAGGTAGGCTCCACATGAAATATGGCTTTAATCGGCCCAGTGGTTTCAGAGGAGAAGACGTTTGAAAATGTTGACGACGGACGACGGACGGCGGACGGCGGATGCCTGGCTATACTATAAGCTCACCTATGAGCCTAAAGGCTCAGGTGAGCTAAAAAACAGCCTTTTTTCACTTCTGTTTGTTCCTTGCACAAAGAAGCCCTCCCAAAATGGAGTCTACTCCTCAAGGAAACAATTCATTCCTAGTTGAGCAAGTGCTTTCCTTTAAGAGTTAACTCCTACTGAGAAAGGAGGCAAACAGAAAAATACAGGGTTGTTTACCTGAAAGTGTACTCATTAACTTTAATTTCGTTTCTTTACTGAAACCATTGTGTACATATACAATGTAATTTCATTCTGTTGGTTATCCTGTTTGTAATCTTGTGCTATTGCTATTCATAAATGCAATCAGATGATGTAAGAAATCAGAAAGTTATGTCCACAGAATTTCAAACAAAGTTTTGTCCCAGCAATATCATACTGAAAATTCAAAGTCTAGAACCAAACAGTGTAGGTCCAGATAATGCTTTTGTGTCTGGATCTACACGGTTTGCAAATTCAACTGTTTTCCATTTTTAATTCAAGGAACAACAAGAGCTGTCGCCTGACAGGCTCGCCTGAATAGTAGTGGTCGGAATCGGTTAAATTTTCATGATCAATCATCGGAAGATGTAAGTGACCAATGATCGATCATTAATCGATCAAATGAAAAATTTGTGGTGGACTGAATAATTAGTCAGCTACTCTATTATATGTTCTGTTTCTTGTTTGTATAAAGTTTGTTATCAATAAATATTTGTTGAATGAATCTATTTTAGCCTTGCCTATCATTTTAGTTCCCTTAAATCAGTCCTGTAGAAAATTGCTTTCTCAGATGTACTCAATACTAAAATTGCTGAATGTGGGTGCTTGATAAAATTACCTTAATGGGTTGGTTATAAAAGTACTCACTATTATTTTAAGCAGAAATAATAATATTATATTCAACGGCGACGACGACAATTTTTCAGAATTATTTATGACGATTTACCTACCATTGAACGCATACGAATTTGAGCAGTGGCGGCAAACGGCCCTACTCATGTCCAGGGTAGCTTTAGAGATCGGGCCATTGCTTTTTCTCATGAAGCCAAAGCGCTTCCACACGACAGAGCGGCTTTTTCCGCCTGGAAAATCGAATAGCTCGCTCTTTTTTGCTATTCCGGAAGTGTAAACACATCCGGTTGCAGTAATAAAACGAATTTATCAAAACTAACCGCAACGTCCAAATACTGTTAAATTAATCGAGTACGGAAAAAAGTACCGATCATCAACTCGAAAGTCCAAAAACGAGCAATGCTCGACGAACTAGATTAATCGGCCGACCACTACTGAATAGGTGCTTGCCCATCACACAGTCGCTATGGTGGTGTGGACGGCTATGCATAAAACTTCAGGCAAGCATGTCCATAATGACAACACATTTATAAACAAAAGCTATCTCAGAAATAAGTTTAAAATGAAATTAAAATAAAAAAATCCACATGAAATTTCAAAGTCCATGAGCTTGAGCTCAAAGAACTAAGGGGTGGGGGTGGGGGTGGGGGGGGAGGGGGCTAGGATGTATCAAAACTTTGAACCATTATCTAACATCAGTCCAAGTATAAGTATCAACTGAGTCCATCATGGCACTGTGAAATTATGTCTTTATAAATATAAAACTTTAACCAAAATCTTTAAGACAAAATTCAAAGTCGATGACCTTGACTTCAAGGTCATCCAGTGGGGTAAGTATATAGTGTTTTGTAAAATCTAAAAAAATTGTCTAACATCAGTTCAAGTGTAAACTAAATCTCTGTCAAGCATTATGAATCAGTATGCAATTAGAAAACTTTAATAAAGACCAGATTTCCTAAGTCCCTGACCTCGACATCAAGGTCACTGAGTGGGGTTGGGGTAGTACTCTGTAAAACTTTGGACTAATATCTAGGTACAGTGCATATATAAAAAGAATTAATCAATGGGTTCAGGAGATATGTGTCTTTAAAAAACTTTAACCAAAACATCCAAGCAATAAATTTTCTAAGTCCATGACCTTGACATCAAGGTCACTGAGGGGGGTGGGGGTAGTACCTTGGAAAACTTTGGACCAATATCTTACTACAATGCAAGTATCAAATAAATCCATCTAGGGGTTAAGCAGATATTGGGCTTTATAAAACTTTAACCAGAACATCCAATACAAAAACACTTCTAATTTTCTAAGTCCATGACCTTGACATCAAGGTCACGGAGTGGGGTGGGAGTGGTACCCTGTCAAACCTTGGACCAATATCTAACTACAGTGCAAGTATCAAATGAATCCATCCATGGGTTAAGGAGATATAGGTCTTTAAAAAACTTTAACCAAAACATCCAATCCGGACGTCGACGCCGACACGGACGCCGACGCGGACGCCGACGCCAGGGTGACAACAATAGCTCTTCCTGAACTTTCGTTCAGGCGAGCTAAACACCAGAATAAACAACCATTATACACTTCTGTTTATTAAGCAACATGGACATTATCATAACTTCTTCATTTTTTGGCACTTTAAATGCTCAACATACCTGAACTACTGGCCCCAGATTCTTCTCTCAGTCTCTTCTTATTTACTGAATCCTCTGGCTTGTAAGATGTACTCAACCCTGTTAGCTCTAGACATAACCCATGGAACTGTTTCTTATGGTGGGGTCGCACAAATCTGTAGAACTCTGCACAAAAAATGGATATATCTTTGCATAATTATAGTGAAATAGATTGCTCTAAACTCATGTTACTGTTTAGTGAAGTTAAAGTAAAAAGATCTGTGAATAATATAAGATTTATTCAAACTTCAATAATCATGTGGAATTGTTAACCCTCAGATCTTCTACAGATAGGCCTCGGCAGTCTGCTCAGAGTCTTTTCAGTTCATTTCAAATATCCATCAAATCCTAATTACCAAATGTTATACATGCAAACAGCAGAAGCTAAAACAGTCTGCCTTGATTCATTTGCCAATCACAGCCTTCAGTTTAACATAATTTCCCACAGTCTCTTTTGAAGATCAGCTGCAGAAATTCAAATGGTTGCAGCCGAATCAAACTTACTGGCAAATAGATGGTAATTTCTCTTGTCTTCTGTAAACAAGTCAGCTAGGACTGCTAAAACCTTCAGAAGATCTTCTTGTTTCTTGTACTCCATTAAAGCTTTTGAGAACACCTTGTACGAGTCTACACTCAGCAAACTTTTAATCTGAAAATGAATGGTTACTTGAAAATCTACAGTAGAACTTCAATGGCTTGAACAGGCTTGAGACCATGAAAATTAGTTCCAGCCAAGGGTAGTTCTAGCCCTCTAGGGTTAGTTTCTATAAAATGTGACCTCCAGGGACCCAGAAATCAGTTTTAGTCTGGCAGGGTTAACAAACCATCTGGGTTCGAGCCATTGAAGTTCTACTGTATTTACATAAAATCACACTACAACTTCTTACAACAAACGTCTTAAAACTGAAATCTGCTAAAACGAGCTGCGACATGACAAAACCAACAAAGTGGCATGTGTGGCCAGCGAAGACTTAGATCAACCTGGGCGTCCACCCAGTCTAAAAAGAGTCTTTGCTGTGTGCTTAAAAGGTAGCTACGGGTCTAAGCTACCTCCATGCAAACAGCAAAGACTCTGATCAGAATGGGCGGATGCTCAGGCTGATCTGAGTCTTTGCTAGGGGCACATGCCGCTTTGTTGGTTTTGTTGTGTCCCGGCTCAACTATTTTGACTTAAACCTAAGGTGAGTCAGTATACTTTCAGGGGAAGTAATTCTGCCATTTTCATTTCTGCCTTCCTTCTCGATAGGGGTCAATTTTAAGAAAGAAATTAGCTTGGCAGAGCAAATTTTTGTCTCAAGAGTTGACCCCATTTTAGAAGGGCTGTGAATGTGTAATGTTTGGAATGTTTAATTTCAGAGGGTTACAACAAAAATTTCCTACAGGAATGAAAAGTTATGCCCATACCTCAGCCAGGTAGTTCTCTGCTGTATTGATATGTGACATGCCCATCTTTGATGAGACCTCACTTGATGACTCTTTCTCATTTGTAACTGATGACTCACTTCCTGGCCTCTGAAAAACACCAAAAAGGCCATAACTAATGTTGTTAGAACATAGGCCTAACATAAAAGCTCTGAAAAACAATAAAAGGGCCATAACTAAGGTTGTTAGCAGATAGGCCTAACATTGTAAGTTAGATTCTTTGGATGGCTTCATAGATGACTTGTAATTTTACATACTTTTCACCAGTATTTCAGTCAAACCAGGGCAATGACAGGGTGATAATGAAAGGCTGTTCCAATGGAACCATGTTTACTGTTGATCGAATTTCCACCTCCAGCTGGAATCAAACCAAGACAGCTAGATCCAGTGCCTCAGAACCAATACATCAAGAAATGAAAATAGCAGACTGCTGAATGAAAATGAGACATGACAAGACAAAACCAACAAAGTGACATGTGCACCCAGCGAAGACTCAGATCAGCCTGGACATCCGCCCAGTCTGACCAGAGTCTTTAATGTGAACTTAAAGGGTAGCTAAGGGTCTAAGCTAGCCCCATGCAGAGAACAAAGACTCTGATCAGACTGGGTGGAAGCCCAGGCTGATCTGAGTCTACACTGGGGGCACATGCCACTTTGTTGGTTTTGTTGTGTCTTGGCTCATATATTCATAATCAGTAGTGGAATGTGTAACACTTGCCATCCTCCATAGCACTAATCTGGCAAATGTGCATGTTTATCATTCTTTGCTGTCTGCATGTGCCAAAGGCACCTTGCTCTGACAGGCTCATCTGAGTCTACTTTATTTAACATGGCAATAAAATGCATTTATGGTGCAGCTCACTATTACCGCCATGATCAACAGGTTTCCATGCAGAAAGTCCCTGACTTGAATCCCACTGGCCCCACCAATGAAACTCCCACAGTGGACCCAGAGTAAATGGATACCTCAATTGAAATCAATGAAGATCAAAATGGGCCCCACATTTTCATAAGCTGTGCCAACGGTTTGTGTGGGCCTCTCACATCCAACTGCCGCTATGGAAAATCTTTACATTTTTTAACCACTTGTACTTAAAATAAATCTGACTAATTCTAATTTACCTTAATCACAATCTTTTTCTTATTCTGAGGTCTTCTTGAGGTGAGATTACATGGCTGGTATGAAGGAATCTGAAAAAAAGGCAAAAACACATAAACTGAGCAGTAATATGCATGCCTATTCTTGCCTGTGCAGATGCAATTCTGATCATGGTAGACTCAGTCTTCAAAAGACAATCTCAGAGACTGTATGGGACTACCATCATTAACAATATATCGTGAACATTCTTAAAATTGGGACACCTACCCTTCTGTGCTTAAATACTGGGACACCTAAAAACCATTAATTTTCCATTTGGGACAAATGGAAAATTAATGGTTTTAGGTGTCCCAATATTTAAGCACAACCATAAATTTTCCATTTGGGATAAATGGAAAATTTATGCTTCAAGGTGTCCCAATATTTAAGCACAGTAGGGTTAACTAATTACTGTAGTTGTCTTAAAAATTTAATTAATATTTGGTGTATCTAAATATTTCAGATTTGTCTATGTTGATATGGTTTATGACTTTGAACTTATGATTTTGGTACATGTACTTTGACCCCTTAACTTTTACTTTGCAGTAATGCGTCTAAAAATGCAGATGGAACAGCCAACAGTGTAGGCCCAGATTGAACGGCTCCTTTAGCTATAATCTTAAGTGACTATAGATGGTATGTCAATATACCAGACTGCATGCGTGTGTTGGCTTGTCAGTCTTATGTGCTGACGACACTGTCTCATACATGTATCTGTATGGGCTCATACATGTATCTGTATGGGCCTAGAAAAGAGATTGCTAAAGGTTCATCAGGGTTGCCACTCATCCTCCACTTCAAAATTCCCTGACTTTTCCTTGATTTTTTTGCTGAAGTTTTCCATACCCTTTCACAGATCCAAAAGATGATTATATTCTTTACCTCAACAGTGCTACAGACATCACCAGGAAATTGATGTTAACTCTTAAAGGAACAAAGTTGCATTCCTTTAAGAGTATCCCCCAATGTGGGTGGAGATAAACACCTCCCTTTAGAAAAATACTGTTGTACATGTAGTAGTTGATTTTAGAAAAATTCCCTGACTTCTTCTCCCTAACCTTTTCCAGACATTTTCCCCTGACAGTGGCAACCACAGATACATACCTGACTGCCAATGTCTCCACTTTCAGTCATACTGTTCACCTGAAACACAGAGATGTACAGTGATTATTCAACAAAAGGGAAGAGTTCTGAAAAGCGCATGGTCTACAGATAATCCAGGAAAATTGTTTTACAGTTATGCAAAATATGACTTAACCCATAAAAAGTCTGACTCTTATTCTTCCGTGTTACACCTAATTTCCTTTAAGATTTCATTATCAAACAGAATTTTCTTTAAAACTTTGTTCTATTTATCTTTAAAGGGCAAATATTAAGGTCCTAATTTCACTAATTTATGAAAGTTCACTATTTTTTAGGAAAAACCTGTCAGTTTTACATAAAAAAAATATTTTTCCGTTCATTAATTAGCGTCTATAATTAATTACGACCCTGCATAGTTCCGAGAGTGACCTCCCTTGGATTTCGCGGTGTGACGTCATAAAGGCAGGAAACTTAACATAGTTCTATAGGCGTTCGCTGTTTTCAACATGGATATCGAGTTCGATAGCGATCTAAGCGATATTTCTGAGGCAGAATTCGATTCAGCTGCACCAATACGACCATACCAGTTTGAACCTTTGGTAAATCAACCTACAACAAGCGACGAGGACTCAGAAATTGATACCGAAATTCAGTCGGACTCGTCCTTTGATCATGCACCGGGTCAGGAAAACGAACCCGTTCCGGATGTTTTGACATGGTGAGATTTTTTCCTTTTGCCAAAATATGCGTGATAATGTTTTAATATGAAGCTATTTGCGAAGATGTTGCCAAAATATCCCGTCATTGTTAAAAATACGTCTGTATTATAGATATACCCCACCCACCTATTAGCGTATATGATAAGATCGTCTGATTAGAACTATCGGTCTTAAAAAATATTTGAAAATGATTATGCCAAGAAAAAAAAAGTTTGTGTCCCTCCTGATCATCCTATTGCTAAATCGTCGCCAATTCATCAACAGCTTAGCCTGTTTTGTTGGGAAAGAAGGAGATATGCATACTTCATTGTATGTGTCAGCACTGGTATTTAGAGGTGTGTACATCACTCTACCCTTTTCAGCCAAAGGGACTGAAATTCCTACAGTGAGCATGGCCATATTAAGATGAACCGGGTTTGATTTTAGTGCTCCAGTGTCCACCTTGGATGGATCACAGGACATTGACGTTTTAGCAATACAATAAAAAAGAGCACCCACAATGGCCCAAACACCATTTAAACTATATTATAGAAGCACCAAAGGTGTATTTATAGGTTTATTTATACCCAGCAGGCACATGACGTTGAAACGAAGTTCTACTAACGTCGATGCGCCGTTATGACGTTGCATCGACGTCAGTAAGACGTCATTTCGATGTCATGTGCCCACTGGGTAGACTGGGATTCCTTGCACTAGCTTGATTATAGAAGTCAATGACCTGTGGATGGATGGACGACTTGCGCTTTTGCGTTCTTTTCTACAGTATTTCAGTCATATCAGGACGATGGGAATGTGATAATGAAAGGCTGTGTGCAATGGAACCTGGTTTATGGTAGGAAAGATTCTCGCCTCAAGCGGGGCTCGAAACCAGTCTGCTAGATCGTAAGCTAGCACTTAACCCACTGAGCTACCGGGTCTCCTGTCCACCTTAGAAGCAGTTCACAGGTTTGAACTATGAAGGGCAACATTTTCAAGAAAACATCTGGGCTGTAGATTTCACAGTTGCATGCCTAAAATTCCAACTATTACAAGACTATACAAATTACAGACTTAAATTGCCAGAATCTCTCGCTGATAAAATTGGTATTCAATTCTGGACTGTGTGTTTTGTCCAGACAAGCCAGGAAAATTTGAAAAAATCTTGAAACCTGAATGAAAAATATCACAGGCACTACGGTCGAACCCTGATATGGTTAAAAGACCCTTCTGCAAATTTTTCGCTTGCTGACCTTGCATTCAAAGGGGCACAGGGCACGGTTCAGTCCTCCGCTTCTCCAGTTTTTCGGATGCGACTCTAAACTGAGGTTCTCTCTCCAAGATCTTAACCGTTAGAGGTTAAACTCAAGTCACTTGCTTGGTTGGTTGGTTGATTTGATGCTTAACATCCACACACAGCTAAGGTCATGTCGGGACGGTCAGTTAACCGATCCACACTATTCCTGGGCAGGCTTAGACCTCCTAAGCGGTTAACCGGTACTTAGTGCACATAGTTTTGCCAGTAACTGACAACTGGCCTTCTTGAATCAGCGGACGGAGAAACGGTAGTATGTGGCCAGACCAGGATTCGAACCCAGGACCTCTGACTTATGAGTCAGGTGCCCTACCGATTGTGCTATGTGGCCCGGCAAGTCACTTGCTTGAATCAAGCTGCTGTTCAAGTAGCACTAGCAGATATAAATTGATTCTCAGTTATAAGAACCTGCAATGGGTTTGATAGCTTATTCCTGCAGTGGATTAACGGTTACTGTTCGTGCTTTACAAGGTACAGAGGCCCACTAAGAATCTTTAACTACATATGGCCTTAAAAATTGGGTGCAACAGGAGATACATAGAAAATCAGTTGTATAGTTTCCTCGTGCTGCTGGGGACCTGTCAGTAGCCTTTCCTGTCAACCTGAAGAAGCTTTGTACTGATGGCTATTCATATCTATAGACCACAGCAAAGACTGTTCAGACTGTGCCAATGTTGGGTGCAAAGGCCACCAAACACTTGTTTATCAAGACACGGCTCAGTTATTGATGCAGATTAGGATAAATCCTATGGCTGCAGTTGCATTCAAACCACAGAGACGAGGAGCCTGTTTATGTCATATGGTAATGACAAGACAAAATACAATCTAAGATTGTGTGCTTTTGATTTCATGCCAAACTTTGTTTTGGGGCCTTAGGTATTTGGTAGTTAAGTGAAAGGCAACCGTAAAGTTCCTGATTCCCGTAAAGTTCCTGTTTCCCGATTAATTAAAACAAATAAACAACATATATTTCAAATACTTTATTGCTTTTGTGAAATAATGGTACATACAATACCAGAACCGATTACTCTATGTATTGTGACAGTATGACATGCAAACAGTGTAAACCCAGATCAGACTGCTACTGATCCGGATCTACACTGTTTACCATCTGGCTAGTTATTTTAGCACCTTTTCTGATAGCAAAGTGAACATGTTCAAATTACAGGTATTCAACAAGATTTGCAATTTTTAGAGAAAGGTTCTGGCTTTCATTTTCGAAATAACATAAATACAGTAGGAACTTCAATGGCTCGAATCCTGATGACTCGTTAACCCTGCCTGACTAGAACTCCTTCCTGGGTCCCTAGAGGTCACTTTATATAGAAACTAACCCTGGATGGCTAGAACTACCCTTGGCTGGAACTAATTTCATGGTCCCAAGCCTGTTCAAGGCATTGGAGTTCTACTGTATGTACATGTAACTGGGACAAACAAGAAACAGATTTTTGACTTTGCCACCTTTACGTCTGTTCAACAAAATATTATCTATGCTAAACTTTCAAAGACACAGAACAATTATAAACTTATATTTACAATATAACCTGCAAAAATCTATATATATGTACATATGTAGACCATACAAACAGAACTCTAGTTAGGAATATTCAGAGGATAATCTTTCTTATTTCTCACCAAAAATACACAAAACGGATACTCATTAGAATCCTCTTGATGAGGCAATTCTGATGAGTACCCATAGCATATCTTTTGGTAGAGTAAGATAGAAAATTCTCCAAAATTACCTTCAGATACTCCGCATATCTAGAACCCTGCCACATACATGTATGGTAGACCATGCAGAAAGATAACAATATATATGAGCCAGTCTCTGTGAAAACCGGGCTTAATGACATAAGAACAAAAAATTAATTAACTGCATCACTGTAAAGTAGTAACTTTTCTAAACATTTCCTGAAAATTTGAGATGGTTACCGAGATATAGACTACCGAGAGATGGTTATTTATTACCGAGATATAGACTTGAGAAGCTTACAGGTAGTGCAGTTTCTTTATGTGACGTTATTAACGTCATGCACGTATGTTTTGACGTCAACGTCACTACGTTTGTTTGAACGCGCTTCCCGTGCTTGTTACACAAACTAACTCGGACAAAAAGTGTGTTTGCTCATTTTCAATATGTATATCATAGTACACATATGACAATTTGCATGACTTAACATTCTTTCTCAAATGATAGGTCTTTATGATGGTATACCATCTGTTTTCAAGGCTTTGGGGTTACCGTGGAATAAGCGTTGTCATGGCAACATATGTCATATTTATGACTGGACTTTGTCTGAATTCATGGGCTTTCTGTTATATCTCAACACCGAAGGTATTTTCATGGAAATTAATAGAGGTCCGAAAACTCATTAATTTTGATGTTTTTCACCCGTTCACAACGTAATTATTACGTTATGTCATTAAGCCCAGTTTTCACAGAGAACGGCTCATATATATTTGCTATGTTACCTGCCAGGTCTGCATTTTTTGGCCATGTCCACGAAACATTTTAAGAACAGTGTTAGAAAGATTATGGTACATATTTTGCATATAACTTAAAACATACTATGTGTCTGAAAGCCTCTGATCAGTTTTTTATGTACCAAGTGCATATTCTTGAAAAATAAAAAAAAACAAAATCATTAATATTTTTTTATTTTTCTCACCAAACTGACAATAGTACAGGTAACAATAAGAGGATAAAACATTCTTTTCCGTGTTTTAACGTTTGCCAAGCCCGTGTGTATTATCGTGTTGCAGCCTGAACCAAGAGCGGTGAGGGTTGCAACATGTTAATACACGAGGGCTTGGGCAAATGTTAAAACAGAGGATAAGCATGTTTTATCTCATTGTTATATACCTTCTTATGGATGCCATCTTGATTCCACAGCTCTGCAGACGACACAAATGCGGGCTTTAATGGTGTTTAAGCCCTGGCACACCCGTGTTTTAACAGTGTTGAAGCCCTGTGTCAGCGATTCTGTCGCATTGCGACAATTAAAATTAGAAGGAAGCTATTAAAATGCTGTCGATTACAACAAGGCTGGTTTCTATAGTAAAGTCTCATTAGATATATATAACAATAACTAATATACTAGAGGTAGCAATGTCTTTGTATCCGCTAATGCAGCTTTTGTACTGACCATAAGGTTAATCATAAATGCACATAAATGAATTGGCTTAGAATGATATTTGTCACGACTATTGTTTGAATAAGAATTAGCAGGATAAATGCCATGCTAAACCGAGATGAGCATGAAAAAGAGCCAAATTCTCTCCCCCCCCCCCCTTTTCTAACAGCCTTAAAACATTTGAGAAAGGAATCCCCCTTGATCATATTGAATGGATAATTAGGTTTTTGGCAGCTGTTTACTATCAGCAGTATCCAGTTACAGTGTTGCTGGCTAGGCTTAACTACATTTACCCTCTGACATTGTTTTCACAGGAATGAATAAGCAATGTAGACCCTGATCAGACTGCTCAATGGTGAGCAGTCTCACCAGGCCCTACACTATTGTCAGAAGCACCCAGCTATATGTAGTTAACCATTACTGCTTCTTTAATTTTTAGGTGTCTTTGCAACAACTGTCAAACTATGCCAACCCTGGAAGAATCAAAGTGTTGTCAAAACACAAATGTGGTAGACGGGAAGCTTGAAGCAGAGAACATCAGCTGCATAACAGAACATGATGGGTTCAGGGCTAACTGTCTCAATATTCATGTACTAGAAGCTTCATATTATGACTATGTCCTACAATCTGGACTGCCAGAAGAAAACCAAAGGATACACGAGTAAGGCATTTTTGGATATGTACATGTATCCCCAGCCACTTGATGGGACCCCATAATTCTGTACTTTGTCCAGTTCTGTCTTTACATTTTCGAAGCTGAATAGCTATAAATGACGCCGCAGATTCCGGATAAAATCTCAAAACATAATGATTTCCGACTACTGGTTACAAGCCAACGTTTGTACTCTCGATTCAACCCTATGAAAACCGAAAGAGATTCTACATGTAGTTCGGATACTGTGTTACATGAACAGTACTACTTAGACCACTTTCCAAGTCCATTACACATTTTACACTAAATCTGTTCATTCTCCTGCGGAAACTCATCATGTGTAATGTCCATTTTAGATGGACTGTTAAACTATCGGAGAACCGTAAACTTTGATGCATTTCTCTAAAATGCAGTGCATATAGCATCGTATAAAAATTTCAACTGAATCTTTACCCAGCCTTCAGCTGCAGAACTTGACTTTTCACTTGTCACTGGGGCAAGGCTTGAGAGCCAGAGTGATCAAGAGAAACACTAGTCAATTGAGACCTGTCACAGATTTTTAAGTCTGCAGAGATCGATCTCTGCAGACTTAAAAATCTGTGACAGGTCTCAGTTCACTAGTGTTGTATCTTGATCAATCTGGCTCTCAAGCCTTGCCCCAGTCACGTATCTTGATCACTCTGGCTCTCAAGCCTTGCCCCAGTCACAAGTGAAAAGTCAAGTTCTGCAGCTGAAGGTTGGGTAGTTCTTCTCCAGGGTAGGCAGGGCTCTAGGTAAGAGGGAGTATTTGGTGATTATTATGGATAATTTTAGTTTATTCTCCATAAAACCATGTTGCCAACTCGATGAGACGGTTCAGATGAGGGGTCACAACATATAGTTTCACTTAAAGATAAGAAAAATTCTCCTTCAATTATCATCAAATACCCCCTCTTATCTAGAGCTTTAATAGGTTACTGGTCTTCACCTGCCTTTCATTAATTTTGCAACTCATTAGTGAACTATTCAGAAAAGGCCATAAAACCCAGTTAAAGAAGACAGAACCATAAGAATACATTTATGAACACAAACTTATCAGACTCCACAAATGCACGGGCTGATGTTTATTGAACATGTATAAACTACAGTTTTGTTCTTTTTTCAGACTTTATCGACACATCGCATATTGACGGTTCACCAGATGGGTTTATGGTCTTTTGGGGAAGAGAATCAGGAAAGTGATACCCTCCTGTGCTGTGGTAGCAATCAGGGAAGCATTTCCATCAGAAGAGTACTGTGGTTTCCAATATCCCCAGTGATGAGTTTCCGCAGCAGAATGAACAGATTTAGTGTAAAATGTGTAAATACAGTCCAACCTGTATTAAGCAAGCACTTTTTCTGTATTAAGCAAGCACCCAAGGGTTAAGCAAAAAGTGCTTGCTTAATACAGAGGAAATTTATACAGGGAAATTTAATGTTAACTGGGGTTTTTTTCAGGAACTGAAATCATGCTTGCTTAATAAAGGTTGCTATTATCACAGGGTATAATCGATTCCGCCAATTTTCGCTTCCTGCAGAGACTGTACATCATATTTGGCTTCCGCCGAGACTGTCCACGAACTCTTGCTTCCTGCCGAGACTTCTGTACATGATAAGTGGCTTCCTGCAGAGACTGTCCGTGTGATTCTGCTTCCTGCCGAGAGCCTCGGCAGGAAGCAGAATCACGCGGACAGTCTCAGCAGGAAGCCATTTCTCGAGGACAGTAGTCTCTGCAGGAAGCAAGAGTTCGTGGACAGTCTCGGCAGAAGCCAAATATGACGGACAGTCTCTGCAGGAAGCGAAAATTGGCGGAATCGATTATACCCTGTGATTATGACAGGTTTCACTGCAAGTTTTTTTAAGTACAATGTATTTCTATGATTTGAATCTGGCAATGTGCCTCTGGATTACATCTTGCTTCTTTGGTCTTGGTCCAGGCGTACTTTGGGCAATTGGTTTTGGGGTTGTAATGTGGCTGTTGGCCCGATTTGCCTTGGCGTAGCTTTTGTTGAGCTTCCTGTTCTGTAGCAAAGCCACCATTAATTTGTCGACATAACCTGTAAATAAAAATGTTATTCATGTAAAAGAAAAGATAAATAAAAGAAGACTTCATGATCAATGTGTTTTTATTATCAATGGCATACATTATTATTATTATTTTCATAATTGTTGCTTTTCATGAGAACTGTAGCTAGGGAAAGTACATGTTCTCATGGTTTTCCATGTGGATAACTGATCATCCCACCATGACCATAATTGTTTACTGGAACACAAGAACTGGTGAATAAAGAAAAGTGGATAAACAGGCCTGAGAAAAACTGTAGACCCAGAGCAGGCTGCTCCTCTGATATGGGTTTGCATTGTGTAAGTCAGCCTTTAAACCAATAAGTAAAATGAACAGAATGTAAAGTTATCCCAGTGCTGTGAATAATTAGTGAGCAACATTATTGTGTTGCACTTTATATCATAAAAAAAGGAGAAGGATGCCAATCTACCTACCTCAAAAAAATTTCTGGACTAAAACTGCAAACAAATTATTTATCATTCATGGCCTGAAACCTATAGTACTGGTTTGGTTTCAGTTAAAGTGGACAGGCAAGCTATGTGGTAGTTCCTGTTTAAGTGTTACTGAACTTACCAAAGGTCTGACAGGTCTTGATTTCTTTGGCTATAGCTTCTCCTCGTCGTGACTTTGGATATGATATGCGGAATTGGGGCTGTCCATTTTTTGTCAAAGCCTGATTTCGTCCAGAATTTTCGTTGAAGTGAAGTGCTGCTAAAGCTAGCCTGAAAACAAAACAAGAAACTTAAAACGTAAGCCTTAAATAGAAGTAATTGTTCACTAAAAATCACTGTATACCCCTGTAAACCCTATTTTTTTACAGTAGAAATGGGGTCTATAAGAGTATACAGTACATGTACATTATGATATTTCTCGGTTTGGCTGTTTTCAAACCTCCATTGTTTGTACTTTTCTTTATTTATCCCTTCTTACACTCTCATTATATAGCCTAGTAGTTGGTGAGATCAAAAACAAAGAATTAACTATATGTACCCTATCAGATTATGTCATCAATAAAAAACTGAGCAGCCAATACATCTTCGCAACTCATCTGTTTTCAGTAACACAGAGAGTGTATGGATAGCCAAGAATACATTATTTTTCAGACATCAAATGTTTTGCGCAGTGTCCTTTGGGAGTTCTTTTCTGTGGACATGCCATAGTACTATACATTTCCAAATGGCTTGCAACATACAGTGGTGCCTATATTTCTGAGTCACACTGTTGTCAGAAATATGTGCCGACAGAATGTAAATGGTACTAACCTTGCTTCCATCTGGGAATAGAAGTAATGGACGGACTTGGAAGCAAAGTGACACACAATGTTATGGAAGGATTCCAACGATGAGGTCTGTTCATTTGGTGATAATTTTTTCACATCTTGGACAAGCAAACGTCCTCTGACAACTTTCTCCATCTCTGCATATGGCTTATAACCTGCAAAAAGTCAAGCAGCAATACAGACTAAGCATTTTTGTTCAGTGGGCTTTGGGAACTCTGTAAGTCTTTACCCCTGTCAAGAACTACAAATTATGATCTAAGATGGGGCATTATAGTTCATGTATATGTATCAATAATACTGAAACAAGCACCATTCACATATTCTGGAGTCAAATGGAGTAATCATGTTTTATGGGTTATAATAGTTCAAGTATATGCAACTTTGGCCTTTTTATGCTACATTCTAACCAGAAGAATCCATATTCCAATGCACTGGCTTCCTAAGGAGAGAATTTACACCAATGTATTCCCAAAAGTAAATGAATAAGGGGGCAAAGCCTAATTTGCCAACATAGTGGTTTTGCCTGTAAAAATTCTAAGCTGAACTTCCCTGATAGTACATGTACGTACCTGTCTCACTGCAAAGTTTTGAGCATCTGTCAGACATTGTTAGATAAATGATGAAAATGCACTTGAAAATCCCTATTTTCTGAGCAACAAAATTTTTGTCCAACATGTCCGAAAGTCAGTTTTCCATAGTCTGGTAATATATTTATGCACAAGAATTTCGCGGAATGTGGTGTCTCCCCTGTCAGGGCTTTGTGAAACTGACCTAAAGAAAGCTTATGCCGCCGACGTGACAATGTCCGTTCAAGACACATGTACCTTTAGAAAAAGTATCTGTGTATGTAAGAATCTTGAAATGCTCCGCATCTGATAATTACCTTTCTTCATCCAATCTCTTTCCTCTAAGTCGCCATGTTCACATTTAGGGAATTTATCTCCATGACCTTCATGGACGTTGGTAACATGATTCAGGATGGACAGCCATTTTTGTTGAACCAGCTCACCATCACCACCGCTGGAGCTGGCACACCAGTACATGTGGTTGCTCACGGACCGTGCCCACTCCTTCACCTTCTTGCAGCCTTTCTTCCTTCCCGCTACTTCAAGCTTCTTGTAGACACCTTACAAAATAAGAAGTTTCAACTATAGAACTAAACTTTACTGAGCAAAATCAAGTACGGTATTATATTTCAGCAATGTTTATATGATTATGTATTAACACAGGGTATAAACCAGTCCGCCAATTTTCGCTTCCTGCAGAGACTGTCCATCATATTTGGCTTCCGCCAAGACTGTCCACGAACTCTTGCTTCCTGCAGGGACTACTGTCCTCGAAAAATGGCTTCCTGCCGAGACTGTCCGAGTGATTCTGCTTCCTGCCGAGAGCCTCGGCAGGAAGCAGAATCACTCGGACAGTCTCTGCAGGAAGCCATTTATCATGCACAGAAGTCTCGGCAGGAAGCAAAAGATCGCGGACATTCTTGGTGGAAGCCAAATTTGATGTACAGTCTCTGCAGGAAGCAAAAATTATCAGAATCGATTATACCCTGTGATTAAGTAGTCCTTGAACTGGGCAAAACAGTGCTGTTGGATCGACAAGACCTGTCACAGGGACAGGATAGCTCGCCTGACAGCACCTTGCCCATCACATAAAAACTTTAACGTAAAACTTTAACATTTTGCTGACGCCGACGCCCGGGGTAGTACAATAGCTCTTCCTGAACTTCGTTCAGGCAAGCTAAAAATTACATTTCGTTTAATGCACATTTTCAATGAATGTCTTAAGTCCTGAACTGTGTTTTAAGTTTCAAAATCCTGACTAAAATATTGCTGAGGCAGAAGCACAAACAGTACCATTAAAGTGTGACTGACTGACAGACAGCTACAACATTTATGAATGTGAGTGCTGTAATGTAATCTACAATGAAAGTATGAAATTTGTCGTCACTGTTGACAACCAGTTTGCTATTAACAGCTGGTTGTCAATAGCAAACATTTGCTATTGACAGCTACATGTACATGTCATACTAGCCACATCTTACATGTATCTAATTACCTTTAGCTACATGCCACACATCAAACCAATGTTGAATGCCCGGCTTTTCATCTCTCATAAACTTTTTCACTGATGAATGGCGGTCTGTGATGAGGTGACTAACTACTAGGCCATTGTCTTCTGTCAACCATTCCAAGGACCTCTTCAGGCCTTCAAGTTCCATTGCGTGTGAGCTGCGGACTTCATTACTCTGAAATTATGATGTAAACAGGGCTGCAGATAAGGAGTAACTGATGATAATTTTGGATAATTTTCTATTTATCTTTCTCTACTAAAATATATGTTATGGGTACTCATACTACTTATTAGAATCGCCTCAGCAAGGCGATTTTTAATGAGTGCCCATTGCATATATTTTTTCATGAGAAATAAGAAAAATTATCATCTGAATACTCATCTTAACTACATGTAGAGCTCTGGTAAATGAATATATATGCACACTGGAGAAAAGCCCCACATCCACACTGTTTTAACAGTGTCAGAAGAAAACTGCAGGAGTCCTGAGTAATCTGGAAACCAAAAGGTTTACAGACGAATGAATGGACAGACAGACCCTGAGGGGCGTAATATAATAAGACCGTTTCTCAAACGGGCATGTAACAAGTTGCTTTCATTTCGTGGATACTGTGCCTCATGAAATCTTTACTAGCATGTACACTTTGATCAGGCTGATCTCCTTTTCCATATAGTCCTCATTTCTCCATTTTTACAGTTTGCTACAGCTGGGCCAAGCATAAAAATATTTAGTTAGCATTTGCCAACCCAGGAATTTTTACAGGGTCAGTAGGTCAGCCTTTTTTTCCCTGTAAAAGTTGAAAATAGCCCTTATACAACACAAAATGTTACACATTGTAACACTGTTACACAAATTATTATTTAACATTGTTACACTAATTATCCATAAAACTAATATGTCATCCTACAGTTTTACCTGCAAATAGTGTACCCAAAATGTGCTGGTGAAAAGGCAGCCAGTGTAGACCCAGATCAGACTGCTTCCAGAGACCCAGATCTGGAAGCAGTCTGATTTGCGCCTACAATGTTTACTCAGGCTCATTTGTCTTAAATTTAGAGCGATCAAAATGAATTTGCCTTTTATAAAAAAAATACCTGTATGCTGTCTCATACAGCCTAAAAATTGGGGGTAGGGAGGATTCTGGTGGGCAAGCATTTTACAAATGGATATAATTGAATTTTTGGCCGTGTACATGTATGTAAAAATAAGGATTAGTCAGGCTTTGAGGATATTGTGAAGATCAAAATTGTCTGTACGGTACCTGTATAAGCTGTATGTCTAACACCATTCCCACTTCCAAATCTATAATAGTGTATGAGCCGTATTTTGCTGTGTGACCAGGAGAGCAGCATCTCATGTCCCCAGCCAGCCGAAGATCTCTTCCTTGTTCTTGAATGGATGTAATCATTGCCTCTTGATGATTCTGCCACACTTCCAATATAGTTGGTGTAAGATAAGCTGACTGAATCGTATTATATGTGCTTACACTTATGTTTCTGACACTCATAAAATCAAGGACGCGCAAGAATTTTGCAGCACTTCCTCCAGAAAACATAATCCCAGCACTCAAGAGTAGGTTCCCCATTGGTAAATTTCCTGACATGGGCTGACTTCTCCAATCTGTTGAAATACCACATGAAACACATTTTATTGTACACACTAAGCATGTTCCTGAGACTTTCTTTTCCACACATGTGCTGGACCCACACAAAACACACTGTTTCAATAACTGATCCAGGCATGATTCAAACACAATATATTTTGGTTCTTTGGCCTCATTTATTTCATTATCAACTATCTCAACTTCCATGCTTTCATCAGATTCACTGTCATCTTGTGGCTCCCAGTCTGGGTCTCTGGGATCATCTGATCCGACCGACATCAGACTCTCATTTAATTCATCATCTGGTCTGTTTGATAAAGATGGCAGGTTTAGAAGTCGCTTGGTCTGAGTCCCCATGTCAGCTGTTTTCACACCACACTGAACGGTCATGCTCCTTCTTTTCTGAAACCAAATTGAAAAAGATGTGTTTGTTTGTGATATTGTTTAGTATCAAATCCCAGTAAACAACTGTGATAATGTTGGTACAGTACTACAGTTTTTTTTTTTTTTGCCCAGAAACCAACACTGCCCTTTCCTTTATCACTGGAAGTGAGAGACTGACTTCTGTATACCATAACTCCATGTAAAAGCTACATGTACCAGGCCGAGCAATACGAATTCATACAATGCCATGAAAATGTACAATGTACAAGCTAAGAACAGAATTATGTGAATGTATGCGAGTTGCAACAGACAAAATTAATGTATACTCATAATTTCATAAATAATAGATTAATTTCATAAATAATAGATGTGAATAAAAGCCCAAAAGAATATCCCTGCCACTGCAGTTTTCTCATCTGGGTCTACTTCAGATAAGACAGGACTAAGAGATCTACAGTTGAACCTCCATGAACAGTCACCTGACAGCAAAAGCCACCTCTGTAACAGCCGGCTTTAAATATGCCCAAAGTGCAGTTTTACTATACTATTATTATAACCTCTCCATAGTGGTCACCTCCCTACAACAGCCATTTTTATGCCCTGTCTTGGATGGCTGTTGTAGAGAGGTTGCACTGTACCAGACAAAATCTCAAAATCTTACTGACGGTCTGAATCTGATTTTGCAAATTTGTAAATAAAAATCTGCCACCAACGGTCACCTCTAAACAACAGTCACTTTTGATTCCCACCTTTTGATTGCTTATTTTCACCTCTGCCTGGCAGTCACCTCTTTTTTTTTTGGTCAGCTGAACATTGCCATTTCCAGTCAGTTATGTATGGTGGATCTCTTACCCACTAAGGAGGTTAACTTATATGGACAATGTATGTATATCTATGGTAAATGTGAAGGTTACACAAAATATTTATGCTTACAGACATTTACATCATTAAACCTGTAGCTTTACGAGTCTTTTTCCCCCAATTCTGACAGGAATATTGCCAATTTGATCAAAATATGTCACAACTAAATATTCAAATGTTAAATTCTGGCAAACGGTCTCCAAGTATCTAAATTTTCGCTATCTGCTATTCCTGACTGGTTCTAAATATGTTTAAATGATCAGAATATTGAGCAGTTTAAAGCATACAGGTCTATAAAGAAATAAGCATCTCTTCTTTATGACCAAAAAAATCAATGATTTTTCCCAGACATACCAAAATTGGACCTGTTCCCAAGAGGTTGAAAATCTCCCTTAGTTATACATGTAAGAAAAAAATGGTCAGGTTCTGCTTCCAACATTATTAGTCCTTTATTATATGTATATGGAATTACAATTTTATATTCTTCCAGGATTTCAAAAGTTGTTCAGTATTGTAATTTGATGTGTTCAGTTATATGTCATCCTGCTACATGTATCTATATCCACTTCAAAGATGGCAAGACATAGAAATGTTGGTGGTTCCGAATTCTAGACATCAGTTTTAGCAGCATTTTATGCATGTAATGTGTTATGAGCCAGGGACTATACCTTTTAGTGTTGATAGGGAAACATGCATATACAGGGATATTTCTGGCCGATAGACATCATGGGCCTTTTGAAGGAAATTCTTTTGTAAATTAGGTATACAACAAGACTTCCCTATACCTTTACATTGTAAAAAGGCCCATATGGTTTCAAGAAAAGGGCCTTTTGGAAAAATTATGGGCCTTTTAGCACAGGGCCCCTTCCAGAAATATCCCTGCATTTACAGAATACTTACAACAAGATTATAAGGTGTCTGGGTGCTGTAGTGACAGTACTGTGTCTGATCTGGTCTCTGATCTTTGGCCTTCTGGCTTCCACTGGCTGAGCTAAAAGAGTTGGTACTGGTGTCGCTTGAGGTTAATGTTGGCAATTTTGGAACAGTAGCCGTCAGATCCGCAAACCAGGACAGCGGGCAACCAGCAGTGGACTGGACTGTATGGCAGGTATCTGTAGTTGTCATAGCATTTGTTGTAACCACTGAAGTTGTGACAATAGATGTTGTGATAGCTGCAGTTGTAAACCCATCATATGGCAGGAGTGGAATAGCTGTAAATGGCCCAGAGTTTTCAAATGTCTCATCAGTTTCCATGGCTGTATATGAGGAAGATTCGGCCTATTTCAAAATAGAAACAGACACATGCTTGTATTGGAGTAAACATGTACATGTATCTTGATAGGAAGTAAAGTACAGAATTTCTTTCTTCATTTTAGGAACAATGTATGTACCTAGTTTATAATGACCACATGCATATATGTATGTACATCAAAACTGAACTGGCAAGTTTTCTTTTGAGTCTCATGAAATATTAGGACACATCAGACTGCCAGTAGCATAGAGGATAGTTCTTTTTAGAGGCATTTGTTGTGGGTTCCCTTAACAATCAGTTCACCGAAGCAACTAATCAGTACCCACAAATATGCAGTTCTAAGAGGTCTGGTGAAAACCAGCTGTCAGCAGACTTTCTGGTGACAACCAGCTGTCGCTTGACCAAAAAGTATGGTGACAACCGGTTTTCACTAGACCTAAAAGTCTGCTGTCAACCAGCTATATTTTCAAATAAAGCTGTGGAAAAACTGTCCTGGAATAAGAATAATAAATTTCCTTTGATACTGAATAACTATTAAATGCATATAGCTGGCATTTTAAGTAATATTTTTTTTTCTATCAACTCATTTCATACAAGATATGATCATAATCTGCCGATTATAATGTCTTCAAAAAACAAAACTGAGTTCCCATTACATGTATGTGGACCCTGTTTCCATTAGATAAAATTATTTTCAAACCTTTTATGCTTGACACTATAGTATACATCGGCATGATGGTTGTACAGATAAGAATCCTTATCAGCAAGACGGTCGTGTGGATAAAAATACTTATCGCCAAGACGGTCGTGCGGGTAAGAATCCATATCAGCACAACGGCAATCTGATCTTCTATAGGCAATGCAGCAACCATCCAGAAGCTTTATGATTATATTTAATTTTTATCATTTTTTGAGATATTAAGCCTTATTTGAACTAGATGGGGTGGGGAATACCTGGGGTACCCGATCAGTGTCAATAAATGCGTCTTATCTTAGGGAACAACAATGCATATTGTTTAGGGGTGGGATTCTGATCAGTTTCTGAGTTGCTTTACGTCCACGGTAAACAGCTATGGTCATGTCAGGACGGTCAGTTTTAACCTAACCACACTATTCCTGGGCAGGCTTACACCTAAGCGGTTTCACCAGTACTAAGTGCATACACTTTCGCCAGCAACTGACAACTGCCCTTCTTGAATCAGCGGAAGGAGAAACTAAAGTATGTGGCCAGACCGGGTTTCGAACCCAGGACCGCTTGACTTATGAGTCAGGTCATACAGATTGCGCTACGCGGCCTGGCTGTATATGGTTTAGGGGTGGGGATATGAACGTTAGGCCTTTTATGAAGTGAACTGGTGGGGTATGCCACAAAGACCCCCCTCCCCCCCCCCCTCCCCGTCCGTGTCTTTGGATGCATCTTCTCATAAGGAACAAGAGAGGGGTCATTTTTGGACCATCAGCGCTTTTTATCCCGAGTCAAATTATCTGTGGTCATTCCATGTAAACGTTACTGTCGAAGATACAGATCTGATAAAGTACCATGTGTGTCACGAAAACCCATTACTTTTGAGCAGTCTTCCAGATCAGAATTGTTTACTGGTAATGGCAAATGACATAACTCAGAAAGCTGATACAAACGAGAATCATTATTAAATTGATAATATCTCTGTTTCTTCAAAAACTGCTCCTCATAATTCTTATCCATCAAATTTGCATTTGGAAGATTTTTATTCACATCGACTGAACGACAGTGTGAAATTTCCAAACAAACCCAAATCTGCAAATCATACCCGCAATTTGTATTATATGACCGAAACTGGAAAAAATGTGTAGAATATTACGAGAAACGTTAAAGACAACAAATTTCGCACCTTTAATCCGCCTATGATCTCCTGCCTCTTTTTTTTTCCCAAAATGGCAGCTGCCGATGGCCGCTCTTTGGGTGCTGTTTTTTTCGGCTTTTCAAAGATCGTCGGCACTGCATCAGGCTTCAGTCTAACTCTGCGAACACCGCCGTATCCTATTTGTTCAGCAAATGTTGGGTGAATGATAAACTGATTCTCATCAAAATGTTTGATACACAGTTTGGAATGGCTGTTTGGCGCGAAAGTCTTGGTTGCAGATTGCCCACGATTCAATCGGTCAATCCACAGCTTCCTACGTTTAGGATCCTTTGGAAACGTAAACATACTGATCCTGTGAACACCAGATTCTGTGTTACATCCATAGGCTACACATAAACTCATTTTATCCTCAAAAATCTCACGAATTTATTAATGTACACACGCGGTTCCACGCTCTCAGACTTTCAGACCTGCCGATATGACGTCACATGGCGCTCCGGCCGCAAAGGGAAGTAACCCAAACAAGGGCCGATAAGCCAGTCGCTGTTTAGGAACGGTAAATCACCGGGTTAATTAAAACTTGGATTATGGCACTTTGGCCCCTGAAAATCACGGAAACTGATACAAAACCTCCATGCATACATAAAATAGTGTAAATTGAACAAAATTTGGGAGCGAATCATAATTCTTTGCTATTTGCCCTTTAAACAGGAATTTAAATACCAGTAACTAAATCCATCGAAATGGCTTAGCTAAATTTTTCCCTTTGTTCAGCAGTGAAAAATGGAAAAACTTGATTCAAGTACAGACTTGGCTTAAGAAGTAGGGTATGTGAGCAAGGCACTTCCATTCTATTTGTTTATCTCATGTACATATTGTTGTCACTGCTATTTATACAAATATTGTTTAAACCAAGGACTCAAGTATAACCTTAGCCATTGCCATTTCCTGATACAAAGCTCCAAAACTTATTTAAACTTACGTAAAGATGGGCTAATGGATAAATGGACAAGTGATTGGTAAGACAAACACTACATACACCTCAACATACTTATCCTGCCTGGGACACAATAATTATTGGTGAAACTGAAGCCAAATCTTATATTTATTGCCAAAGCTTGCATGCAATTCTTATCCTCAAGCTAATAAAAACTCAAACACAAATCTTATCTACTTCATAAACTACACAAACAAATGCTACAAGGTACAAACCTCGGTCTGTTCAAGAGCATCAAACAAGCTTTTTTGTGAAGCTGATCCTGATCCGGAACCATATCCAGGACCATTGCCCTGGTATTCATGTCTGAGTCTGTCTACAGAGACCGCGTCATCTGTAAATATGGAACTCAAAATTATTCATTTGTAAAATCTTTTAAATCTGTGCTCAAGATAAGAAGGGGTAAAACTGATAATTTAGACATAAATTTCCTTACTTTCCCGTAAAAAAGTATGTTGTGACTCCTCATTAGAACTGTCTTGCCAAGATGGTTCTAAAGAGGATTCACAACATAGAATTTTGTTGGGAAATAACAAAAAAAAATATCAAGGAATTATCCCCAAACCATTCTTATCTGGAGCTCTGTGTTAAATGGCAAAAAGTATTTTTTTCAAATCTGAATCACTTTAGATTTTCCAGGCAAAAATCTTACTGCTCTTAACCAGTAGTTTGATCACAGAGTCAGCACAGCTTGTCTCTAGTTGTCCTGACAGGATAAATAGGCCTCTATCAACAATAGACAGAGGAATGGCATAAGAAATGTGACTGCCATAGTTATCTAAAGGATGCATTGGCAGCCTTATGTTTCAAAGAACTGAGAGATATATTCTAAGTTTGAGCTCAATACAGTCAGCAATATCACTCCTACCAGATCTGTCCCATCCATATAGTTGGAAAGCAAGGCTGAAGTAAACAGTGTAGACCCACAGGGCTCTAGATAAGAGGGAGAATTTGGTGATAATTAGGGATAAATTTTTGTTAATTCTGCATAAAAACATGTTGTGACTCCTCATCTGAACCGCCTCGACAAGACGGTTCAGATGAGGGGTCACAACATATGGTTTCAATGAGAAATAAGAAAAATTATCCTTCAATTATCATCAAATACTCCCCCTTTTCTAGAGCTCTGGACCCAAATCAGTCGCCGGGCCGGGTGGCGCAATCGGTAGGGCACCTGACTCGTAAGTCAGAGGTCCTGGGTTCGAATCCCGGTCTGGCCACATACTTTCGTTTCTCCTTCCGCTGATTCAAGAAGGGCAGTTGTCAGTTACTGGCGAAAGTATGTGCACTTAGTACTGGTTAACCGCTTAGGAGGTCTAAGCCTGCCCAGGAATAGTGTGGTTAGGTTAACTGACCGTCCCGACATGACCTTAGTTGTTTACTGTGGACGTTAAGCATCAAATCAACCAACCAACCAACCCAAATCAGTCTGCTTCAAGAAGCAGCCTGATCTGGGTTTATACTTTTTCCCAGCAGCAACTGACAAGCTACTTTGACAGGATTAATAAAGGGAGGGGGGGGGTCTCCATAAGGGCTATTTTCTGGTTACAAATGGATTTTCACCAAATCTCACCAATCTCTACTTGTAAGTGTTGGCTTTCATATACTGAAATACTGATCTCATCGAAAGTGCATTTTGAGTGGAGCGCAGTGTCAAAGTGGGTGGGGTAATTCCACCCCATACCTTACCATGTATCATTTTTTTCAATTATCTCTACAAGTATCAATGGCTGATTTACCATTATGATTTGAAATAATACAGGCATATATGCTAATTAATTGGGTTATACAGGGTGTCCACAATTTGAGTAAAGCAAATTTCCCTGACATTTCCCTGACGTTTCCCTGACTAAAAACAAATTTCCCTGACTAATGAGTTTGTATTTTGCACGTAAAGTTCTGACATCTGTTGGCCTCTCCCCTACAGCCAACCCTTTCCATCTTTTACTTTACCAACTGTAATTGTTTTACTCTTTATACATGTATTTTTAATTTTGTTTTTTGTTTGTTTTTTCTTTGAATTTATTTTCTATTTTTCTTTTTCTACATACATACATGTACATGTATTTTCAAAAATTATACTGTTGGATGAGTGCTTGAAATTAAATGCATGACATAATACAGGGAAATCTGTTGGCCTTCTACTCCCCTACAGCCTTTACTACTTTTTTTACTACCAATTGTCATTGTATTACTCTTGGTATTTTTAATTTTGTTTTTTAATTGTTTTTCTTTGATTTTGTTTTCTATTTTTTTTCTTTTTCTACATACATATACATGTATGTACATATATTAACAAAAGTAATCTATACTGTTGGATGTGGTGCTTGAAATTAGATGCATGCCAAAATGGACAAAAATACAAACAAATCAAAAAAGATTTATATCTCTTCATAAGTATACACTTCAAAAATGAAATTGATATAAGTTGTTTTAGGCACTTCAAAATTTAATGATACAAGGCTGTTTTATATCATTAAAATTTCCAAGGGCCTAAAAAGACTTACATGTATATCAATTTGATTTTGAAGTGCATACTTAGGAACAGATATAAATCTTATTAGGTTAACTTGTATTTTGTCCATTTTGGCATGCTAATCCACAATGTCCTTATCCACAGAGTTAACTGAGCTCCAAATCATAGAATAACTGGTCAATCATATAAAAGATAGTTGGTTGGTTGACTTGATGCTTAACGTCCACGGTAAACAACTAAGGTCATGTCGGGACGGTCAGTTAACCTAACCACACTATTCCTGGGCAGGCTTAGACCTCCTAAGCGGTTAACCAGTACTAAGTGCACATACTTTCGCCAGTAACTGACAACTGCCCTTCTTGAATCAGCGGAAAGAGAAACGAAAGTATGTGGCCAGACCGGGATTCGAACCCAGGACCTCTGACTTACGAGTCAGGTTCCCTACCGATTGCGCTACCCGGCCCGTCTATAAAAGATAGAATGAAATTTAACTAATACCAACAAATAAGAATGTTTTAGTTGCCACATATTAAAACATACATGCACATGTTGTACAGTAAGTTTTCTTAACATATCTTAAATTTTAAGCAATGCATATGATACTAAATTCTATCAGTTAGAAATGTTGACAACTTATCATTTGTAGACATTTAGTGTATAGAGTCAAAGTGAAAGACTAAATAAACACAACAGAAGATGAAGTGTTACAAAGCAAACAAGAAACCACAGTCAACAGTACTGAAAATGAGAAAAATAACATAATTTTCATAAGTGACTTATAGCTCAAGCGAAGGTAATACAACCACCACCATGACCAATTCATATTGCATTAAGTGGTTTGGTACAGAAGAAGGGTATGTGGTATGGTACAAAATCTTGCACATACCATACCAGATGCACAAACTTGATAAAAGATACTAAAACTGAGCTTTGTTTGGAGAATCCTTCTCAATACAGTCCAGTCATTTTAATTATTTTTATAATTATTATTATTATGATAATAGCCAAAAATGAAGAAACTGCCTTAGCCTTTACTCTTGATGTTTTTATCATTCACCTGTTATTTCAAAATTCCCTGACTTTTCCCTGACTTTTTGCTTCAATTCCAAAATTCTCTAACAAATTTCAAAATTCCCTGACAATTCCCTGACCTTGAAAAAATATTTTTTTCCCTGACTTTTTCCCTGCCTGTGGACACCCTGTTATATAACTTACCACTGTTTGCTTATTTAGTACCAGTATATGAGCTTATAAGTGGTAACAGGAATTTTACTTATTTTTGCATCTCCATCTTTACGAAAAACCACAATTTTTCTTTATTTGTTCAGATATATGCAGGAACCTTTGCAATTATATTAATGTGATAGTGTGCATTGCAGAATTATGAGAAAACTATTCTAGGCATATCAAAACCTGGATTATCTGCCCTTGATTCAAGAAAATATAAGTTATTAAATTGGAAATATAAAATCGAAATTCTACTCTGGAAGGTATATTTCTGATGGATCTTTTGCTCATGTTTCTACTTTTATACTGATTGTTGAGCTTTCAGATCCATGTGGTGCCCATGATATTACACAAGAACTGTAACTGAACACCATAGCTCATCCTGCTATATGCCACTTAATAACATCACATGCAAGATATTATTTTCCGACCAAAAGTTTGATTTATGGATTTTAGTTACTGATATATCGAATGTTATTGAATACTTTACTTTAAAATTTAAATTTTCCTTACTTTATTTAAGAGTGATTTCCCTGTGATTAGTATTTTTAGGCTTTTTTGTGTATATTTACCTTGTGCGTATCATAGCTTGGTAACCGTTTAAAATATTTTGATGAAACTTTATTGTGGTCTGCATGATTACAAGCCAATGTGTCGCACATAAGAATGATGTCTCCCCCTTACTTAATTTTGGAGTAACTTCCCTTTGATTAGTTGTTTATTCTATTCCCATTCACTCCATAACTCCTTAAACTTTTGAAATATTGTATTCAAACTTTCAAGGAATATGTATATAATGAGGCAATGTATCCTGAGCAACAACCACAACTCTGGCTTACTTAATCCCTAAATTATGTGCCCTTGCATAAATTTCCTGTTTATTCTGTAACTCCTTACTAGTTCAAAATGTTTTAAAACAACTTAACGGTGTTGTGTATATTGTCAAGGCTTTATATTAGGACCAAGAATGGTAACTATAGTTTACTTGGTTTATGAATTATCTCCCTTGTTTGGCTTTGGCATTCCTCAACTTCACGGGTGTATTATTTACCGCTTGCGAAACTCTTGTTATGCCTTTGCTTAACTTCACAGATTCTCTTTTTTAAGGATGTTCTTGTATCATTTCTTCTGGCAACTTTATGAACATTTTCACACTAAAGTTCTCCTCGGAATATTTTCTTTGGTAAACATATCTCCAACAGCGTCTGTGAATGTCTTTCATCTCTGCATTTGTTCTGGTGACATGACCAGCCCATCTTAGCTGAGCCAGTTTCAAATGGGTATATATGCTTTGCATCCCTGCCTCTCTTCAGGACTTTCTTATCCTGTCTTGCCACCTGAGTTTTAGGAGTGTCCTCAGACAGTTTATGTGTAACATTAGGATGATCACTGTCAGATATATAAACAAGAATTCCGCGGAATGCTATGTCGCACCTGCACTGCACTTCCACAGTAGCAGAGGTCATGGCCCACTGATATTCCATGCAATATTTAAACCAAATATACCAAGTGGTTCTGAAATAGAAGCTGATTTTGTTGTTTTTGCCATTTTTAGTAAAGGCAGCCATCTTGGATTATCAACCTGGCTGAATTTTACCTTTATATGAAATTTGAAAACTATGGGTGCAATGGTTTTGGAGAAATTAATTGAACAGACTTTAACACCAGGGTTAACGTAAATGCGAATGTTTTTTGTCGCAATGGCAAACATCTTGGATTCTCACCTTGGCTGAATTTGATCTTTCTGATGCATTGCAGTCTGGTCATGCTCCATATAAAATTTAAGAACCATGGGTGCAGTGGTTTTGGAGAAATTAATTAAATATAGACCTTAACGCAAGGTTAACGTAAATGTGAGCGCTTTTTTGTCGCAATGGCGGCCATCTTGGATTCTTGACCTGGCTGAATTTTACCATTCTGAAGTCTTGCAGTCTGGTCATGCTCCATATGGAATTTGAGAACAATAGGTGCAGTGGTTTTTCATTAAATAGAACTTAACGCCAGAGTTAACGTAAACTTAATGTGAACGGAAATTTGTTGTAATGGCAGCCATCTTGGATTCTCGACCTGGCTGATTTTTATCATTCTGAGGTCTTGCAGTCTGGTCATGCTCCATGTAAAATTTAAGAACAATGGGTACAGTGGTTTTTTAATTTAATAGAATTTAATGCCAGGGTTAACATAAAATTAATGTGAACAGAAATTTGTTGCAATGGCGGCCATCTTGGATTCTCGACCTGGCTGATTTTTATCATTCTGAGGTCTTGCAGTCTGGTCATGCTCCATGTAAAATTTAAGAACAATGGGTACAGTGGTTTTTAATTTAATAGAATTTAACGCCAGGGTTAACGTAAAATTAATGTGAACAGAAATTTGTTGCAATGGTGGCCATCTTGGATTCTGGACCTGGCTGATTTTTATCTTTCTGAGGTCTTGCAGTCTGGTCTTGATCTATATGAAATTTGAGAACCATGGGTGCAGTGGTTTTGGAGAAATTGATATTTAACGCCAGGGTTGACGTAAATGTGAACGGACTGACGGACGGACGGACGGACTGACGGACGGAATGACGGACGGAAAACCGGATGCCTATATCGCACCTTGCTAAAGCACGTGCGACAAAAATATTGCGTGCGTTGGGCAGGAGGGTCTAGTACACTGTCTCTGTCGTTAGTTGTCAGTGAGACTTGTAAATTCTAAACTAAGGTATTCAACAACATTTGATATATTAGTAACTAAAATCCATAAATCAAACTTTTGGTCGGCAAATAACATCTTGCATGTGATGTAATGAAGTGGCATAAACAAGGACGAACTCTGCTGTTCAGATACAGTTCTTGTGTAATATTACAGGCACTATATGGAATTGAAAGCTCAACAATCAGTATAATATTAGAAACATGAGCAAAAATGTTATAAAAAATATACCTTCCAGTGTAGAATGTAAGTCTTACATTTTCAATTGAATTACTTATACTTTCTTGAATCAAGGACAGATAATTCATGTTTTGATATACCTAGGATAGATTTCTCATAATTCTGCAATGCACACTATCATATCAATATAATCACAAAGTTTGCTGTATATATCTGGACAAACAAGCAAATTCGGTGAATTTATATCCCCCGCCGAGGTGGCCCTGATTTGTTTATGGTTTATTTTAAGTTACATAAAATTTCATTCACTGATTACTTAGTTACGGCTGAACTTGTGGATTGTAAATAAAATCAAGGGCAATAACCCTGGGATAAGTGAGATATAAGCTGAAGCTGTTTGTCTCAGCATCACTGCACAATGATGATACATTGTTTATTCAGTTTCAAGAAATTTTGTTCACCGATACCTAAGTTATGGCTAATTTGTGGATTTTAAATCCATTCAGGGGCATTAAATCATGCATTAATGCAGCAATTATGATAAATCTTAATGCTGTGTCATGACAGTACCTAATTATTTTAAGTTTCATGAAATTCCATTTATTGGTTACTTAGTTATGACTCAATTTGTTTATTTTAAACCAATTCAAGGGCAATAACTCATTGCTTACTCAAGCAATTCCGACAAAACATAAGATGCACCAATGTGATATGGTGATACATATTTAGTATAAGTTTCATAGAATTCTATTCATTGATTACTTAGTTACGGCTAAATTTGTCAACCATAAATTGATTCAAGGGCAATAACTCATGCACTACTGATGCCCTTCTGAGAAAATTTTATGTGCATAACCGCATTATGGTGATACATATTCAGTTTAAGTTTCATGAAGTTTTGATCATTGGTTACTTAGTTATGACTCATTTTATTAATTTTAAATCCATTAAAGGGCAATAACTCATGCACTACTGATGCCCTTCTGATGAAACTTTATGTGCATAGCCGTGTTATGGTGATACATATTCAGTTTAAGTTTCATGAAGTTTTGATATTTGGTTGCTTAGTTATGACTCATTTTATTAATTTTAAGTCCATTAAAGGGCAATAACTCATGCATTACTGAAGCCAGTCTGATGAAACTTCACGTGCATCAGCGCGTTATATTGATATATATTTATTTTAAGTTTCATGAAATTCCGTCCAGTGGTTACGTAGTTATGGCTCCGGACAGACGGACGGAAGGACGGACAGACAGACAGAAGGACGGACGGACAGACAGACAGATGGACAGACATGGAGAAAACTATATCCCTCCGCCTTCGGCGGGGGATAATAATGAAAAATTGAGGTTTTTCATAAAGTAGGAGAAGCAAAAATAAGTAAAATTCCTGTTACCACATATAAGCTCTTAACAGGATGAGCTCTGCTGTCCAGTTACAGTTCTTGTGTAATATCATGGGCACTATATAGAATTTAAAGCTTAACAATCAGTATAATATTAGAAACATGAGCAAAAGAGTCATCAAAATATACCTACCAGTGTGGAATTTCGATCTTTCATTTTAAGTTGAATTACTTATATTTTCTTGAATCAAGGGCAGATAATTTAGGTATTGATAAGCCTAGGATAGTTTTCTCATAATTCTGCAATGCATACTATCATGTCAATATAATTACAAAATTTCCTGTGTATATCTGGACAAATAAAAAAAAGTTGTGGTTTTTCGTAAAGTTGGAGAAGCAAAAATAAGTAAAATTCCTATTACCACTTATAAGTCATAAATTGGTATTGAATAAGCAAACAACAGTAAGTTATATTACCCAGTTGATTAGCATATATGCCTGTATTATTTCAAATCATAATGGTAAATCTGTCAATATTACGTATTGAGATAATTGAAAAAAAAGATACATGGTAAGGTATGGGGTGGAATTACCCCACCCACTTTGACACTGCGCTCCACTCAAAATGCGTTTTCAATGAGATCAGTATTTCAGTATATGAAAGCCATCACTTACAAGTAGAGATTGGTGAGGTTTGGTGCAAATCCATTTGTAACCAGAAAATGGCCCTTATGGAGACCCCCCCTTTGTCATATTTTGAAGAGAGTAGAATCAAATAAAGTAGCAACTGTAAATGGGGTAAAAATCAATCATACCTTTTTTATGTTTTAAGCTAGGAACATGCTGCTGCACACTGTAGGCTTTCTCAACATGATCTGAGGTAGAACTACTTCTTGTTATTGTTGGCATAAAATAACCACCAGAATCATGTCCACCTCTTTTATGTTTGGGTGGCTTCGGAGCAGGCATCTGAAATTGTGAAAAGCTAGTGCAAAACCAGTATACAGTTGACTACATGATTTGTACAGACTTTTCAAACATAAATTTAAGACGTTTTAAGGTACTTTTTAGAGACTTTTGCAACAGATTTAAGGACCTATTTGTCACCCTTCCAATACCTCACATGGAAACCCATCTGCTTGGCTTGGGGTTTTTTATTCAAACTCTCATCAAACAGAATGACAAAGTTACTTCTAATACATGTATCATGCACAATTAACGATTTCAGATAATCTTCTATTCCATAGCTGGTGAAATTAGCTGACAGCCTGTCTTACGCTTCCCACTATTGAATTTGTCTGCTATTTAACCATTAGGGAACATGAAAAAATACCATTCCGATCTGGGTCTACACTGTTTTTAAATGGTCTGCCAGTCTGTTATTCAAAACAATTTTTTGGTAAAAACTCAATGCTAGCTAGTAGAAATTTTTCTTTAAGAGCTGATCCTATTTATTAACAAGAGGCCCACGGGCCACAAAGCTCACCAGATCTCTAGCTCAAAATTGCTATCACAATTGTATAGGCTTAAAATTGTACAGGCTAATACAAAATATACAACTACAAAGTCTAATTCTGACAGTCTGTTGAGTTGATTACAAAATACATAGCTATTGTCCACATTTGATTGCCATGACAACAAAAAAGGATCATTTTCAAAGGATTTCTACTATTTTTTTCCTTTTGGTTGCCATATTTTTTTCCTTTTGGTTGCCATGGCAACTGATCGAAATGAGCAGTGTGCAGAAAAAATATAGGGCTGATAGAAGACTACTCAAGGAATATTTCTGAAAAAGTAAGCTCCGACTATTTGCAATTGCTTGGCAATGAAGCCCATTTTTTGTTTTTCCATTATAAATTGCCATATCAAACATGTCCTTTGAACAAGGACAATTCAGAAGATAGAATCTGTAAAGGCTAAGACGATTAGTATGTCTATGAAGTGTCTGCCTCATAGAGCATATGGTTTCTGAGGAGATGATTTAAGTTTTTTTTTTGTTTTTTTGTTTTGGTTTCCATGGCAACCATTAAAACAAGCAATGGACCAAAAAACATAAAAGCTGATAGAAGTCTTCTCAAGGAACATTTCTGTAACAGTTTTGTCAAAATATCTGCAAAGGCTTGGCAGTAAATGCCGTTTTTCAATTGTCCCTATTATAAGTCTATGGGAACTCTAAGTTGCCATAGCAACCGAACTGAAGAGCCAATTTTCATAAAAAAACAAACTTTCAATCCCCCAGCCCAAGGATGCTACAGATGAAATTTGGGCCAAATCGGTCCAATAACTTCAGAGGAAATAATTTTTAAGTAATTTTTCGTTAAATTTTTGCATTTTGGTTTCCATGGCAACCAAAAAAATGAGCAATAGTTAAAAAAACATATGGCTGATAGAAGACTTCTAAAGGAAGGTTTCTGTAAAAGTTTTGTCAAAATATCTGCAATGGCTTGGCAGTAAATGCCATTTTTCAATTTTCTCCATTATAAGTCTATGGGAAATCTAAGTTGCCATAGCAACCAAACCAAACAGCCGATTTTCATAAAAAACACAAACTTTTAATCCCCCAGCCCAAGAATGCTACAGATGGAATTTGGGCCAAATCGGCCCAGTGGCTTCAGAGGAGATGTTGTTTGAAAGCGTTGACGGACGACGTCATACGACATACGACAGACGACGACGACGACGGACAACTGCCTATCCTATAAGCTCCCCCGGAGCCTTCGGCTCTGGTGAGCTAAAAAAGGGTCACATCATCCATGGAAACCAAAAGAAATTATGTCAGTTGTTTCCCTTTATAAAAGAGGCTAAAAAACATGGAGATGTATGCATACTTACATTTTTCTCAGCATGCTTGAAGAACACCATGATATCCTTAAGAGACTGTCCAAATGTCTCGTACTTCATGGTGTATGGTCTCACCCATACTGGTAACTGCTTGATGGCATCTGGATAGGAAAACCTGAAATGACTGGGAGATTTATCTTTTTTGAAGTATTGCAACAATATTTTCAAATCAAACAAGATTATACATTGTACATATCAATTCTAAGCTAAACACAGATGCTAAACACAGTTTAACCCATATTTTCTTAAATCAGTAGACCTTGACATGTAGGTCAAGGTAAAAAAATTATACTTGTATTCAGGTGGTCATGTGCTGATACAAATGTAATTCAGTTTAAATGCTCTAACCCTTACACACTGTAAGAAACAACAAGACCTGTCAGCGGGACAGGATAGCTTGCCTGACAGCGCCTTGCCCATCACCTAAAAAACTTTAACATAAAACTTCAGCATTTTGCTAACGCCGACGCTGGGGGTAGTACAATAGCTCTTCCTGAACTTCGTTCAGGTCAGCTAAAAAGGCAGACAGTTAATATTGGTGAAACTAATAATCAAAGACGTAGACACATATGCAAATGCTGATGATGAGGCATACTCGCACTATGACGCTGGGTGTACTGTGTAAGCCCTCCCTTGCTTTCACAAAGATGTGCTACAATTAATTACATCTACTCAACCAATCTATACAAACCTTGTATCACAGAGCATTATAGCCCCAAAATCCTCTTTGTGTCTGATCACTCTTCCTATAGCCTGGTTAACTGCCCTTGTTGCCTGTTGTTTATACCATTCTTTGCCAGATAAACTCTGATAATTGAAAATAAAAGCATATTTTCAGCAAACACCTAACTTCAGCCAGACTATTCCAGCTTCATACCCGAGGCGTATGATTATATATCCATGTTTTTCTTCCATTTTTACGAAGGGGAACAACTTCCATGACTTCCTGTTTGCTTTCCTGAATGACATAGCCCTTCCAAAATGAGGTCTACTCTTAAAGGGAAGAAATTCTTTCATTTAAGAGCTGACCTGCATTTGAAATGGGGGCAAAACTGACATTGGCGGAGTTGTTGCCCTTGAAAGTGTACCCATTTACCTTAATAATAGATACTTTCACAAGAAAAATTTTCCTTATGGCATGCAATGACCTAACAGCAACTTTACAAGTGGTGGTAATGACCTCAGTTAACCCATGATGTGGCCGTTTCTAAACTTACTGTAATTATATTTAGGTTCTCTTGGACAAAAGTTTGAGGTTTTGCAATTTTAGACATGTTCATGGGTATTTAAGTTTGTGACTTGGTCATGCTTTCCTATTATTCCTTTGTAAAATCATCATGTTCCTGGATATTAACATTTGCGTGTTTAAGTTGACTGTGGAAATCGCAAACATCAGTACACTGCCAACATTTGTACAATTACAGTATTTCTGTATTTAAGCCAATAGCTAAAACAAAGATGGGCTTTCAGTTACTGTACTTTCAATTTCACTGACTGTTCCCTCAGATACATGGACATGGCTGGTATAATAGGCAAGTGATGCTTACTACTTGCAAGCGCCTGCCTGATCACACCTCAGTAAAGGGAATCATGTCTAAATACCTAGCTAAATATTTCAGACTTATCAATGTTTCAATAAGTTAGTACAGGTCTACCTCATTATAATGCCCCTCAACATAACTCGTTTTCCGTTATAACGCTGTACCTGTCTTGGACCCCAAATTTTTCCCAAGGTACCATTTTCAGTGATTTTGAAAAAAAAAAAAAAAAATCATTTTTTTTTTTCAGATCGCTGATTCAAAGCTGCTAGGTGAACGAGAAATTATGTTGTTTGTAAAAATAATTATGAATAAAGTACTTACACGATAATTGTTTGATCTTTGTTTGTTTTTGCCCTAATTACCCTTGATCCCCCCACGTGTACAAGCCATTATTATTGTGTTTTGTTTTGAAGGTACGCCAAGCATATTCACACATAATTAGGTAAATTGCAATGACAGCAAAACTTATGTAACACCTGAATAATTACCTTATTTATTGACTGATGACCGCATGCTTAAAGGAATGAAAACTTTCATAATTATCCCTTAAAAACCTGGAATACACTTCAAACACGCCGAACTCGCAGTTTGAAGGCGCCGCCATTGTTGTCGTTGCATAAAATTAACAATCAGCCAATCAGAGTGAGCGAGAGGGTTTATGGGTAAAAGAATGGGTAATTGACTAATTGAGTTAAAGTGCGCGATGCAGATAAAAATTGTCCGACTTTGGTCATTCATTCATTCAGTAAATTTGAAACCATACTGCATAATGGAGACTCCAAGAAAGAAACGTAAAGCCTTCTCCGTGAAAGACACGGATAATTTTGGTCCGATGATACTGTACCCCAACACCGCAATGTTAAGTTACATGATCGCCGGAAATCTGCCAAGATGGCGTCTTGTGGAATTTAAAAACGAAACACATGTGTTACTTAGCATATTTATTGACAAGACAGTTTAATAATATGATTGGAACAATGTGATACATGCTGTAAGTGTTTATCTATCTAGCAATACAACAATACGCATCAAAAACCATTATTTACGTCAAACATTGACTCAAACCACCAACACACACAACCGTTAGGGCAAAATCGAAGTCAGTCAAGCTTGTGTTGGTAGCCCCCTCATCCTAATCGCTATAACGCGTTTCACTTATAACCCGGTCGAGATCTATGGACCCCACCCATTGCGTTATAATGAGGTAGACCTGTATAGCAATAATGTGCCTTCCCTAGTTAGATAATTTATTCAATTGACTCGCATGAAAATATATACAAATAAAACCAACAACTCAATTATTTGTTTGACTAGTTATTTAATGACCAAAACTATATAGTGGAGTGAACTACGGCAACAATGTTGTCACATCAGGATAAGCACCAGCTCCGGATTGTGACATAAGCTTAAATTCCCGCAGACGAGAGACGATAAAGTACGCATGTATTATTTAATATTACTGCAGCCAGACAACACACTGTACTTTGAGGCTTAGAAACTGCCTTAAGTTTGACATTATACTACTACAACAACATTGTCAAACGTCGAGCTAGAATCCAACAGCCACTTTATACTTCAACTTACATATTATAATGATTACCGACCGAGCAAAGTCAGTAATAGCCTACCAAATATCTATTATCACAAGATAAGCTCACTCAGAGGCTAACCTGTAGCGGGCCTACCAAGTAACTATTAGCACAAAAAGCTCACTCAGAGGATCACGGTCAAGCAGACCGACCGCTGTGGTGGCTACCCTTGTAATGCTGCGCACAGTATCGACCCTCGTCTGCTAGAATTTTCCGCTCATTGTGACTAAATAAATGCACAAAACTACAATGATCAAAGAATGAAAATTTCAAAAATTATAGCGACTGTAAATGATGAAAAATATTGTATTGAGAATCTTTCATCACCATACTTGAATGGTATCAAACTGTTCCAATAGAAACCGTTGCTCTGAAAATGTATTCCCAAACTACTAAATGTAAAATTAGTAACACATTAAATGTAAAACTGGTAACACTATTATCACAACCCATGACACAGATACCTCAACTTTATGAACATTAAAACTACTTTAGTAGCTACACATGCACTGTATTTATGAACTCAATTTATCTTGGTCTGTAGAAATGTCACTTGCATCCTACTGATGGGTTGAATGATCATACACTCGAAAGAAGAACCTGTTCTCCCTGCTTGATGACAGCTATTGTGAAACTTATATGGCACTGTCCCAGACTTCTGTGACTGGAATAAATCACCTGAAACAAAAACTCAGGCAGTATCATTGTATACAAATATCAATTAAAAGAACAATCATTACGTGTATACTGGGAGAGGTGGGTGGGTGATGTTCACGTTTAAACAGCTGTTCAAAAATGGCAGCCAAACTGGAAAGGTCATGCGGTTTACGGCAAAAGCCGAATATCTCCGAATAATAAACAAGATTCGCATCCATCGGATTCGGCCTGTATAAAACAAGCAAATGCTTTGCAAAAACAGCCGATGTAGATCTCACCCACACAAGACGACTTAGGATGCTCGCATGAATAAAAACGATTATTACCAAAGCAATAATCGGTATTATTCAATTGACTCGCATGAAAATATATACAAATAAAACCAACAACTCAATTATTTGTTTGACTAGTTATTTAATGACCAAAACTATATAGTGGAGTGAACTACGGCCACAATGTTGTCACATCAGGATAAGCACCAGCTCCGGATTGTGACATAAGCTTAAATTCCCGCAGACGAGAGACGATAAAGTACGCATGTATTATTTAATATTACTGCAGCCAGACAACACACTGTACTTTGAGGCTTAGAAACTGCCTTAAGTTTGACATTATACTACTACAACAACATTGTCAAACGTCGAGCTAGAATCCAACAGCCACTTTATACTTCAACTTACATATTATAATGATTACCGACCGAGCAAAGTCAGTAATAGCCTACCAAATATCTATTATCACAAGATAAGCTCACTTAGAGGCTAACCGTCAGGTTGACCGTCCGCTGTAGCGGGCCTACCAAGTAACTATTAGCACAAAAAGCTCACTCAGAGGATCACGGTCAAGCAGACCGACCGCTGTAGTGGCTACCCTTGTAATGCTGCGCACAGTATCGACCCTCGTCTGCTAGAATTTTCCGCCACAATAAATTTCCGATGTCTGAAGGAAATTTATCCGCCAAAATTCACCAAGTCATAACTATACTAAGTTCATTGCAGGAGACTAAGTATTTTATCACGAGATGCGTCCAAATACATCTCAAGACCAACCACACTCAGGTGGATACCATCACTACGAAAAAACCCAGGGGTTTTATAATCTATATCGTGAACATACGTGTGGCCTTCAGACAATGCAGATGTTTTTTGCCGGCCAAAAACGGTTAATCCTACGGCGTTTGCCTTCAGCTATGATATCTTCACCAACTGAAACGCCCCAGTGTAGGCGCTGCAGTATATCTACCCAAACTATATAAACCCCAGGTTATGCAGCTGTCAAATAATCTATGCCCTGCTTGATCATATTAAATATACGCAGTACACTTAATGAGCACAAATCATTGCCCCCTAAATTGATGAAAATCATCTTTGGAGGTGCTTGGAAGAGGACTCGGAGCTGTAGAGAATGAATGAAATCCCCCCAAGATATGCCGCGGATTCCATACCAGCCAATGGACCAAGGTTCTGGCAAGTTTAGATTGGCTCTATTTCTTTCTCTGGCTCTCACACCTGCCCAATAGACAATGGAATCACCCAGAAACCATATATCTGTAGTAGAAGAAATTAATGTCAACAAGCAAATGCAAAAATCTTGCTAAGCTCTGATATAGCCCTGAAAAGATGAAGAGCGCCATCTACCCATTTGCATAATAGCCTCATGTGAGATACCCTTTGCTGCAAGCTCAGTAGCCCGACCAATGCGAATACTGTGGGATAAGATTTTACTGCTATGAAATGGGGAAGACATAATACACTTGGCCAGGACTGCCGAAAACTGGCCTCGTGTAAGTGGAGCACCGCTCTGGTGCTGAAAGAAGTAACCGTCAGCCTTAATTCTTACTGAAGAATATTTCAGTAAAGCACATACAGGGCATAACCCAGGATCTGGTTCACATGGAATTCAAAGGGATTCTGGCTGGCCAGACTGATTTGTTTTAGAATGACGTATTGTCACTATGACTGCCCTATGAGCAAGATCAAACTTTATGTCACTGAGCTGTAAAGCCCTACCATAATGCTGATAGTTAGTATGTACCAATTCACTGACTCTAAATAAACCAAAATAAGCTAATAAATATGCTGCTTGAAACAATGATGTTTCATACTGATTGTAGCACAGCCGAGGAATGGCACTGCAAATGGCACGTAAAATTTGCGGTGTCACTGGTGCTCTATTGTCAGCTCCTTTACTAGAGCGATGACAACCTTCAAGCAATTTTTTGACAATAAATAGCTCTGAAGGATCATACCAGTTAGTTTATGAAAAAAGCTTAGACCTGCCATGTATGTAGAAATGGTTGATGGTGCATAGCCATTCTCAAAGCAGTATGCCACAAACAGGACAATCTGGTCGGCCTTAAATGGATATAAGGAAGTCAGGCCATACTGAGATAGAAAAGCATGGAAACAAGATACAGCATTATGATATGTGGTAGCTGTGTTGATGGCTACACTAGCCTGCAACAACGTCCCGGTTCTTCTTCGAAGACATTCCAAAGGTACCCTGGAATTGGGGTTGGGTCTGAGTCTGCATCTGGTGCCAACTCTCGAAACCGATGGAACAGCTGCCGAGACAAAGAATCGCAAATATTATTACACGTACCTTCAATATGTGAAGACCTCACAACAATATTCAATTCAAGGCACTTCATAGTCAAATGACGCAACAGACACATAACGTGCTCCGATTTAGAAGTCATAGAATTGAGTATTTGCACTACGGCCATATTGTCACAGTTAAACTTAATTTTCTTGTTCTGGGGGCTTTGCCCCCAAAGATGCAGCGACACAAATATGGGAAATAGCTCAAGCACAGTAATATTGTCAGTGAAGCCCTTTTCCCTCCAACTTTCAGGCCAAATAGCGCAAGCCCAACTGCCCTGAAAATAGATGCCAAACCCCAAGTCTGGACCAGCTGCACTGTCTGTGAAAAGCTCTATGTCTTCATTTGAAACCCAGAACCGATCATGAAATGCTGAAATTCCATTGTGTGCCTTGAAAAAGTGTAACCACATTTTCAAGTCTGCTCTAATTGAATTATTGACCCGAAGGTGATGATGTGGTTTGGTCAAGCCACAAATTGAACAAGGCATCGCAGGCGATACAAATCCCCTCACACAAGACTTCTTGCTCGAGATATTGTCATACCCTACATTTGTGTGAAGTTATGTCAAAATCCGCTGAGAAATGGAGGCCCTAGAGCAATGACAATTTTTTCCTAAAAATAGCCACAGTGACCTTGACCTTGGGCACAGCACCTTGAAAGTCGAACTTGCTCGAGATATTGTCATGCCCTACATTTGTGTGAAGTTATTTCAAAATCCGTAGAGAAATATAGGCACTAGGGCCCTGACAAAGTTTTTCTTAAAATAGCCACAGTGACCTTGACCTTGGGCGCAGCACCCTGAAAGTCAAACTTGCTCGAGATATTGTCATGCCCTACACTTGTGTGAAGTTATTTCAAAATCCATTGAGAAATGTAGGCGCCAGAGGGCTGACAAAGTTTTTCTTAAAATAGCCACAGTGACCTTGACCTTGGGCGCAGCACCCTGAAAGTCGAACTTGCTCGAGATATTGTCATGCCCTACACTTGTGTGAAGTAATTTCAAAATCCGTTGAGAAATGTAGGCGCTAGAGGGCTGACAAAGTTTTTCTAAAAAAAGCTACAGTGACCTTGACCTTGGGCGCAGCACCCTGAAAGTCAAACTTGCTCGAGATATTGTCAAGCCCTACACTTGTGTGAAGTTATTTCAAAATCCATTGAGAAATGTAGGCGCTAGAGCGCTGACAAAGTTTTTCTAAAAATAGCCACAGTGACCTTGACCTTGGGCGCAGCACCCTGAAAGTCAAACTTGCTCGAGATATTGTCAAGCCCTACATTTGTGTGAAGTTATTTCAAAATCCATTGAGAAATGTAGTTGCTAGAGCGCTGACAAAATTTTTCTTAAAATAGCCACAGTGACCTTGACCTTGGGCGCAGCACCCTGAAAGTCAAACTTGCTCGAGATATTGTCATGCCCTACATTTGTGTGAAATTATTTCAAAATCCATTGAGAAATGTAGGCGCTAGAGCGCTGACAAAGTTTTTCTAAAAATAGCCACAGTGACCTTGACCTTGGGTGCAGCACCCTGAAAGTCAAACTTGCTCGAGATATTGTCATGCCCTACACTTGTGTGAAGTTATTTCAAAATCCGTTCAGAAATATTGGCACTAGAGCCCTGACAAAGTTTTTCTAAAAATAGCCACAGTGACCTTGACCTTGGGCGCAGCACCCTGAAAGTCGAACTTGCTCGAGATATTGTCAAGCCCTACACTTGTGTGAAGTTATTTCAAAATCCATTGAGAAATGTAGGCGCTAGAGCGCTGACAAAGTTTTTCTTAAAATAGCCACAGTGACCTTGACCTTGGGCGCAGCACCCTGAAAGTTAAACTTGCTCGAGATATTGTCATGCCCTACACTTGTGTGAAGTTATTTCAAAATCTATTGAGAAATGAAGGGGCTAGAGCGCTGACAAAGTTTTTCTAAAAATAGCCACAGTGACCTTGACCTTGGGCGCAGCACCCTGAAAGTCGAACTTGCTCGAGATATTGTCATGCCCAACACTTGTGTGAAGTTATTTCAAAATCCGTTGAGAAATGAAGGTGCTAGAGCGCTGACAAAAGGTGAACATACGTACGTACGTACGTACATACGTACGTACTTACGTACGTACTTACGTACGGGACAAAACCTATATCCCCTCACCACTTCGTGGTGTGAGGGGATAATTAATAAGCCTCCTACAGAAAGGTCTGCCTGGTATAATTGCCCGGCAACAGAAATTCAAAGAACCAATCAAAGATTGCATTTTCTTAAGCGATACCTTTGCCTTTGCAAGAACCATTTCAATTTTCTGAACCACCTCAGCTAATTTTTCTCTAGGGATACGAACCACCATATTCACTGAATCTAGCTCAAGACCTAAAAAACACAAAACTTCTGTTGGGCCCTCAGTTTTCTCTTCAGCTAAAGGCACTGACAACTCCTGCAAACATGATTTAAACGTCAGCATTAACTCCCTACAGCCTGAGTATGATTTATGACCACCCAGATAGTCGTCTAAGTAATGCAGTAGCCTAGCATCAGAATCCATGCGTCTCTTCACCGCAAACTCTAAAAATGTAGCAAACCTTTCGAAGGTCCTACAACTTATTGAACATCCAAAAGGAAGAGATTTTTCAACATAATATTTGCCATTAAACTTGAAACCCAGAAGTTCAAAATCATTTCTGTTCACTGGCATAAGACGAAAAGCATTTTTGAGGTCCATTTTAAAAAGCTTACAGTTAGACCCAAGGTCCTGCATAAGAAAAACTGCCTCATCGAAACTTGTATATTAGACTGAGCAAATGTGAGGATCAATGAAATCATTCACTGAAAAACCCTGAGGATATGAAAGGTGGTGAATCAGCCTATATTCACCTGGTGTCTTTTTAGGAACCAAGCCAATGGGTGAGATTCTTAGAGAATCAATAGGACATTTCTGAAAAGGCCCAGCCACTCGACCAGCCAAAATCTCCTTATTAATTTTATCCTGCACAATGTGTGGTAATTCCAAAGCTGATTTCAGATTTTTTGCATCAGATGCAACACGAGGACCCACATAATGTAGTGAGAAACCATTATGAAAACCATCTAACAAATATTCCCTGTCCTCACTATCATAGAAACCAAGTTCCAATTCCAATGCAACCAGGTCAACGGGTGTTTCAGCTAAACTTGAAATATCTTGATTAGATGGTTCATTGACTGGTTCCCCGACCGACACTGCCACGAGACCTAAATCCCCTACCCCGCTGGTATCTGAAGCCAGATCTTGTAAAAGACCCTCGAAAGGGCGTCACGCTGGACTGTTGCTGAAAGGACAGAGTGTTAGTCTGCTTGCTAGGACAAGCTGCAGCACCATGTTGCAGAGACCCGCAGCTTGAACAGATATGAGGGAATCTACAATAGGGCCAGTGGCAAGTGCCCTTGTTGAAATCATTGCAGGAGTATGATTTTGCCGCTACCGAATTCCCAGCTGATTGGTTATTTGGTTCAGCGGCTCTGACCTGCATACAACGCCACCATAAGTCATTATTAATGACCGACCAGGATGAGGGATAATTTGCCTGGCGGATTCTAAACTGCTCATCGTAATCCCTCCAGCAAAACGAGCCTCTCTGTTTTGAGGCGGCTTCCCTTATCAAAAACATGTAATGCAACAATTCATTTGCTTTATCCTTATGGGCGGTTAGAAAAACTGAGGTGTAAATTAAGAAAGCGTCAGTCCATTTTTCAATTGACTGAATTTTTTCCTTACAAACTTTTGATTTCATTTCAATTCCTCCTTCCGAATTTAATTTCAGTGCACCCCCACTACAAAACTCCTTAAGTTCCATACCCCCTTTGAGGAGGAGGGCTAAATTTATGTATTCTCCCTTACATATCTGCTGCTGCAGTGATTTAGGGACATGCAGGAAGATTGAATCATTGCCACATCTCAAAGGATTAATGCCTTGCTCTTGCCCGGACATAAAACGGTCATTGTTATTAAAACAGGCTGGTTGAGGCTGCGAAATAATTGCCGAGGCGGGTGGGATGGTTGGATTCAGATTTAATGAAGGGGACTGTACTTGTACGCCTGGCACTGACGAAAAAATGGCTGGAGAAAAAGCTCCAACACCCAAATTTGATTGCGAAGTTGCCGGTTGACTCTGTTGATTGGTCGTTTGACCCTGTCCTAACTCTGACACATTACCAAGCGTTGTTGCATCATTAGAATTAGCATTAATCAGCATTTCAACTTGTTGGGAGGCCCTTAGAATAGCCTCAAAATCAACTAACCCATTACCGTTATCTCTCGAATTGGCAGATAACATCTGGGTTTTTTCTGACTCTGCCTTCTTAGATGCTCTAGAAGATGCACCTCTTTGCCTGCTCCGGCCTTTACCACGCATGATGGCACAAATCAAACGCAGAAATCGGATAAATACGATGATGTTCACGTTTAAACAGCTGTTCAAAAATGGCAGCCAAACTAGAAAGGTCATGCGGTTTACGGCAAAAGACGAATATCTCTGAATAATTAAAAAGATTCGCATCCATCGGATTCGGCCTGTATAAAACAAGCAAATGCTTTGCAAAAACAGCCGATGTAGATCTCACCCACACAAGACGACTTAGGATGCTCGCATGAATAAAAACGATTATTACCAAAGCAATAATCGGTATTATTTACTTACCTAAGTACCCTATTGTATTTAAGTATTGGGTCATCTCAATCATCAGGAGATGATTGTATAAGTTTTGATGCTTGTTGTCAAATCCCGTTTAATAACCATTTAGTACTATGTAAATGTTATGCATGTAATTTATGTGAAATAAATACTGTTTAATCCAAGTATTGGGTCACCTAAAATCATTAATTTTCCATTTGTCCCAAATGGAAAATTTATGCTTTTAGGTTTCCCAATGTTTAAACATATTATAGGGTAATTCATTAAACCTACCTGAAAACCTTGTTTTCCCCTCATCTCATCCAAGTACTGCATTTTGAGCACAACCTTGGGGTCCAGGTAGGGTGGGTAGGGGAGTCCAGTAATCACCACAGCACGGCCATTGATATCTGAGAAGTCAAGTCCCTCACTAACCTGTAAATAATAGTGGTCCTTCATTTCATGTATCATATTTATTCAGTTCCCCTTACAAAACAGCTCGTAAAATCTAGATCCATCTTATCAGATAAATCTAGATTTTTGGGGATTATTTTGGAAGGGAATATCCCATCTTCCATCTTACAACACAGTTACACAATCCTGATTTAGATATTTGGGGTTATTCTGGGGTGCAGATGGGGCCAACCTCTGCCTTATAGCGGAATAAATAGAGTAGGCTAAAACTAGAGCCAAGAGTAAAATGACAGCTATTTCTACAAGTCATTTTCTCACAAACTTCAATCTTTATTGACCATGTATCTTACACTCTTGGCATATATCCATGATGTGCATAATGTGACAAAGAAAGAAAAAAATAGCAGCAACAAGAATTCTGTGGAGTGCTGTGTCTTGCCCATCCATCTTATTCCAGTATTCAAAGCAGAAAGCAATAACTATGTTTCGCATTGTGTTAGCTGAAGACGAGTCAAAATTTGTAATCACACTGAACTATGTTTAGAAATCAATATGAGCATTTTCATTTTGCAATATGCAAATTCCAAGAGGAAAATTCAGTTTAAAAGCAAAAGAAATGGTCAAAGAGAAATATCATTATTACTTTTTGGTCTCTGCATGACACAATCTTTGATATGTGGGGTAAACAATAATTGCCTAGTGAACTCAATGTCTAACATGTAGGACTAGTTAGGGAGATAATTTCGTAATTACTTGCAATAGAGTTACGGTTCTTGTACACTGCACTTCCCCTCATTGCCCTCTATCCATGTATGAAGTTTCATTGAGTTCCCTTTAATTCTTTCAGAGATATGCTCCGGCGCTCGGGAGCATAAAAATAAATGCAACTGAATGAAATCTGAGCCTTTCTCAACAATGAGGGCACTAAACTCCGTTCATTAATTCTGAAACTGGGTTTTTCACTGCTAATAGTTTTATAATCTAATCAATCCAGGTGAGACTGTGCATAGTGATAATGCTAGACTTCCGCCGATTTCTCATCAATGTGTCTTATGACCCTGTCCTTCGTACGATGCTGTGCTAACCTGCACAAAACTGCAAATTACAGATTTTTAACCAGAGACTAAGTCCATCGGACAGGTTGGAAACGCCTTTTTATACCATATAAAGTGGTCGCTGTAAATAGTTTTGTATACAGGTGTGGTTAGTAAACTAACACATGCTCGGCGCGTGCAAAGTCAGTCAGCGTGACAACAAGCTTGTCATCCAGATAATTTTATCTCAATTTGAAATTGATAACACCGCATAAATTCACACTGGACAATGTTTTCAGTGTTTCATCATAGCATCGCCACAGGCAAAAAACGCCTAGGCCTAAACGACATCATATCAGCGTCAGTGCGGCATAATGATGTTCACTGCCGTTATTTTAACGCAAATATAACAGCTTTCCGCACTATGCAATAAAGTTCTAAAGTTCCAAAACATTTATTATCAATGTTGCGTTAAAACTGCAAAGTTAAATACAAGGACAAAAGGACCAAACTTTGCATCTCTTAAACTTATTACAGCTCCCCTTAATTAGTCTATTCCCCCTTCTTACCCCCACCCACCCCCACCCCCACTCTAAAAGAAATAATGAAATGGTCTCCTACACACTACCTACAACCCCTCCCCTCAGTTAGTCTACCATACAGACTCCCACCCTTCGACATGACCCCTTCAGTCCAAAGCATACACCTCCTTATTCAATCAACCACCAAAACCGTCACTCTAGTCTCCAGACACACACATTATAGCCCCCAACCTCGCTATCCAAACCATCACCCTAGTCTCTAGACACACACCTTACTACCCCATCCCCCCCCCCCCCCCCCCCCTCATCCCCCCACTTCCGCCCCCACTTCTTTTCAACAAACTTTACGAACATATGTATACGCAAGGAAGACCTTAAAGTCCTTATAGTCCTGTCGGTAGTAAAAACGACTTAACACAAATCGTTACGAAAAACGGTTCAACCTGCCCCAGGAGCATATAATTTCTCAACGGTAGAGAAATTATATGCTCCTGCCTGCCCGTATGGAGATAAAACGTGGCTTGCTATGCATATATTGAGTCATACACCTTGTAAAAAGAAGAGGGAATAGGTTTTTGAAAATGACAAATCACTCCACAAGATACATATGTTCTCTTCTGGTTTCCTGCTTAGAAATGTTACATAACTGAAGGAGGCATAGCGAATGGGTCTCCACGCCTGTACATTGTATTTTTACCGTTTTATTCATGTTTACGAAATCGATTGATTGATTGATTGTTTTGGGTTTAATGGCCCTTTGAGACAGTATTTCAGTCTATATCGGGCCGTTTACGAAATCGAAAGTAGCTCATATAAGTTGGCAACTAAAATGACCCAAATCAGTTTTCAAAACTTTTTTATGAATCTCAATGATAGTGTTTATTTAAAGCATGCTAATCACGGTCGTTTACTATGACGAAACTGTAGTGAGAAGCTTGCAGCGATACTTCACGATAAGATTCTCATCACTGATAGAGCAATGGGGCCTTAATACTCAGCTGTGCAGGCTGTTCATATTTTTTTATATCATCCAAGAATTTTTATACAAAAATGTAGACTCTGATATGACTGCACGATCTGAGTCTTCCCTGCTCGTACAATACAAGGGTACCATTTCACAAGCGTGCAAATCTTTTACTTCCAAGAAACTGTAACAGACATTGGCGTACAAAAGTGAATCCGCACGCATGCATGCATGCGATATTTCCTTCCGTATATACGCGAAAGCCGATATGAGCTTTTGCTGTTCGCACATCTGATTTGTTGCTGTGTGGACACAGAGGCACATAACAAAGTCTCTAGCTGACTGGTTTGAGATTTTCCTGTTCGCACATACGTTATGCCATATTTTTGTGTGAAGCGTCACCATGAGAAAAATGATAGAAAAGAAAGAAATGGATAAATGCAAGGACAATTATGGGCCTGAAGTCTGAAAGAGTCTAGGTCTGATTTTCAATCCTAAAATCAAGAGTTGCAAAACTGAAATATATAGCTCATGTAGTAACTTGGAGTTTTCTCTGTATCAAAAAGTAGCCCAACTTCAAAACGCTTCTTTTTTCTTATTCCTGTGACTTTGTTGGAGCGCCAACAGTTATTACCCAAATGACCAGTGTGAAACCCATGTGAAATGTATCTGAATATGTATGACTTAACGCTGTCAATTTTCATCAAATGGTCTTAGTTTGCGGACAGGTTTTTGAGATTTGCTGTTTTGTGCATGTAACTGCAGCATTAGACGCCAGTCTAAGATGCATGAGACCTTTATGAGAAATCGGCGGAAGTCGAGCTTTATCACTATGCACAGTCTTACCTGGATTGATTAGATTATAAAAGTATGAGCAGCGAAAAACCCAGTTTCAGAATTAATGAACGGAGTTTAGCCCAGCACTAGCTGTTGATCTATGAACTGGTACCAAGTTGTACATGTACAGTTTAGTACCAGTACATCGATCAACAGCAAGTGTTTGGCAAGAGCCCCCACACACTGTTGAACAAGCCGCTGATGTTGCTTCATAACTTTGTATATGAGCTGTGTCACGACAAAAACAACAAAGTGGCATGTGCACCAGTGAAGACTCAGATCAGCCTGGGCATTCGCCCAGTCTGATCAGCGTCTTCTCTCTCCACATGGAGGTAGCCTAGACCCTTAGCTGTCCTCTAAGTGTACAGCAAAGACTCTGATCAGACTGGGCAGATGCCCTGGCTGATCTGTGTCTGTGCTGGCGCACAACGACTTTGTTGGTTTTCTCGTGTCGCGGCTCATATCATCCCAAGATTTAAGTAGATGCTGGGTCCACTGTTGTTCTTGACAGACCTAGGGCTCTGAAATTACCTTTCCTCTGCATACAGCAATAAAGATAGCACCATTTAAGCTGGGATCATTAATCTTACTGTAGAAATCATCCATCACCTGAAATGTAAGAATTCTGTTTATTCAGTGTCTTGCCTATCACAAAAGAAAAGCATTCAAAAAATTTCTTGTTGATCAATGAACTGGTTCCAAGTTGAACAGCTTGGTACCAGCACACCAATCAAATAGCGAGAGTACAGCAAGCACCCACATTGTTGAACATGCCTCAGAAAGCTTCATCATAAGTTAATGCCACTGTCTCAGACACTGGAAAAGTAATGTCTATATGTAGTTTTTGGTTTAAACAGTATTTATTTAATGAAAATACAGAAATGTTATATACAGAATACATGACATGGGACTTGGTTGAAAGCTCTAGGGCTTATAGAGACCATCTCCATAACGTAGCTTCTTTGCTAGTGGCCCACAACACAAAAACATGTTTTAGCATCTCATTTAAATCACAGTACTGAACCAATTCAAACGTGATTCTAATATGTCAGGCTAAAATAAATGCAATTCTTACTTTAAATTCTTTGGATTATCACAAGCTGCATTAGAATTCTAGAGAAGAGAATTATTTCATGATAATTCTTATACACGGAACTAAATTTAAGAAACAGTCTTAAAGCATTTTCCATTTTTGACTTTTTACCTCATTTAAAATGCCTTTGGATCTTGGCTCAACAAATATTTGTTTGTACTGTTCAATCCTTGGCCAGATATTAGCATCCTGAAATCAACAAGAGGATATATCACTGAATGGATTTTATTACAAGTTCTCTACAAAGCCACAACCGGAGACAAGATTAATCCTTAAAGTGCCAAAAAAGCAGACAACAAGATTTATGTCTGAAAAATTTCCAAAGAAGTTTCCATACATACTGAGAATTCATAGACTAGTGGCTAAACAGTGTAGATCCAAATGAGGTGGCTCATAATGAGCCACCTCATCTGGATCTATGCTGTTTGCACATTCATATGAGCCGCGACGCGAGAAAACCAACAATGTGGTTGTGCGCCCAGGGCAGACTCAGATCAGCCTGGGCATCCACCCAGTCTGATCAGAGTCTTTGCTGTCCGCATGGAGGTTGCTTAGACCCTTAGCTACCCTTTGAACACTAAATGAAACGTCTGATTAAACTGGGCGGATGAGGCTGATCTGAGTCATCATTGGGCGCACAACCACAATGTTGGTTTTGTCATGTCGCGGCTCATATATAAGTTTTCTTACCTTCCAATGATCCAAACATTTCTCCATGACAGGGTATGATGGGAAGAATATCAACAATCCATTGGGAACTAAGCGTGCAAAGTTCACTGCAAATACACAGGAAAACCAATGCAGAAGCATGCTTTAAGAAGTACGAGTATACTGCTCTGTTTTCCACCACTTTTTCAAAAGGCAATAACTTTCACCCATTTGTTTTTCTAGGCAATAACCCTTCCAAAATGGGAGTCCACTCTTAAAGGAAAGAATAAGCTCTTAGAGGAGCAAATTCTTTCCTTCAGAGCTGACCCCATTTAGAAATGTGGCAAAATGATAATAACAGAGTTATTTTCCTTGTATTGTGTCTCGCACTGTCTAAGTGAGGCTTTCTGATGAGGATTAGAATCAAACTAGTTCAGCACTAGCAATGAATTATTTACTAATTCAGCATTTGTCAGTCAATTTTGAGAAGATTATCACTCACGTTTCACACTCGGGATATACTGACCTCCAAACAGTGAATAATTATTACTCAACAAACTGACTGCTAGAGCTGATCTATTTCTTAAGCACAAACATATTTATGAGATGAGCTAGTGAACAAACTGATCTGAGTCTCAACTTTTCAGCATGAGTTAAGTATTTTTTCTTGAGGCACAGTGTGACATATGTCAGAAAAGGTTACCAAAATCTACATACCTACTGCATTTCCAAGTGATGCTTGATAGCTAGCTGTGAACCTGAAATGTAAAGTTCCTAAAAATAGCAAAACAGTGTTTACATTCTCCGACAGTGCATTTATAGAAATTATGGAGAAAAAATTACATTATGCAAAACATCATCAGAATTAGGTTTCCATGAGATTTAATGGTGACATATCTGCTTTCCACAAGAAGAGAAGCGAAAAAAAAAAGACAGACATGTGTAACAGTCGATTTCTGCAAGACTATTTGTGCATTTGAAGAGCTGTGTGTTTATTAAGTCAGAACAACACATATTTATATATATCTTCTTCTTCTAATGCCATTTATCTTTCAATCACCATGTCCCTTTTTTCACTGAATATGAGGTTGTTTAATTTTTCTACCTTGTCTCATAGTTGGAGTTCAACACTGTTCCGTCTGGCCCCTTCTTCAGCACACCTATCCACACCTGGTGTTTCTCTATAACATGAGGATTTTCTAAAGTGACTGGAAATGGTCTGAAAATAGGCAATGAATATATTTATAGTCCTATATTCATTATGCTAGTCTCAAAATTCTGACACAAACAAAAGTTTGCAATTAGAAAGTTTCATCATTAAGCAAATCTGTGCTGAGCTACAAAACACTGTATACTCTGAATTGTCACTCCATTAATAAAATTTCTGCATATTGCCTATATCAAAATTATTGATTTTTAACAGACTGTCTATATGAGCTTTGATATTATTCTCAGTATTCAAACACTGAATCAATGAAATGACACTGTGTCAAGACAACGTATGTCATGCCACGGTTGTAATCAATGGTGCAATACTGACAGGATGAAACAAAATTAATGAGGTTCAGGCCACTCTTTGTGTTTACATAACATTGCCAGACTGGTATATGTGTGGCACATATTTGTGGACAATGTTTCACAGCGAATTTTAGCTAAGTTTGTAGGTGTAAATGTTCACACTTTTGCAGATTTTTCTGCAGTTGCTCCCCTTGAAAGTGTTTCCATACACCTTTATACTCACATTTGCATCTCAGAACTGAATGATGACAAAGGTGAGAGTGTTCCACTGGTCAGAATAATACATCTAATCCCCTGGGCTATCAGGTCATTCATGCTGTGTCCCGGACTGAAGCACCAGTAGCTCAGCACCTTCCCTACAAATGAAACATCAATATAGCTGTTACTGTAGTTACACAGATCTTTCCCTTTTGATGCATCACAAGAAATCCAATATTATGCCATGTGCAACAGCACTTGAAGTATGTGAACTTTGCATGTTATTCCCTAGGCTCCAAATATTAGGAGTCTGTGGGACCCTAGTTTTTATTTTTAAGGGTCCCATGCATAAAACTAAAATCCTGTTCTCTTATTCATCTTAAATATTTCTTACATCATAGTCTAAAGTGGCTCACAGAATATTTGAAAATAGATATTCTATGCTTTATTCTGATATGATCCTTCGGTTATATCCAGTATCAAACTGCTTTTATTTCTACCACCAGAATTCATCACCTTCTGTTCATTCTCTTGTCTAAGTTTGAGTGTCCCAGAGGAAACCCAAGATGTCAACTTGGGAGTGGGGAGGGGGGCAGGGGGTCACCTATTTGCCAACTGTCACAAAAGAGAGCTAAACTATAAACTTTGACAAGAATTCATACCAATAATGCTGATGAACCATGACTCTGACTTATGTCTCCCTTTTCTGAAAGTCACAGTCAAACCAAATTCAGATTTACAGCATATGTGGAGTGCAAAGAACCAAACAGATTACACACATACACCTGGGGCATGCTGCGTTGAGCATGCACACTTCATATACTGGTTTCTGAGTATACCTGACTTTTCAGCTGTGTTTGAGTTAGTCCACAAATCCATTTGTTTCTTTTTCTTTCCAGAATCATCTTGAATTATATGAACCTGTAATATCAGTAATGTAATTTAATTGACCAGAAAATTCTTAATTCAGCCACAAAACAACAAAACAGACAAAGTGGCATGTGCCTAACGGGAAGACTCAGATCAGTCTGGGCATCTGCCCAATCTGAGCAGAGTCTTCGCTACTTGCTTAAAGGGTAGCTGAGAATCTAAGACAGCTTCATTAGGACAGCAAAGACTCTGTTCAGACTGGGCAAATGCCCAGGCTGATCTGAGTCTTGGCTGGTTGCACTTGCCACTTTGTTGATTTTGTTGTGCTGTGGCTCAGTTCTAACTTCTAACAGATGAAATGCCCAGCCTAAACAGTAGCTATCCAGGTTCAGGTTCAGCCAGCAGGCTAACCACGAACTGCACTGTTTATACAGTTGAAGGTGTACGTGTATACTTCCATGTTTTTCCTCCATTTTTACTATGGGAAATATTTGGGTTGATGTCCTATTTACTTCCATTGTCTGCTTCAAGAGATAAAGGATATTTGACTTTTTCAGTGTAAGATTGATTTTTGTTTTAACGTATGAACACCAAAAGCAGAATTTTCATGAGTAGCAAAACCACTCGTGAAAATACCACTGTTACTGTTCATGAGTGAAATGAAAATCAATCTTACACTCATATAGTCTGACAAACTTTCTGTTTCTTTTATTGCAATAATTCAGTTTATTCTGATGTGTCAGCCATCACAACAGATACACAACTTTTTTTTTTCTAGCTGTTTTGCGTCATATTTGCATACAAAATAGCTTGCCTGATAGCGCCTTGCCCATCACATAAAAAATTTTTGTCACAAAACTTTAAAGATGCCCACGCCAACGCCAATGTCAGAGTGACAACAATAGCTCCCTGTACTTTCATACATGCAAGCTAAAAATGAGCTCTGGCTTTGCACCCTTTAAGGTATTGCTTGGCTTCACAGATTCTCCTCTTCAAAAATAACTGCACCTTCACTAACTAAACTATGCCATCTTGATCATTATTGTGCAATACCCTCATCCCCAAACCTGCCTTGTTTTTACATAATAGATATCAGGTTAAATCCTACCTTGTAAGACTTGGCCAACTTTTCTTGGTGGCTAGTAACAGAACCTCCGGGGACCACATCCTGACTAAATATTTTCTGAAACATATCCACATATGAGCCGTGACATGACAAATTCAACAGAGTGGCATAAGTTCCCAGTGAATACTTTGATAAGCCTGGGCATTCTCCCAGTCTGATCACTCTTTGCACTGTGCTTAAACGTTAGCTTAAGGTCTATTAAGACTAAGCTACCTCCATGCAGACAGCGAAGACTCTGATCACACTGGGTGAATGCCCAGGCTGATCTGATTATTCGATGGACCCAAGTTTTGTCAAGTCACGGCTCAATTATAGTCTTAAGGAGAATGTATATGAGCCGCGACACGGCAAAACCAACAATGTGTTTGTGCACCCACCGCAGACTCAGATCAGCCTTGGCATCCGCCCGGTCCTTAGCTACCCTTTGAGCACTTAACGAAGAGTCTGGTCAAAATGGGCGAACGCCCAGGCTGATCTGAGTCTGCACTGGGCGCACAACCACATTGTTGGTTTCTCGTGTTGCAGCTCAATTATACTTTCCAGGGAAGCAACTCTTCCATTTTTTCTGCCTTCCTAATTAGTATGGACAGTGAACAGCAAAAAATAACAATTAATCTTTCTCAGTTTCTGCTAGTTGCATATGATTAAATGCAGGTTGGTATTTGTTATACAGGACTACCAGAAAAACAGCTGTAGATTAATGTATACATGCATTTTTTTATATTACATTGAAATTTTATCAGAAATATTTGTGAACTTCTTAAAGAGTGCTTTATTCACCAACTGATGTTCATACTTGGAATAAGAATAAGGAATATAGCTCAAAGTCAAAACAAAATTTTCAGAATAAAAGTTATAGTTTCATGCAACTAATACATGTCATGGTATCACATTAGATTTGCCTGACTAATATTTGCTGTGTGAAAGAAAAGAATGAATCTCTCCAATATCTTCTCATAAACTGTGAATACAATCACAACTGAGTTTTATCATACTTGACAGATTCTATTTCAATCCGCATCTACCCAAGTACACAACTGACTTCCAGTAATGCTAGTTATTTTACCTTGAAAACATCAGCCACTTTGGTGAGACCTGCTCCTTTTGTAATTCCAGCTCCTGCTCCTGAGGCTGCAAGTATAACAAGCAAATTCGGTGAATTTATATCCCCCGCCGAAGTGGCCCTGATTTGTTAATGGTTGTTTTAAGTTTCATAAAATTTTAAGTTTCATAAAATTTTGTTCACTGGTTACTTAGGAGGCTGAACTTGTGGATTGTACATAAAATTAAGGGCAATATCTCTGGGATAAGTAAGGCATAAGCTGAAGCTGTTCTTCTTAAACACTTGCCTCAGCATCACTGCACTATAATGATACATTTTAAATTCGGTTACAAGAAAGTTTGTTTGTCAGCACCCTACTAATGGCTAATTTGTGGATTTTAAATCAATTCAATTGCATTAAATCATGCACTGCTGAAGAGATTATGACAACACTTAATGTGCACTGCCTTGTCATGACAATATATAATTATTATAAGTGTCATGAAATTCCATTATTGGTTACTTAGTTATGATTCAATTTGTTGATTTTAAACCAATTCAAGGGCAATAACTCATTGCTTACTGAAGCAATTCCAACAAACTGTAAGATGCACCAATGTGTTATGGTGATACATATTTTGTATAATTTTCATAGATTTCTCTTCATTGATAAGTTAGTTTTGGCTGGAAATGGCAATCTCACATTAATCCAAGGGCAATAATTCATGCACTTTTGATGCCATTCTGATGAAACTTTATGTGCATATCCACTTTATGGTGATACATAATTATTCAGTTTAAATTTCATGAAGTATTGGTTACTTGTTTATGCCTCATTTCACTGATTTTAAGTCAATTAAAGGGCAATAACTCATGCATTACTCAATCCAGTATGAGGAAATTTAATGTGCATCAGCACATTATAGTGATATATATCTATTTTAAGTTTCATGAAATTCTGCCCAGTGGTTACTTAGTTACAGCTCATTTCATTGATTTCAAGTTAATTAAAGGGCAATAACTCATGCACTACTGAAGCTAGTCTGATGAAACTTTATGTGACGCAGCACGTTATAGTGATATATACTTATTTTAAGTTTCAAGAAATTCTGCTCAGTGGTTACTTAGTTATGGCTCATTTCATTGATTTTAAGCCAATGAGGGGCAATAACTCATGCATTACTGAAGCTAGTCTGATGAAACTTCATGTGCCACAGCGCGTTATAGTGATATATATTTATTTTAAGTTTCATGAAATTCCGTCCAGTGGTTACTTAGTTATGGCTCCGGATGGACAGACAGAAGGACAGATGGGTCAATTAAAGGGCAATAACTCATGCAGTACTGAATCCAGTTTGAGGAAACTTCATGTGCATCAGCACATTATAGTGATATATATTTATTTTAAGTTTCATGAAATTCCGCCCAGTGGTTACTTAGTTAAGGCTCATTTCATTGGTTTCGAGTTAATTAAAGGGCAATAACTCGTGCATTACTGAAGCCAGTCTGATGAAACTTCATGTGCTGCAGCGCGTTATAGTGATATATATTTATTTTAAGTTTCAAGAAATTCCGCAGAGTGGTTACTTAGTTATGGATCATTTCATTGATTTTAAGCCAATGAAGGGGCAACAACTCATGCATTACTGAAGCCAGTCTGATGAAACTTCATGTGCCATAGCGCATTATAGTGATATATATTTATTTTAAGTTTCATGAAATTCCGTCCAATGGCTACTTAATTATGGCTCTGGACGGATGGAAGGACGGACAGACAGAAGGACAGACGGACATGGAGAAACCTATATCCCTCCGCCTTCAGCGGGGGATAAATAGAGATGTATAGGTACACTGCTATGTTTTCTACCATCTTAAAGGGGTAAACCTTGTGTGGCTTTATGTTAGCTTCCCTGGGTACAGGACCCCTTCTACATGTAAATGGTGTATTCTCTTATATAAAAGATTTGCTCCAAAGGCAGCTCGGGGCAAAGGAGATAATATAGCCTGTCAAAATTCTGACCTTAAAAAAAGCTCATCTTACTTCAGTCATTCCTATGTATTTCAAACAGCAAAGAAGCTAGAGGCCAAACATCAAATTACTCCTAGCTACATGATAGCCACAGGGTATTACAGTCCAACCTGTATTAAGCAAGCACCTAAGGGATAATCAAAATGTGCTTACTTAAGACAGGTTTGCTTAATACAGGTGCATTTAAATGTATTTGCCTTTTTTGGGAAATGAATACATGCTTGCTTGATTAATAGAGGTGGCCACTAAGACAGGTTTTACCCTTTCACTATTGTGTGGCTGGATGTAAAAGGAGCAGCCGGTCATTTCTGAGAACATATATTAGCTATCGGTTAACCAATACAAGAAATCCATGGAATATGGTGTCTCGCCCGTCAGCGTGCAGTGTCACAAAACAGCGTTCAGTCTGAAAACTCAACAAAAGTTGACACCACTGACACCACTGAACCCAGAAAAGGAATATTAACGTCTCACTTTTGCTAGTCATCAGAGAATAAAAAAAAGAATTTTCAGAACTGCTATAACTGTAGACCTTAGAATAACACATACAGTAAGGCCAAAATCAGCATTATAAGGTGCAATCCTGACAAAATTACCCATTCCCTGCATACTAATATACATCAACATGAATAGTGAGCTATACCTACCATCTGTTGAAACGTATGTAATAACCTTGTCCAGTACATCTAAAATGATATTCTTGTTGTCAAACACAATATTAGCCTTGCTTAGCATCTCAAACATGAACCTGAAACCAGAGGACCATTGGTCCTGTAGCTCACCTGAGTCCATTCATCCTTAGCACTCAAGAGTAAGACATACTAAAGTTTATACAATTTGGCCTAATTTCAACTTTGACTGAGTTGTTATGCTTGTCCTATTTAATATTAGCAAGTTTTATGAAGTTACAATAAAAAAAAACAAAACATGTTTGTAAAACTTTTTGCCTAAATATTGCAGTAACACAGAAATAAATGCCAATTTGCACTTTTCCCAATACAAGTCTATGGAAATTTTAAAATGCCATAGCAATGAAACCATGTTGGCAACAATAATAACAGACAATATTTACTTAGTGGCTAATGTCATGAACATGTATGCAAAGAATCAGCTTCATCCCCCTATATGTTTTTTGAGGAAAAGATTTTTGAATATTTTTTCGAAAATATTTCCTTAATATTGCTATGGCAACAAATCAAATTCAGCGATTTGGACAAAATTAATACGGATCATAGAGGACTAGAGGACTACTCAAGCACTATTTCTGTAGATAAAAAATAAAAAAAACTGCACGGAGATAGCAAAAATTGCAACTTTCCATTTATCCCATTATTTTTCAATGGAAACTATAAGTTGCCATACCAACTTAACTGCTGTTCAAGCAATTGCCACAAAAAACAGTAATTCTGTAGAGGCTTGTGCAAAGATCCGTTCTGTAAAGTTTGAGCTTTATCAGCCACATAGTTTCTGCATAAAAGGATATCTTAATATTTTTTTCTATTTTTAACCATTCGGTTGCAATGGCAATCAGCCAAATAGTGCAATTTGCATACATTTAATATGGCTGGTTGGGGACTACTCAAGGAATATTTCTATAAAAGTTTTGTCAAAATATCTGCAGTCACATAGCAATAAATGCAAATTTTCAGTTTTCAAATTATAAGTCAATGGCAACTTTAAGTTGCCACAGCAGCCACACTGCTGGAGCAACTGCAAAGAAAAACAGTATTTTTATAGAGGGTAGTACCAAGATCCTTTCTGTGAAGTTTGAGCTTTATTGGTTGCATCGTTTCTGAGGAGATGATTTTTTAATATCTTTTCTATTTTTAACTATTCGGTTGCCATGGCAACCAGCCAAATTGTGCGATTTACATAAATTTCATGTGGTTGATAGAGGACTACTCAAGGAACATTTCTGTAAAAGTTTTGTTAAAATATCTGCAATCACATAGCAATAAATGCAAATTTTCAATTTTCCCATTATAAGTCAATGGTGACTTTAAGTTGCCATAGCAACCAAACTGCTGGAGCAATTGCCAAGAAAAACAGCATTTTTATAAAGGGTACTACCTAGATCCTTTCTGTGAAGTTTGAGCTTTATTGGTTGCATAGTTTCTGAGGAGAATATCTTTTCTATTTTTAACTATTCGGTTGCCATGGCAACCAGCCAAATTGTGCAATTTACATAAATTTCATGTGGTTGATAGAGGACTATTCAAGGAACATTTCTGTAAAAGTTTTGTCAAAATATCTGCAATCACATAGCATTAAATGCAAATTTTCAATTTTCCCATTATAAGTCAGTGGCAATTTTAAGTTGCCATAGCAACCAAACTGCTAGAGCAATTGCCAAGAAAAACAGTAATTTTACAGAGGATAGGACCTAGATCCTTTCTGTGAAGTTTGAGCTTTATTGGTTGCATAGTTTCTGAGGAGATGATTTTTTAATATCTTTTCTATTTTTAACTATTCGGTTGCCATGGCAACCAGCCAAATTGTGCAATTAACATAAATTTCATGTGGTTGATAGAGGACTACTCAAGGAACATTTCTGTAAAAGTTTTGTCAAAATATCCGCAGTAACATAGCAATAAATGCAAATTTTCAATTTTTCCCATACAAGTCAATGGAAACTTTAAGATGCCATAGCAACCAAAGTTCTGAAGCGATTTGGATAAAAAACAGTATTATTAGTTCCCCCTGCCTATAGATGCTATATATGAAATTTGGTAACAATGGGCCTTGTAGTTTCAGAGGAGATGTCGTTTGAAAATGTTGACGGACGACGGACGGACGGACGACGGACGACGGATGCCTGCCTATACTATAAGCTCACCTGTGAGCCTTCGGCTCAGGTGAGCTAAAAATAAGGGTTTAATATAAAAAATTCTGTGTATGGAGACAGAAAGGTCTGAGCAAACAGTGCAGACCTAGGTCAGACTGCTCCTAGTAGCAGTCTGATCAGGGTCTACAATGTTTGCCATTTCATCTGCTTCTTTCGGATGCATAACTGCATTGTAAAACCAAACTGTTACCTTTTGAGGATAATTATGGCATTAATTTTAGATTGTACATGTACCAATTTTAGATTTTTTTCATTATACTGACATTCAATAATTTCAGTAACGATCTTTTCCATCTTTCAATTGGCTCTATCAAAAGATTTTTTTCTTCTAAAATTGTGGGCTGTGTATACCCTGTTAAGACTGTCCAAACCAGAATCAGTCTGATTTGGAGCTAAGCTGTTTGTGTAGCTATATCTCTGAGACATTTTAACATCAAATTCTTAAATTTGCATTGGTACATATTTTTCGGCATTTTTTTTTTTAAAAGTAAGTCAACTTTTGTGAATTTCTGTTTGCATACCTGGACAAAATCGCCCATCCCAAAAATGGGATCTGCTCTGAAAGGAAAGGAATTTCTTCTTTTCTTCAAGAAATTACACCACTGAGAAAGGGGACAAAACTGAAAAAGGCAGAGTTTCTTCCCCTGAAAGTGTACTGACTCCCCTTAAATGTTTTGTAGACAATTACATAGAGAATATTACATGAGTGCTCTTGTATTATTGAATTTATTTAACGAGTTGGGGAAAAAGATAAGATGCGAGCATCTTATCGTTTTCACCAACGAGTTTAATAAATTCAATAATACGGGAGCACGAATGCAAGATTCTATTTATCATATGACACTTAAATCGCATTTTATTAGCAAATTTTGCATTAAAACATCACGATTTCGCCATTAGAAAAAGCGACGCTTTATGGACGTCAATGCATAACGTTAAGACGTTATTTGCATATTTAATCCACTAGTGGATTATCGTTTTTAATGCATGGCTTTATTACACTCTCAGATGCGACGTCATATGATAAATGTTTCTTAAACTGTTAAATAAGGAGACTCACAAAATAAGACATGCTTCTTATTCCTTCACAAACCATGCATTTTATGAAAAAGTCAACCCAAATCTGTTTAGCTGTAAGAATGTAATACAAGCTTGTATCTGTCACAGTTACCAGCATGATGCGACTCCGAACAGTCTCTACTGGATGCATAAATTTGCCAAAGCAGGAGCCACAAAAACACAGTCACACAATTAATGAAGCAAGTTTAATACGCAGCTGTGCATGTATGCAGGCTAGCTATAATATGCCTTCATTTTGTGAGATGTCTGAATGGCCATAAATTGAGTCGAGACATGACAAAACAATGTGGCATGTATGCCCAGTGAAGACTCAGATCAGCCTGGGCATTTGCCCTGTCTGATCAGAGTCTTCGCTATTGGGCTTAAAGCATAGCTAAGGGTCTAAGCTACTTCACTGCTGACAGGTAACTCTCTGATTAGACTGGGCGGATGCCAAGGCTGATCCAAGTCTTCGCATGGTGCACATGCCACTTAGTTGGTTTTGTTATGTCGTGGCTCAAATGTTTGTGAGCAGCAAAGGCTTTGACCAAGTAAGTACCTGCCAGGCTTTGTGACTCCCTTCCCATTACTAGGAACTTCTACAGCATCTATTTCACGCTCAAGGTCAGTCAATGTACCTGAAATGATGAAAGTAAACAATGAAGACATACCAATTCTAACGTGATGTTAATGTTTTCCTCATTCAGCAAACAGAAACTGGCCTTGTGCAAAAATATGTGATAAATTTGTTACTTACATTGTGCCGTGCAAATTTGCACCTTGGTGACATGGGATGATAAGGTGCTAATAAAGGAAGTACAGCCAATTATGTGACATCTCATCATCATATTATAAATTGTCCAGGGTCTCACACCACAAGTAAAAAGTTGTAAGGCTTTATCAACATACGAGGTATATTAAGACTGCTAAATATTTTTCTAAGGAACAAAGTTACAAAGGAAGAATTCAACCATTTCTGTATAGCTTCTCTGATATCTTCATAAACACATGTTGTGGCACTTTTGTTTTATATAAAAATATAACAGTATAACTACCTCAGTAAGATGTCACTCCGAGAGTGGTGGGGCTTTCATGATAATTCTGAGATTCTCAAAAAAAGACTAGGTTGTAACCCCACATTAGAACTGTCTTGCTGAGACAGTTCTAATGAGGGGACACAACCTAATTATGTTCTTAAAAAGAGATATGGAAAATTATCCATAAATTAGCTCTGTTATCCCTTCTTATCTGGTCTACTGCAATACACATGTATACAAGGAGATAATATGAAACTTCTTTTATAACATAACTATTTCCAACATCTCTCTTAAATCTTTTTTTTTATTTCTCCACCCAATTCTCAGCCATAACAATTTCCCCAGAAGGCTCAAGGGAACAAATCTACAACTCTCGCTTCCTGGTACTCGGTGTACAAGTCCTCTACAATTTGGAGAGTAGAGCTAAAAAATTTCCAGCCAAGTTTTCTTTTAACTTACTCTTTAACTTCATCAGATCCTCCAGATTAAAGTCTGTTTCTGTAATGTAGAAGATAAATTTATAAGAAACCGCACAAGTTTAAATACATGTTTTAAACTACTGTATTAATCCTAATAAATGCCCCCCCCCCATCAAATATATGCCCCTCTTTTTTAGAAGGTAATATTATATTATCTTGCCAAAGTTGTAAAATTCCAGGCATAAAATTCTCAAATACTGTAGTTTATAATGAGCTGTAAAATGACAAAACCAAGAAAGTGGCATGTGCACAATGCAAAGACTCAGATTAGCCTGGACATCCACCCCTTCTGATCAGTCGTCATTGTTGGCATGGAAGTAGCTTAGACCTTTAGCTACCCTTTAAGTGCACAGCAAAGACTCTGATCAGACTGGGTGGATGCCCAAGCTGATCTGAGTCTTTGCTGGGCCCACATACAACTTTGTTGGCTTTGTCGTGTCACAGCCCATTTGGTTACATGTTTAAATCATCTTCTTGGCCTGTAAAGTATTTTATGCATCTAGAGTGATATTAGTGGTGACAGAGTGCTGATATTTCTCTTACATGAATATAATCACTCAACAGTGTTTATTTGAAGCATTTTAATAAGATTCAAGTGACAGATTTTGGGCTCTCAATAAAGCAAAGCTCTATGAGCAAATTCTTTCCTATACGAGTTGATCCCAGTTTTGAAGGGCTATGTAAAATCCAAAGAGTCACATAAGTTTTCCAACCTTGTAAAAGTGGAGGAAAAACGTAAAGAAGTACCTATACACCTTAATCTAGAACACTGATATTGGCCCATGTAGTAATAACTCTGAAAGGGAAGAAGCGGTGGTGAACTCTGAAAGCCAAGTAGCAGTAGTAACTTCTGGAAGCCAAGTAGCAGTAGTAACTCTCTCAGCAACTTACCAGGAGTGGCCTCCCCATGGTCCCCACCACTCAGTCTCTCTACCTCACACAGTTCTATCAGTTTCTCTGAGACTCTAGTGATCTCCTCCAAGGCAGTAGCTATATCTCTCGGTTTCAGATCAAATGATGCACTGTCCTCACAGATCTTTTCCTGGAAAATTCGGCATACTTTGAAGTTAAAAGCAAACCATTATAGTGCTAATTACTGATTAAATGTATTGAATGAAATGATTAAATGAAAAAAAACCCTGATATTATGCATCATACAAGCTGCACAAGAGCAGATACACACATAGTATGGGAAGGGAATGGTAAGTTCACTCCATATACCACACCTGGGTAACTATGTTTTTAAGGATGTTACGAAACTAAAAAGAGCTGTTACCAAACGAAAAGAGTCATAGTTACCAAACTACCATATCATCAGGTCATTTGGTAACAATGACTCTTTTTCATTTCATAACAGCTCTTTTTCGTTTGGTAACAGCCCTTGTATATATATATAGTTAACCAGAGGTGTATACCATGTAATGTAGTTTGTCCCTGCATTCAAAATGCTCAGCCATTCCCTAACTTCAACCCAGCCCCTTATGACCACTGTCCCAATTTAACACAGATAAGTCAAGAAATACTTTGCCATTAGCTCATTAGTGCCACAATTCAAGAAGTATTTGCAAAGGCAGTTCCGAAAGGTCTTCCACTGAAGTCTAATGTAGAACTGTCGATTATAACAGAATGAATGGACTCACTTTTGCTGAACTATCAAAGACAGCATTAAAAGATTTACCACATTAATTTCAGTTTCTGTATAACTGAAGTCACACCATGATTTAAGGCACTCTTAATGGCATTTCATTGATTTTCATTAGATTTTCAGATTTGAAACAAACCAAGCAGCTGCACTAGACAGCTCAAAGCTACATCACTTGAATCTTCATGGTATATGGGTACATCTCTATGTTTTCAAAGGGAAATAACTTTTGTGATCTCCTATTAATGTCTTTGGATGGAAGGAGCAAATTCTTTCCTCGACAAGTGAGATTAAAATGAAATTGGTAAAGATGCTTCCCCTTAAAGTGTACTCTTTCACCTCAATTCATTTGTGTTGCATTGTGAGAAAAGCCTGTCTAAAGGTATCTGAGGCATTTTAGTAACTTTATCATAAAAGCTCCAGGCCATGGTTCAGAGAGCAAATTCTTTCCTCTGACTAAACAGCATTACAAAATTTACCATATTAAGTGCAGCTTCAATTTAACCAATGGGATTCAATTTTATTCAAGCTACTCTTTAATGTGTTGCATTGGTTTTAAGGTGTATGGATACACTTCCATGGTTTGGTGCCATTTTGAAAAGGGATACAAATGTAAAAGAATAGAATTTGCTTGCTTGGTAGGTGAATTTCTTCTCCAATGGAAATCACTATTCAAAGAGAACTGACTTTCTGAGAGCTAATTATTTCTTTTAAGAGTACCCCCACCCCCACTCCACCAAGAGACAATATTTCCTTTAAGAGTACCACCCCCATCCCCCCATTAATAAACATTACTGTGAGAAAGGAGCCTAATAATACTTCCATATCAGAGTGATCTCCCTTTGAAGTGTACCTAATCATCTTAAAATTTAAAATGAAGCAAGCAGCTGCATAGGACAGGCAAAAATGACATCACAGAAAAATCTTTAATGCCATCTGAACTGCATTTAGAGAAAACTTGCCTTAAGGTGTATGCGTACATCGCCATGCTTTTCCACTTTTTTATCAAAGGGAGATGATTTTTTTTTCCTGTTTATATCCCTGATTTAAGAAACCCTTCAAAAATAGGTCAACTATTAAAGAAAAGACTGTGCTCCTATAGGAGAAATTCTTTCCTTAAGAGTTGACTCCATTGGGAAGGGAGGCAAAAATGATAATGACAGAGTTGCTTCCCTTGGGAGTGTATCCATTCACCCTAAGTCATATGCAAATGTGTATGAGCCACGACACTAGAAAACCAACAATGTAGTTGTGCACCCAGTGCCGACTCAAATCAGCCTGGGCATCCGCGAAGTCTGATCAGACTCTTAACTAAGCGCTTAAAGGGTAGCTAAGGGTCTAAGCTTCCTTCATGCAGATAGTGAAGACTCTGATCAGACAGGGCGGATGCCCAGGCTGATCTGAGTCTGCGCTGGGGGCACAACCACTTTGTTGGTTTTCTTGTGTCGTGGCTCATATGCTTATACAGGCTCTGGTTAAGAATGATCTACATTTCTTTACTTTCATTTATTTTTGTTTCTGACATTTTTTTTATTTTATTTTAAACACATGAAATCGGGAACATCCTGTGATTTGAAATAATTTTTCTTCATGATTTCCATTTAAAGACAATAATTCAATAATGGCTGATCCTATTATCATGTATTTGCCATATCGCAAAGCTGAAGTGCCGATAGAAACAATTAATCATGAGAATAATCTAAACTGAAGGGAAACAGAGCAACCAGAATGACATTTTCCATTCATAAACTACAAAATATTCATGTAATTATATTTAAATTTCTTATCTATGACAAATGGCACATAGTGCCTCTGATTACTAAAATGACTAATTATTGGTACTGTATTACTCTAGAAAATCCTGTAGACTTATTGGCAAACAATGCAGACCCCAATCAGAAACAGTCTGATCTAGATTTTCACTGTTTTCTAAGGCATTTACACTAGAATATTTTGGGAATAGTAAATACAGTAACATTTATTTGAAATGCCTGTGGTAACTTCTCACTTTCTACTTCTCACTTCCCACCTCATACTTCTCACTTCCCACCTCAGACTTCTCACTTCCCACCTCAGACTTCTCACTTCTCACTTCCCACCTCATACTTCTCACTTCCATCTCTTACTTCACACTTCCCACCTCTTCTCACTTCCCACCACATTCTTCTCACTTCCCACCTCCTACTTCTCACTTCCCACCTCTTATTTCTAACTTCCTACTCAACACTTTCTACTTCTAGGTTTGGTACTCATACATACTGAAAGTAGTGAGAAGTAGAAAGTGAGAACAAGGAAGTTTGAAGTAGGAAGTGTAAAGTTAGTTAGAAGTAGGAAGTCAGATGTAGGGGGAAAACTGACATCCTACTTTCAACATCTCACTTCCTATTTCTCACATCCCACTTCCTACTTATCAGTTCCCACTTTCAGCTTCCTACTTATCACTTCCTACTTCTAATTTCTCACTTTCTAAATTAGGAACTAGGAAGTGTGAAGCTGGAAGTGAGAAGTAGGAAATGAGAAGTAGGAACTGAGAAGTGACCACCAGTCTTTGTATACAGTCAACTCTCGATATCTCGAACACTGTTAATTACCAGTCTTACATAAAAACCATAGTTTAGACACATTCCCCATTTATATTTACATTTTGACTCCTGTTATCTCAAACTACTGATATCTCAAAGTAAATTTTCTGGGACCAGAAAATTTACTTTGAGACATCAGTAGTTTGGAATAAATTCGAATTTGAGATATCGAGAGTTGACTGTATTTGGCTTACCAAATTGTGAGCTTCATCAAATATAATAATATTGCCGGCTAAATCAACACCATGGGCTTTTCGAGTCTGAAAACAAAGCAAGAAACAGGACTGCCTAAACGTAAGACAAAGAATTCCACAGGAAGGCTGAGTTTCGATTTTCTGTGCACAGTCACAAAATCGAACTAAACCAGAAAATGCCACAAAACTTTACGCCATTGATGCCTATGCTGCTGACACCAGAAAAGTAATACCTATGTCTCAAATTCTGCTGATCCCAGCTGAAACATCTTGCCTTTAGGAGCAGTCTGATTTAGGTCTGCACTGTCTGCTCAAACTTACCATCAAATTTCAAATATTGGAACAGGTAATAATTGAAATTTAACAGTAACATTCTGCTATCAGCCTCTTGCAGCAACAAGGAAACAATCAAGTGCAAGAATAAAGAGCAGTCTGATCTGAGTCTGAACTGTTTGCTCAGACTTATCTGTCCCAATACTTAGAATTTTAACCCTTCAAGCACCAAAAAGCAGACGACAAAATTTACTTCTGCAAAAATTTCAAAATAAGTTTCATCCATGCTATATCATATTGAAAATTCAAAACTAGAGGACAAACAGTGTAGATCTAGATGAGGTGGCTCATTATGAGCCACCTCATCAGGATCTGCACTGTTTGCAAATTCTGCCATTTTCATTACCGGCGCTTTAAGTGTAAACAGTAATATTCAGTAATTAGCTTCTTGCAGTGATAAGGAAACAATACAAAACAATCAAGAACAATAATCAATTCATTTAAATTTTTTGTATCAGCTCTGAAATTTGTTCTCTGCTATCCTGGAATATCAGAGCTCTGGATAAGAGGGAGTATTTGATGATAATTAAGGATAATTTTTTTTATTTCTCATGGAAACCATATGTTGTGACCCCTCATCTGAATTGAGACGGTTCAGATGAGGGGTCATCTGAACCGTCTCATCGAGACGGTTCAGATGAGGGGTCATAACATATGTTTCAATGCAGAATTAACAAAAATTATCCCTAATTATCACCAAATACTCCCTCTTATCTAGAGCTCAGCTGGATACAGTCTCTGCCTTTAAGATTTTTAGACAGATACAATCAATTCATACATATTTAATCACTAGCAGTCTATGGTAGCTACTTTTAAGAATAGCTGATTTTCATGAAACCATTGAAAATTGTTTGCAGCCCTTTGAAGTTTGTTTTCCAGTAATATGCATGAATGTAATTCACCTATTTGTCTAAAAGCATCATTAAGCATGATGACATCTGGAAAGAAATGCACATACCCAGCTCTCACTTCCTGTTAGTCACAGATGAGAGAAAAACAAAACATTTAACTTTTATCTCTTAAAGCCCCCCAAACTGCAGATCATAAAATATACGTCTGCGATTTCTACAATATCCGTCCACATACAGGATAGCTTGCCTGACAGTGTCTTGCCCATTGATAACTTTAATCAAAACATCAAATGTAGATGCCAATGCCGACGCAGACACCGAGGTGACGCAAATAGCTCTTCAGTACTTTTGTACAGGCAAGCTAAACAAGACCTGTCTCCATACAGGATAGCTCGCCTGCAGTGCCTTGCCCATCACATAAAAAAACTTTGATGTGTGACGCCCACACCCTGCCGATGTCCAAGTGACAATAATAGCTCTCTGTACTTTCGTACAGGCTAAATACGTTTCTGCCAAGCTGTATCATATGGAGAATTAAAAGACAAAAAAAAAGGCAAACAGCGTAGATCCAGATGAGGTGGCTCATTATGAGCCACCTCATCTGGATCTACACTGTTTGCAAATTCAACTATTTTCAATTTTTGGCACTTAAAGTGTGTGGTAACTTTGTCAAATCCATAAAAAGTAAGTCTTACCTTGGGATCTAGGAGGTAGTTGTAAGGCATAAATATTATGTCAGCATCAGACTTCAGTTCTCTTGCCATGTAGTATGGGCACACTCTGAAATACAGTTCTTGTGCAAATATGGTACTCATACATGGGCTGAATGCCCTGACCAGTATACACACTTCTGAAATCTAACCAGGGTGTAAAGAGTTAAATCAGACAAATGCATGCAGTCTGGGTTGAACCTGTACAGTTTGCGTTAGATTTTTTAACTGTGAACATCAAACCCGTGGCAAGGTTTACAAACATGCAAATGTATTTTTTTTTTCTTGTTGTCTGTCTCTCCTACATAGATGGAGAGCTAGAGAGAAGAAACATGCACACATGTGCACACATTACCATCAAACTTTATGGCACTTCGAAAGTCAGTGCACTCTGTTGAAACATCGTTCTGCATATCTTAATTGGTGTATGAAAATTTCTTTGGCATTCAGTAATTGGTGCTTTAAGTGTTAAAACTTAAGACAAGAAAGCTTTTACAGAACCTGGTATGTTATTAGATCTGACTGCTAACTATTTGAGCATAAAGTACAACATACTTATTTTTCTGTCCATAGCCAACCAAGTCTTCTATGTCCACCACATTACCCATCAGGATACGAGGTTCAGAATTCTGTTTCAAATCTAAATTGACAAAAAGACATTATAGTTTTAATATAACAAGTTAATAAATATCATTTTAATACTTAAAGCACCCAAAATGAAGATAGCTGACCTTGCAAACAGGGTAGATCCAGATGACATAGCCACTTCATGTAGATCTACACTGTTTGCCCTCTAGTCTTTAAATTCTAGTATGACACATTTTGAAATTTTGCAGGCATAAATTTTGTCATCTCCTTTTTAGGCACTTTTAGGGTTAATATGTTAAATGCTCTGTTTAACTTGCATTCCAAGGGATAATACCAAAATCTAAAGCAAAAACTTTGATAGAAGCATAACATAAACTGATTTATAGCAGATAAATGGAGAAGACAAATGGGTGAGAGCTTAACTCAATTACTGTCCTCGTGGGTCTTCTAATAGTCATTATTCATTCACTTTTATATCATGACCAATAGATCATGAGTGTCCTTTGGTCAACTTGCGTTAATAGGAAGATGTCAATTTATGCTTTCTTGACTGGTTTATTTTATCCCTGAAAGGCAGAAAAATAGTTATAGTTTGTTTTCTGCCAAACCATTTCAACGATATTTCAGTCATATTGGGACAATGAGAGGGTGATGATGAAAGGCTCTTTGCAACGAGGTGCCGTTTAGATTTGGACAGAATCTTGCCACCAACCTGACTGGGATGATGGGAGATGATGACAAAAGTCTCCGTGCAATGAGGTGCCCTTTAGATTTGGACAGAATCTCACCTCCAATGGGACTTGAATCCACCAGAGCCGTAGATAAGAAGGAGTATTTGGTGATATTTAAGGATAATTTTTGTTATTCTTACATAAAAACATATATTGTGACCCCTGATCTGAACCATCTCAATGAGACGGTTCAGATGAGGGGTCACAACATATGGTTTCAATGAGAAATAAAAAACATTATCATCAAATACCCCTCTTATCTAGAGCTCTGACCCACTATCTGAAGTTAGGAGTGCTAACCACTTGGCCTCGCAGAAGCATCTACATTAATGGTAAATGTGGTAAAAAGCATTTATGGAGCTGATATTGACAAAGCGTGTTGTTGGCACCAATCTGAATAGTGATTCATTCCAAATACAGTTGCAACATTGAATTTACATAATTCACAAGCCAGAGCACAGCTAGCAAATCAATACAATGAAATTCTAAAGAATATACAGAATCAAGAATATACTGTATCTACCTCAAATATCAGCTGATCAAAAATCATGGACCAAGATTAGACAGCTCCTAAGGTCCTATCTATTCCCTAATTATGACTATCCTTAAAGGATATTCATAATTAGGGAATAGATAGTAAACTGGCAACCCATATTAACATATATCTCCTAAAAAATGCAATCTCTCTAATACAAGCCCCCCACCCCCAGCCCCATCCACACACACTTTTGGTGAAAAAATGGCCAGATTCCGCCATTCAAACCAACAAAATTTATTTACTGCCAAAAATTTTGCCTAAAGCATGCAATTTATAGGACTTGTGAATTGCAATGCCTCTGGGGTGTTATTGGAAGAATACAGCAGATATCCATACTTCTGAAGGGTAACCCATAAAATACTTGGGAGTCACATTAGAATAACTTAGTAGAATAGAGGGATGAGAAAAAAAGAAAGATTTTATACACAAATGGCATCAAGAGAAAAGGGGCTGTAAAGCATGTGCAAACAGCAAAGATTCAGATCAGCTTGTGCATCTGCTCAGTCTGATAAGCATCTTCTGTTTATGCATTTATATTTACATTCTTGGTGTATTTACTGAAAATCCCTATAGTAAACCATCGGAACGTAATGCAGTTTACATTCCAATAATTATATTGAGACACGCGACGTCAATGACGTAAAAATAAACAATGGCTCTCTACCAGCTGATTGGACGTCAGCAATGTCATGACGTCATGCATGCCGTTCTGCTGTTAGCAGAAAAACCTGCGTGTACATGTTTTACTGCTTCAATTTTAGGGCTTCTATAAGATTTTTCATGAAAGATTTGATTGAAACGAATGTAAATATAAGCAATGAACTTAATTTTTCTGATGTTTATCGAAGTGTAAACTACATTGGGTCACTAGCAAAGTTTACATGAACCCCTTCGGGGTTCATTCACTTTGCACGTGACCCAATGTAGTTTACACTTCGATAAACCTCAGAAAAATGAAATTCATTCCTTAAATAAACTATGAATTTCAAAGAATACAAAAAATGAAAAGTAAACACTCTGCACAGTTTGCAGAGATGCACAGGCTGATTTGAGTATTTACAGTACACACATTGCTTAAAGTGCCTTAAAGGTTTTCTATGCAATGCCAATCACATGAATTTTCCACTACCTAAAGCTGGCTAGCGGTCTCAGAAAAGTGAAGCCCACCAGCCAGTGCCTATTTGCAAACTGGATAATCCAGAGCAAAGGCTGATGCTGGTATCTAGGATAAAGACTTTAATCATTCTTGTTTAGGGGCCCAGACTGCCATAAACTGAAATTTTACATTAAGGTAACAGGCATTTTCTCTTGGGGGCCAAACCCAAAAATTCAGGGGCCTTGGGCACCTGAGGTGCTTAAAGTCTTTATCCCTGGGGATGCCAATGTCAGGTACTTAGAACCTCCTGTATTTTCATACAGACATGCTGAACACAGGCTTGCCAAACAAAATGCACAGGGGCCGTATTCATAAAACGACTTAAGTGGTTGCTATGCTGTTGCTAAGGCTAAATTTCTTTGAAGGAGATTCCCTACAACTATGAAATTTTCTCTGGAGAAACAGCCTTACAAAGACTGTTCCTCCAGACCAAATTTCGTAGTTGTAGGGAATCTCCTTTATAGATATTTAGCCTTACCAACCGCATAGCAACGACTTAAGTGGTTTTATGAATATGACCCCCGATCCTTACCATCAAGACGGTTATAGTAGTAGCAAGTTCTACTGTTAACTTTGGCTCGACACATGTGAACCTGAAAATATATTTAAAATGTATATGTACACCTGCATGTTTTGACCTCGATTTTATAACAGGGAACAACTTTGGTGACATCTACCATATTAACCCTGATAAATGCCCCCGCTCTAATAAACACCCCCTGCTTCTTTTCTGAACATATTGTTATATTAACTTGGGTGAATTCCTGTTTGCTTCTCTGGATAAGGTAGCTCTTTTAAAAGGATCTAACTTTAAAAGAAAGAATTTGCTCTTAGATGAGCAAATTCTTTCTTTTAAGCATTGACCCCCACCCCTACTGAGAAGGGAGGCAAAGACAGTAGAGTACTAGAGTTATTTCCACCGAAAGTATATCTATTCACGGGTGACCTTAATATTGTTTATAAGAGGTAGTTTGACAATGTCTGATTCACTACAATTTAGGCTCTCAAATAACGCCCCCCATTTGTAAAATGCAATGCCTCTGGGTCAATTCATAGAATTAATACAGTATTTGCTTCCTTGAAGGACAAAGTTATTTTAAAATGGGGTATACTCTTAAAGGAATTTGCTCCTAGGAGAGCAAATTCTTCCCTTTAACAGCTGACCCCCTTTGAGAAGCGAGGCAAAAATGAAAATGGCAGTGTTGCTTCCTCTGAAGTTGCACCCATTTACCTAACTAAAGCCACCAGAATCTGACAGTTTAAATAGATAAGACCTGTTGGCATACAGAATAGCTACACTGACAGCACCTTGCCCATCACATAAAACACTTTGTTGTAAAGCTCTCAAGTGTGACAGTCATGCCCACGCCAATGCTGCAGTCAGGGTGACAACAATAGTTGCATGTATTTTTGTCCAGGCAAGCTAAAAAATAAAATGTTTATAATGAAGAAATAACAGAAATTATCTCAGAGTTATCTTCAAATCCTGAGCAGCTGAACTATGAGTAGATGAGTGTTAAATTCACCACTTTTTGAAATCACAAAGATTTGTGAAAACAATACGAAGCTCTTTCTACAGTAATTCATATTGATCATCTTTCATTTGCATGTTTTCTTACAAAGAACTGAATACCCATGAGCTTTATAACAGAATTTGCAGTAATTTCAATAGAAATGTCTCAAGTCTCAATTCAACAGAGAAACAGCGAAGAAAACGAAAATTTCCACTATCATATTTCTTGTAAATATTTGGCCATGTCACCTATATTTATGACGGATTTTTCCATATCTTCCACTGAGTGAGTGAACTCCAGTTTAACGTCCCACCAACAACGAGGTCAAATGGAGACGGGACCTCGGTTTAAAGTCTCATCCGATAGACGAAAAGCGGGGATTCCATCTTGCGATCCCTGGATTGGTAGTCCGGACCATATCTTCCAATTTGGAAAAGTCTACATGTACTAACGTAAAAATTTGTAATAGTTTGATGGATAGGTCTAAGCAAACAGTGCAGACCAAGATCAGACTGTTCCTGAAGAAACAGTCTGATCTGATTCTATACTGTTTGCCATTCCATCTGTATCTTTTAGATGCATTACTGCACTGCAAAACCAAAATGTTCAAGTTTAAGGACAATTACAGAAATTATTCTAGGTGTTCCAATTTTTAGAATTTTTATGGTATTTAGTGATTTTTCATAAACTTATGAAATTTTGACACACAGTGCAGACCCTGATCAGACTGCTCCCTTAAGGAGCAGTCTGATCTGTGTCTGCACTGTTTTGTCACACATTTCTGTCCGAAAATTTACCGTAAACACGATAGTCTAGTAAATGACTAGATGCTGGATTGATCATCAGTGATCAATAAGCTCGTCTACAATTTCAAAAGGTGATTGGGTGAAGCATGACTCACCTTATGAGGTAATATTGACTCGTAGGTTCACTTTTAAGAATGGCATAAAAGATATTTCCGTGGAGATAATCAATGGCGTTAAGGACATGTACTGTGATTGTCACAGCTTCAGCTAGTAAAGTTTAATTTGCGGTCTAGACCTGGGCACACCTAATTATTGATAAATTTCACACTGCTCAAGAGAAGACCAATAAATTTTTATGAGAAAATAAGGCTTTTGCTTTATGTCCCTACAAAATAACAATTGCAGGGCTAGAATCAAAGTTTCTCAGAGAGGCAACTCAAATGAGATTCCACAATACATGCTATCTGTAACCTTAACTTCAAGTCAGCAGCATCACCCTGATGACACCAACAAGTCTATATACAAATGTAGTATTATACTAAATAAACACAAACTTTTGAAACCTATTAAAGTTCAGGACCAGCCCCACTCATGTGTCCAGGATGATTGGTATATAATGTTGTGTTCCAAGTCTGGATTTACAAAAATCTTTCAAGTAATGAGGTCAAAGCTTCGACAAAATCTTTTCCTGAAAAAAGTTAATGGACAAACAAAAGGGCACATGAATGGACATCATGATGAAAGCTATGTACTCCTAAACATAAATGCTGTCTATTCTATTCTATTCTATCCCGAAACCTTACAAGATTGTTGGGGCACCACAGATGACTTCGAAACAATCCCTTTCAACCTTGTCCTGTTTTCAGCTGCCCTAGTTGAGCTGGCAACTCCATTCCTGTCCACTCTTTGATATTGTCATCCAACCTCTTCTTCTGACTAACTCTTCTTCTTTTTCCTTTCACTGTCTTTGCTAAACCAGAAGACCTTGAGACATGGCCAAACCACCTTAGTTTCCGTTCTTTGACCAGGGTCAGGAGTTCATCATATTCTCCAATAGCTGCTTGGATCTTTCTGCAAACCTCCTCTTTGGTTATATGGTCTTTGTACGAAATGTTCAATAACCTTCGACAGCATCTCATCTCAAAGGCCTGCGTTTTTTTCTCTAACCCACCATAAATGCTGAGACAAACAAAATTCATCAAGATTATGAAGACACTTTTACCAACATAAGACCACATTTGTCTTACAGCAAGCTTACCATTACCGTAAGCACCCTAAAAATTGGGACACATGTACCATATACCCTAATTATCCTAAAGCGTAAACAGTTCTATTTTTCTCTACTTTCTATAGAATGTGTCAGAAAATGCTGGCAGAATGGCAAACAGTGTAGACCATGATCAGACTGCTCCTCTAGGAGCAGTCAGATCTGGGTCTACACTTTTTGCTCATGCATGTCCATCCAAATAATTTGCTCATCACCGAAAGGTCCCTCGTTTCTGATCAATTTCAATGGCACTGTCCCAAATGACAAATTAGAGTAATAGTTTCTCTTTACTAGATGAGGCATATGAATAATATTACTGCACAAATGTCTATGTCAATAAGATGAGCTGGCATTTACAAAATAGCATTGTATATTTCGGTATCTTTATACTGCTCATATAGCCACATTCCGTGACACAGTCTTTGAATGTAAATATGCCGATTTGTCTCTGACAGACAGCCAGACAGATAGCTAGGCTGACACAATGTCAGCAACATAATGTCTTCAAGACCTCATCTGCTCAATTAGTTAACTACATACATGTATATCAAGAATTGTTTCTGTTAAATCCACTGATAAGGGAAAGCATTTTGTCCCATATAAAAGCACATCTCTAACCAAAGTTGACCTTGCCATAAATTAGGTCAAGGTCAAGGTCAATGCAGGTTCATCATTTGAACAACTTTTGTAAGGCCAGAATTCACAATGCAACATACAAAGTGTCAAGGTCACTGGCCTTTCAGATCTGGAGAAAATTTTTAAGTTTTTTTACCATAATATATGGGCAAGGCGGCTACCTTGGTCAACTGACCAAAATAATCTGATAGAAAACTTTCATTCCCCACACCAAAAGAGACTGCACTTGAAATATGGCTTTAATCTGCACAAAGAGAAGAGATGTTTGAAATATTGATGGATGAGTGAAGATGGACAGACAACAGAGGCCTGGCTATACCATCAGCTCATCTGTGAGCGTACCGGCTCAGGTGAGCCAAAAATGAGAGTCATCAGTAGAACAGACTTCCCAGTTTGCTCAGAGTTTTGCAGTCTTCATTCATCATCTTATGGCATATTCAGTCAGGATCTATGCAGTTTGATCAGAGTCTTCCAGTTTTCACTCATCATCTTTGAGCATTTTCAGAATTTATGCAATTTCTTCAATCTTTTCAGTTTTCGTTCATCATCTTTGATTATTTTCAGAATCTATGCAGTTTTCTCAGTCTTTTCAGTTTTCGCTCATCATCTTTGAGCATTTTTAGAATCTTTGCGGTTTGATCAGAGTCTTTTCATATTTTTTTTCATCATCTTTCAGCAAGTTTAGAACCTATGCAGTTTCTTCAGTCTTTTCAGATTTTGTTCATGATCTTTGATTTTTTTTTAGAATCTATGCAGTTTGTTCAGAGTCTTTTCAGGTTTTGTTCATTAGGTTTTGGCATTTTCAGAATCGTTGCAGCTGGTTCACAGTTTTTTTCAGCTTTTGTTCATAATCTTTGAGCATTTTCAGAATCTATGCAGTTTGTTTAGAGTCTCTTCAGTTTTCAGAAACCATCTTTGTGTATTTTCAAAATCTATGCTATTGTCAGAGGCTCTTCATTTTTTGTTCACCATCTTTGGAATTTAAGAATCTTAGCAGTTTGTTCAGTCTTTTCAGTTTTTGTTCACCATCTTTTAGCATATTCAGAATCTTTGCAGTTTGTTCAGTCTTTTCAGTTTTTGTTCACCATCTTTGAGCATATTCGGAATCTATATATCAGAATCTACACAGTAAATGGCGAAGCAAAATGAACAGATTCTAAAGAAAGAATGTCTGCGGTGCTGTTCTTACATGGTTTATAGCACCTTATAGCATGTGTTTCTTTAACTTGTACAATAATCCCTTTATGATAATGCCAAAGCAAATACTCAGACCAGCATTATGCATTCATGCAATCTGATCTGAGCTTTCGCTGTCTTATGTCCAGACTCTTCCATGCCCACACTGTGTGTGCATCAGCAAAGGCTCTGATCAGACTGCACGGATGTGCAGACTGGTCAGAGTCTTTGCTGTTTCTACATGCAATAAAGACATTTTGTCCTCGCCAAAGCTCGCTTATGGAATCAATATGGTGAGTAATATCCTGAGCACTGAATAATTCTTCCACTAGATTACCGTAAAATTCTAAAAATTCGGACACCTAAAATAATTACCATAACTGTCCTAAAAATTGAACAGTTCAGTTTTTCAGTGCAGTAATGCAGTCTAAAAAGAGCAGAGGGAATGGCAAACAATGTAGACTCTGATCAGATTGCTCCTTAAGGAGCAGTCTGATGTGGGTCTGCACTGTTGCTCAATCCTATCTGTCCAAATATTTAGAATTGTTACAGCACAATACAGTATTGACATGCAACAAGAAACTGAATTCAATTCAAATTCTAAACCAGCTCATTTTAATGCAAGTCTGCTACAGAAAATTCCTCCAGTATTGAAGGGTTACTGGAACAGAAGTGATCTGAAAGTATCTAGTGCAATAACATGCTTGAATCAAATGGCAAAACTGAAACAATCAATTGCAATATAAAATTCAAATGTACATTTACAAAAATATCTGTCTGTCGCACACAGATGCCCCCACATGAAAAGGTAAAGGTTCCCATAGCAGCCTTGTGATCAAAAAGGCAGTAGGTGTTAATGGTTTTTCATGATACTATGCACCTATGACTAGAAAAGATAATGGCCATGTGTCAAATACCAAAATGGGAGCTCCTACAATCATATCCCATGTGTTATATCCCCTTGATGGTTTTGGTTGCAGTTTCATCTAGCTGGAATACTTCCATGATATTTCACTTTTAAATAGAACAGGTCATGAATATCACATTAAAGAATGGCAGCTCCAGCTTTCAAAGTTCATCAGTTATTCTCCCTTGATGGCTTTACACATTTTGAATTCATGTATAGAGAAATAACTCATAACTTGTTCTGCATCAATGGATACAATGGGAAAAATGTGTCAAAGTGTCAAAATTATGGAGCAGACATTAAATCAAAGCCAAAACCATCAAAGAGAAATACATGTCACTCAAAAAGAAAGCTAGAGTCGGTATTCTTGTACTGACAAATTGTCATGACCTGTTCTACATTTCTGTGACATATCATGAAAATATTTCAAAGGTTTTTCAAGTTCCAGAGTGGACACAAATCTTCCAGAAAAGACATCAAAGGGGAATAACTCAAAGTAAGAAAAAAGAGGTACCGTTTTTGTGCCATATTGTCATATGATCTATAAAATGCAACTGGGAAGCATCATAGAAATATTCCAGAGGGTATGGATGGACGCCATATGGCTGATTAATTTATCCCTCGAACCTTGGAAGACAGATAAAATTGCAAAGGGAAGTAATTCCATCTAAACGCTAGATAAAGTGATGGTTCTCATTAACCACTGCTTAAAGATATATTGTACATACAGACTGTAACCTTGAAAATAGGATCGTCAACAAAACTCAAGCACCTCTTTAGCTTATTCCATTAATATACAAAGGATGAAATTCAATAAATATCAAAATTTTAGGGAAAATTATATCTACATAAACCATCCTTTGACCTTAAAATTGAGATCAAGGTCTCAAAAGAATGTTTGACCATTTTGAAAATTTCTACAATAAAATGTCCATGCAAGTTTGGCTGAAATCCACCCAAAGATTCAGGGGAAATTATACTTTAAGCATAAAATCAACATATCTATGGCCTCCAATGAGAGCAATGCCCCCAAAATCTTATCAGCTGCTCTAGAAATCTATTCCTTAATGTTTGGTGAAAATCCATCCACTGGTTTACCAGATATCATGAAAATAGAAACTGTCACCCTAATGCCAATGCTGACATCAACAATATCCACACTGAAAGCAGTATGTCAAAATGCGCCCCCCCCCCCCCCCATCACCCCCTTACCTTCAGTTGCAAAGAAGGTGGGGGTATAGTAACCTATTCTTTGTGAGTGAGGGAGAAAGGACTCTTTACACCAGTAATTAAGCTTAAAGGAAAAAAACTTCTTAAGCTGTCACAGAATAACTTAAGTAGTGCCTGAATTGCTGTTTTCTGACCAAGGACTTTAGAGTATGGTGGCCCTAGTTTAAACCCTCTTGCAGCTGAGCACAGATCTTTGACCTCAATCCAAAATTCATCAATCACAAAATCTAGCCTAATCTTAAGCAAGGAAATTCTCAGACATTTCTTGAACCTAATCTATAAAACTTCAAACTCAGCAAATGGGATGAAACTACAAAATACAAAATCTATAAGTTCTGAAAGTTCTGGCTGCATTATTATATGGCAGTAAATTCTGTTGTATTGATTTTCATTACATCTTCCAGTCTCATATTCAGACTCATCTAACACAGGGATCAATTCAGGCAAGTGCTCCTAAAAGCATTTTGCATTTCCTTTGCTGCAGCAAGAAAGCTTTCAACTGAATTGGATCTATTAAAGAATAGACTGGAGCATTTTTTTCCCTTTTTTTGGTGACACATACTAATATACTGTATAGGGAAGGAATACATATCTATAAGGTAAACTTTTAATACTTATTAATTTTTATTTTTTGCTCTTTCTTAAATTTCCTTCATTCTTCTTTGAATTTCAAATACATGTAAATCTACATGTATTTAAATAACCATAAAATTTCTAAATATTGGGACTAATAGGCTGAAGCAAACAGTGAGGCCCAGATCAGACTGCTCCTAAAAATCAGTCTGAACAGGGTCTACACTGTTTGCCATTCCATCTGTATCTTTTGGATACATTACCGCACTGTAAAAAACCTATATGTTCAATTTTAAGACAACTATGGTAATGATTTTAAGCGTCCTAATTTTCAGAATTTTTATGGTACACCGTATTTCTTCCAAAAAATGCCACCGCATTTTTTGCGAAAAAGTTGGCTTCATATCACCAAAATTTATCATTTATTGCCCAAATTTCATTTTCAAAATGCTATTTTTCTGACATAAATTGCATTTACAGCCCTGGGCTGACTGGCATTTATGGGAAGAAATAGGTATAGTATAAATAAGTTTTTAAATAACTTTCATGCTTTAACTTAACTTATATTACTATAATTTTAATCTTCAAGCTGCTGAAAGAGATTGGATATCTGTAAACAGTGCAGAAACACAAAGATTTCTCATCTGGTGCAGTCTAATAAGGCTATACACTGAATAATATTATCTTGTTTTATTTTTTTTTACTTTCTTTCTAGAAGTCCCTCAAAGATGACTTGACTGTCAAGTTCAAACACAGGTGATCCCAATAAGTAGCAGGTTAAGGTTTTTAACTCTGGCTGACCTTAGTGAAAATATAGCACCCTGGACAATTTGTAAGTTCTACAGAGCTGTGCAGAGCTCTAGCTTAGCCACCGTTTCAGAAGTATTTGTAATACAAGATCTGTCCTGACACAAGATAGCTTGCCTTATTGCTCTGGCCCATCATGTTTAACCTAAATGTAAAACACTTGTACTGGTGACATCAAAAATTGGCCATTTTTATTCATTATAGGACCAAATAGGCTGATTTCCATGGTATCTGTCAATAAAGATTTTCATGTTTCTTTATTTCTGAATTCTTGTCATTGATTACTTAGTTATGGCTAAAGTTGTCAATTTTAAATTGATTCAAGGGCAATAACTCATGCACTTCTGATGCCATTCTGAAGAAACTTTATGTGCATAATTGCCTTATGGTGGTACATATTAAGTTTAAGTTTCATGAAGTTTCTGTAATTGGTTACTTAGTAATGGCTCATTTTATTGATTTTAAGTCAATTCAAGGGCAATAACTCATGCATTACAGAAGCCAGTCTTATGAAACTTGACATGCATCAGCGTATTATAGTGATATATATCTATTTTAAGTTTGATAAAATTCCGTCCAGTGGTTACATAGTTATGGCTCATTTTATTGATTTTTAAACAATTCGAGGGCAATAACTCATGCATTACTCAAGCCAGTCTGATGAAACTTGATGTGTATCAGCCCGTTATAGTAATACATATTTATCTTAAGTTTCATGAAATTCCGTTTAGTGGTTACTTAGTTATGGCTCCAGATGGACAGACAGATGGAAGGACGGATTGAAGGAAGGATAAACATTTTAAGTTTCATGAAATTCTATTCATTGGTTACATAGTTATGACTCATTTTGTTGATTTTAAACCAAGTCAAGGGCAAAAACTCATTGCTAACTGAAGAAATTTTGACAAAACCAAAGATGCACCAATGTAATATGGGGATACATACTTAGTAAAAGTTTCATAGAATTCTAGTCATTGACTACTTAGTTATGGCTAAAGTTGTCAATTTTAAATTGATTCAAGGGCAATAACTCATGCACTTCTGATGCCATTCTGATGAAACTTTATGTGCATAACCGCCTTATGGTGATACATATTAAGTTCAAGTTTCATGAAGTTTCAGTAATTGGGCTCATTTTATTGATTTTAAGTTAATTCAAGGGCAATAACTCAGAAGCCAGTCTTATGAAACTTGACATGCATCAGCGGATTATAGTGATATATATTTATTTTAAGTTTGATGAAATTCTGTTCAGTGGTTACGTAGTTATGGCTCATTTTATTGATTTTTAAACAATTCAAGGGCAATAACTCATGCATTACTCAAGCCAGTCTGATGAAACTTGACATGCATCAGCGAGTAATAGTAATACATATTTATTTTAAGTTTCATGAAATTCCGTTTAGTGGTTACTTAGTTATGGCTCCGGACGGACAGACGGATGGAAGGACGGACGGAAGGAAGGATGGACATGGAGAAACCTATATCCCTCCGCCTTCGGCGGGGGATAATATATAGTGTTGGAGATATAAACCATGAAATATAGATCACAATGACCTACAAGCAGAACAAGGTTGGTCTGAGTGTCAGACTGACCCACTATCCCAAATATGATGCAAATCTATTGAATAGTGTTGGAGAAGTAAGCCAAAATGTCTGATTGAGTGAACTCGGGTTTAACTTTTGATCAACATATAGGTCAATATGGAGACAGGAGATCAGTCTTTTAACAAGAGCTGTCGCCTGACAGCATAGCTCGCCTGAATTGGTGATTGCCTGTCACACAGCCGCTATGGTGGTGTGGACTGCTATGCATAAAACTTCATGCAAGCATTTCCATAATGAAAACACATTTATAAACAAAAGCCATCTCAGAAATAAGTCTTATAATAAAATTAAAATAAATTAAAATGAAATTTCAAAGTCCATGAGCTTGAGGTAAAAAAAACTGACGGGTGTGTGTGTGTGTGGGTGGGTGGGTGGGGTGGGGGGGAGGGGGGGGAAGGGGGCTATGTGGACTGCTATGCATAAAACTTCATGCAAGTATGTCCATACTGAAAACACATTTATAAACAAAAGCTATCGGGTGGGTTGGGGGGGGGGGGGGCTATGTGGACTGCTACGCATAAAACTCATGCAAGCATGTCCATAATGAAAACACATTTATAAACAAAAGCTATCTCAGAAATAAGTCTTAAAATAAAAAAAATGAAATGAAATTTCAAAGTCCATGAGCTTGAGGTAAAAAAACTGACGGGTAGGGCGGAGGGGGGGTTGGGGGGCTAGGATGTATCAAAACCCTGAACCATTATCTAACATCAGTCCAAGTATTAGTATCAACTGAGTCCATCATCGTGGCACTGTGAAATTATGTCTTCATAAATATAAAACTTTAACCAAAATCTTTAAGACAAAATTCTAAGTCGATGACCTTGACTTCAAGGTCACCCAGTGGGGTAAGTATAAGGTGTTTTGTATAAACTCAAAAAAGAGTCTAACATCAGTTCAAGTATAAACTAAATCTCTGCAAAGCATTATGAATCAGTATGCAATTACAAAACTTTAAAAAAGAAAAAATTTCCTAAGTCCGTGACCTTGACATCAAGATCACTGAGCGGGGTTGGGGTAGTACTCTGTAGATCTAACTACAGTGCAAATATAAAAAGATTTCATCTATGGGTTCAGGAGATACGTGTCTTTAAAAAACTTTAACCAAAACATCCAATCAATAAAAAGACAATATTCTAAGTCCATGACCTTGACATCAAGGTCACAGAAGGGGGTGGGGGGTAGTACCTTCGAAAACTCTATACCAATATCTAACTTTTGTGCAAGTATCAAAGGAATCCATCCATGGGTTAAGGAGATATTGGGCTTTATAAAACTTTAACCAAAACATCCAGTCAAAAAAAACTACCAATTTTCTAAGTCCATGACCTTGACATCAAGGTCACAGAGTGGGGTGGGGGTGGTACCATGTTAAACCTTAGACCAATATCTAACTACAGTGCAAGTATCAAAAGAATCCATCCATGGGTTAAGGAGATATAGGTCTTTAAAAAACTTTAACCAAAACATCCAATCCGAACGCCGACGTGGACGCTGACGCCGACGCCGTGGTGACAACAATAGCTCTTCCTGAACTTCGTTCAGGCGAGCTAAAAATTCTAATCCAAAAGACTGGAGAAGCAGGGGATGGAACTTGCAACCCTGGTTTCATAGTTTAGCGTGTTATCTACAACATTATGGCCACTTCTCAAATCTCTGAACCAGAACCATGAAATATGGTAGATTTGCATCACACCTGGGATAGTGTGTCAGTCTGACACTGAAAATGGCCTCAAACTATTTCTAGGTCATTAGCAAATGAACAAATGTACATGTAATCTAAAATCTCAGATTACCAGTTCTAGATGTTCCCAACAGATCTCATATCTTTTTTGGGAAACTGTTTTTGGTTATAAAATGTCTGATACGAGGATCGTCCAAAAAGTTCTGTCACTGGACTCATAACTTTGCTCACAGACCGTGACGTGATAGCTTACCACGGTTTGCAACAATAAAAAGAACAATCTTTTATCTTAATACTGATAGCAGGTAAATGGTGAAAACATGCCATCTGATTAATTATAAGCTCAGATACAGACCTTATATTTGACACTGGCCTATTTTCACGATTTTTGTTTTTCTGCTGGCTTGCTTCATGCTGCGTATCTCGTCAATTACATATCGCAGGATTCTGAAATTTTCAGGGTTGCTGTCTTTTGCATTTTGTGGGACACTACATAAAAATCAGCGACTTCTGTCAATTATATGCGATGCAAAATATTGATATATGAAGTGCATGTATGGTGAAATTCACAGTCACATGATTTTCAAGGACCCTCTGTGCCTTCATTTTAGGGATCTTTTCTGAAATTTTGATTGAGAACACATTGTCATGATCTACTGCAGTAAAGATATGCTTCAGAATTTGAAATATTATACGTTTATGAAGCTTTTGAACTTAGACCATGACCTAGTCGATTTTCCTATGGCGTTGTTATCATAAAGTTGAAGTTACGAAATGCTGTAAACTCCTCAAAATGGAAAGAATCACTTGGAGATTTTTTCGTTGTGTTTATTAGCACCTGAGATATCGTAGGCACCGGGCAGCGATAATAGACATACCTTCATTGATTATTGCCGGAGTTGCATCTACAAATTTGCCAGTAGGGTGAGGGTACCCTTCTTTTGATGCAGATTTTAAATGTTATGTCATTGATACAAGAATCAGTTTTTTACAGCAATGTGATAAAAAACAGGGTCTCTGAATGTTTTTTATTTTAGGTGAATAGCACTTTTCGTTTTCGAGATATAAGCCAGTGACAGAACTTTTTGGATGCCCCTCGTATCTAATATCAAATATCCTCATAAAATCAGATCCTAATATTACAACAACAAAAAATCAAACTTCTCTTTTTGTTGCTTTTTTTTACCTGTCTAGTTGAAAATATTATGCTTTCATTTTCAATCATGTCATCTGGAAAGATATTAAAAGAAGAAGTACATTCTGCCAGACTGTGAACAATAATTCTAATGCACTTACGAATATAACTAGAAATATATTTTTGACAAAAACAGATGTCCCCACACCTACCCTTTTCCATCAGTATCATTTTCCCTAAATGTTGCCAAGTTAAGACCTCCTTTGACCTTGAAAATAGGGTCAAGGTCACAAAAATTTAATCAGTTCTTTTCTACCTCCCGATTATACACTTGTCAATGTTTGGTCATAAGCCATCAATCCCTTCAGGAGATATGGTGCAGACAAGCCATTTTCCAACATTCTTTGACCCTCTGTGACCTTGAAAATGAGGTCACGGTCATCAAAATATAATCCGTTCTTTTCCATCTCTCAAAGATATATCTGTACAAGTTTGACTTAAAACTGTATATTCATTCAGGAGACAGAGAGCAGACAAGGCATTTTCAACATTCTCTGACCTCCTGTGACCTTGAAAATGGGGTCAAGGTCACCAAAATTTGATCAATTCTTTTGTATCTCCCAATGATGTATCAGTGTGAGTTCAGTAAATATCCATCCATCCATTCTGGAGATAAGAGTGCAGACAAGGCATTTTTCAACACTCTTTGACCTCTTGTGACCTTGAAAATGGGGCCAAGGTCACTAAAATCTAATCAGTTCTTTTCCATCTGTAGGTGAGACAGGAGACAAGGCATTTTTCAACACTCTTTGACCTCCTGTGACCTTGAAAATGGGATCAAGGTCACAAAAATCTAGTCACTTCTTTTGCCCCACCCGATGATTTATCTGTGCAAGTTTGGTCAACATCAAACAATGCCTTCAAGAAACAGAGTGCAGACAAGAAGCTATCCAGACACTGATGCTGACAACAAAAACAATATGTCCCTCTCCGCCCCCACCCCTTCCCCACCATGGTGGGGGGACATAATGCCATGTCTGACTGGATAACGTCAAACATTTGCGACAGACTCCAGTCATATACTGTTGGCAACCTGACATCATTACGCAACATTGCTTCTGGTTTGACCTTGCTGAAAGCACTTTGCTTTGGATGCAAAATAGCACACTTTATAAGGTGGTCACAAGAAAGAGTGCATTAGTCTAATAGAATGGGAACAGTATTGAAAATTGTAATTTGGGGAGGACCAGGAGGTTAATCATGGGTTTTATGGTCGCAAATTGTTATTAACAGGCTCTGCTGATGAATCACCATAAAGCAGAATTTGTGACCATAAAAGCCAACAATTTGTGACATAGAGCGGTATCTGCTTGTAGGGTTGCGCATATATTTAGGAGATAGCTATATGCAAAAAAAATGTTGTAAAGGAATTTGTTGCCTTGTAAGTCCTGATCAGACTGCTCCTTGAGAAGCAGTCTGATCTGGGTCTCCACTTTTGCTCAGACACATCTGTCCCAATATTTGGAATTTTTACTTTATTTTCAAGACTGATCAGCATAGGCATCTGCACAGACTGACCTGAATCTTTGCTTTTCACTATATAAATGTATCAGGTCCCCTACCCATAGCTCCAGATAAGAAGAGGTAACAAGGATAATTCTGAGATACTTTTTCTCATTTCTCAATGAAAACATACATTGTGACCCCTCTTTATAACCGTCTGTGTGAGACTGTTCTAACCAGGGATCACAATGTATTTTTAATGGAGAAATAAGGAAATTATTCCCAAATTTATCCCTTTTACCCCTTCTTATCTGGAGCACTGCTACCCATATTTGAATTTCTGGCATCAATGCATCGTTTCTCCTAAGGTGACTCATATTGATGAGTTGTGGTTTAGTGGCCCTTTCAACGGCATTTCAGTCATATCACACTAATGGAATGGTTCAAATGGCAGGGAAGACTGTCAAAGTGCAAAAGAACACTGTTTATGACTGGAAAAAAATCCACATCCAGCGGATTTGAACCTTCAGCAGTCCAAAGTTCAAATCCCGCTGGAGGCAAGATGTTGTTTTCACCCTTAAACAGAGTTCCATTACACATCTAGGGACTCATAAAATGCACATGCTCGCAACATGACAAAAAGTGCAAGACAGGTTCTGTGACACAGATCAAAAGTAAAGACTGCAGACAAAGAAAACATGATTTTATCATCAACTTTCATTTAAAGAGCATGTTCAACATCTGTATGTCATGATGTTTTGCAATTACTTATCTGTCTTCTATCTCATCCAGGAAAGTTTTGCATTTCTTAAGTTTCTAGAAACACAAAAAATCTGCAATATCTGTCACATTCAACAATACCAGACAGTGAAATGAGGCATACTTTCTGCAACTTAATTTGAATGCCAGATGTTAGAAAATGCCATATGTTAAAGGAACTACCAAACCTTAAGTGACAAGCATGCACATACCGTAATCGACCTTATTAGCGCCCTGTGCGCTTAACTTTTTCAAAATGGCGGCAAATACTTGTAGTAAACTTTCTTTCATATAAGCGCACATTTTAATAGGCTATTATACGTTGAAGAGAATGAATTCAAAGGTAAAGCATCAGAGAAAAGCTGCTTATAAGCAGCTTTTCTCTGATGCTTAACCTTTAAATTCGTATGGATATACATGTAGGATGATAGTGAAGATTTAGAAGTAAAAACTTAAATATTCTATTGCATTTTCAGCTATTGTAAACGAGAAAGCAAAGGGATATACCAGTATAAATATGTGCATTAATAGTCCTATGCCTCACAAATTGCCACGGCGTGCGCTTATAGAGACATGTGCGCCAATTAGATAGAATACGGTATAAATGCAAAGTTTTCTCTAAAACAAGGACTGTCTAGACACCAGCAGACAGTGAGGGTAATAAGCCTAGATGACCTGATTCACTTTTGGGCAAATTTTGCATATATTTGACTTAGTTATGCCCCTTATCAAACAGGCATTTATAATGCTGGGAAAACTTTGTGGAGAAAATAGCTGGAAAATGCTTAAGCTATGATCATGATAATTATTATACAGCAGGGACATGCGTCCCAGATGATTTGATTAACTTTAGACATATTATGTAGACATGTGATCCATTTATTTCTACCTTAAGCATTTTATGTAGGAATAATCTTGTCAAGAAAAGTCTGAAGTATGGCGTATGCTTGGAGCTTTAATTTAGCATGCTTTGCATGTAAGCGCTAATGTAACAATCAATATCTGAACAGAATCAACTGAGTGGGTGTGCTTGTAATCCCTGCATGGAGTCAAAAGCATGGACAATCCTCTAAGTCTGAGGTCAGGCATGAATATATAGTGACACTTGAGTGCTGTCAGAAATGTGCCAAATCTACAGACATCATGAGATTTCTGAAGATGTGGCATTGGTGACAAGGAAAGGCTCTGATCAGACTGCACATAAGTGCAGTCTGATCAGAGCCTTGGCTTTTCACATCAGCCATCTATGGAACTGACCCAAGTTATAGAGCCAACAGTGACGTCTCCAATTAACCTGTATATATGAGAAGGATGATCTAAATATCACATGTCAAAATTATCACATTGTTGGAAGTCACATGACACAGCTCATTTAATGAAGAGTCTAGCTAGACAGCAAGGATGCAGAATAGTCTGAACCATGCTGTTAGCATCCACTTTGCATAGGATAGCAAATATCTTAATATCTTTATATCAATTTCTTAACAGAATCAACTTATAATCTCTACATGCAGTCAAATACATGAACACTCCTCTAAGTCTGAGGGACTTGTTTAAATCCTAGAATGGAATCGCTTTGGTCTAGGCCATTACAGCTCTCAAACCCCATTTAGGTTAATTCAGCTCTCAAACTCTATTTAGGTTAATTTTCACTCCAATGTATGGCTATTTCATAAGATAAAATGATTTAGTTCTTGGAATTTTGCAGCTTTGGGCAGTGACAGCATAGCATTGTTTTTGGAAAAAAAGGGAGGGGCATTTATAAGAGTAGGAGGGGGGGGGGGGGGGGGGGGGCTTTCATTAGGATTAATGCGGTATAGCTCCTTATCGAAAGGAAGCCTTTTATGCATGTACAAACACTTATACTATCTTGCTGTGATAAACTGCCATTTCCGCATTTTCAAATTCGAACAAGGTAATTCGTACTGTCAGGGAATGTTTAATGAATTATTGGCACTGGTAGACAGTGCAGACCCTGATCAGATTCCAGGTCTGTACTGTCTGCTCAGGCAATTCTGGCTTAATATCTTTAAGGTCAATAAGACCAGAGGACCAATGGTCCTGTAGCTCACCTGACACCTTCTGTCAACAGACACAATTTGTCATTTCCCTGATTTGTTACAAATTTGAAACCAGTAGCTTAAAAGCTGTGCATATTTTAATTTTAAAATCTCAGTGTTTTCAAATCTCAGTGACCTTGAGCAAAGTTCAAAAAATGACCTTGACCTTTGATGACCTTGTCTTCATGTATTCATTTAGTTAACCATATTTTCCAATTATTTATATCTAGGCTTAAAAAAATTCTATGAAATCAACTGTTTAAGCATTTTCCCATATAAAAGCATAACATACCACAGTTGACCTTGCCATAAATTAGGTCAACGACTGATTGATTGATTTTGTTGCTTAACGGCCACAGTAAACAACTATGGTCATGTCGGGACGGTCAGTTAACCTAACCACACTTTTCCTGGGCAGGCTTAGACCTCCTAAGCGGTTAACCAGTACTAAGTGCACATACAGGCCAATGCACCATCATGATTGTACAAACTATGATGGGCCCAAGTCCTCAATGCTACATACCATGCCACGTGGTCATTGTGCCTTTGGTTCTGGAGAAGAAGATTTTGAAGGAGTTTTACCAAAAAGGGCATGGTGTCCATCTTGGTCATGTGACCATGACCAGCTTAAAAAACTTTGGTTCTTTTAACCCAGTGAAGCTCCATATGAAATATAGCTTCAAATAGCCCAGTGGCTTCAGAGAAGATGTTTGAAAATGTTGACAGGCAACAGAATCACAGTGACCTTGAACAAAGGTCAAAGAATGACCTTGACTTACAACATAATATCTTAATAGGCTCACTTAGTTAACCATAAATACCAAATATCATATCTTAGACTTGAATGGTTTCTGAGAAATCCATTGTTTAAGCATTTCCAATGCACCAAAATAGACCTTGCCATAAATTAGATCACACTCAATGCACAGTCCTGATTTGTATGAATTATGATGGGCCCATGTTCCAAATGCTACATACCAAGTTTCAAGGTCATAGGCCTTTTGGTTCTGGAGAAAAAGATTTCTGAAGGGGTTTTACCATATATGGACATGGCAGCCATTTTGGTTATGTGACCCAGATCCCGGGAACCAACTTTTGTTCCCCCATCCCATTAAGACTCTATATGAAATTTGGCTTCAATCAGCCCAGTGGTTTCAGAGGAGACGCTGTTTGAAAAACTTTGACAACAGATGAACGGAGAGAATGACCTTGACCTTTAGTGACATAATATCTTCATTTGTTCATTTAGTTGACCATGTATACCAAGTATTGTACCTTACTCTTAAATAGTTTCTAAGAAATCCACTGTTTAAGTGGATTGTTCATTTAGTTGACCATAAATACCAAATATTCTACTTTAGACTTAAATACTTTCTGAGAAATCCACTGTTTAAGTGTGTTCCTATATACAAGCCTAAGGTATTGGAGTTGACTGTGTCATAAATTAGGTCAAGGTCATCACAAGGTCATCATTTGTACAAACTAAGATAAGCCCACATGCCCAATGCTACATACCAAGTTTCAAGGTCATAGGCCTTTTGGTTCTGGAGAAGAAGATTTTTAAAGGGTTTTTTACCATATATAGGCATGGCGGCCATCTTGGTCATGTGACCCAGACCCCGCATACAAACTTTCATTCCCCCATCCCACTGAGACTCCATATGAAATTTGGCTTTAATTGGCCCAGTGGTTTCAGAGGAGATGTTTGAAAATCTTGACGACAGATGGACGGACCAAATGAGCTTGACCTTTAGTGACATCATATCTTCATTTGTTCATTTAGTTGACCATGTATACCAAGTATTGTACCTTAGACTTAAATAGTTTCTGAGAAATCTACTGTTTAAGCGTTTTCCCATATAAAAGCCTAACATACCAAAGTTGACCATGTCATAAATTAGGTCAAGGTCATTGCAAGGTCATCACTTGTACAAACTATGATAGGCCCGCACGCCCGATGCTACATACCAAGTTTCAAGGTCACAGGCCTTTTGGTTCTGGAGAAGAAGATTTTTGAAGGGTTTTTACCATATATGGGCATGGCGGCCATCTTGGTCATGTGACCCAGACCTCGCATATATACTTTCGTTCCACCATCCCACTGAGACTTCAAATGAAATTTTGCTTTAATCGGCCCAGTGGTTTCAGAGGAGAAGATGTTTGAAAATCTTGACGACGGATGGACGGACCGAATGACCTTGACCTTTAGGGACATTATATCTTCATTTGTTCATTTAGTTGACCATGTATACCAAGTATTGTACCTTAGACTTAAATACTTTCTGAGAAATCCACTGTTTAAGCGTTTTCCCATATAAAAGCCTAACATACCAAACTTGACCATGCCATAAATTAGGTCAAGGTCATCGCAAGGTCATCATTTGTATAAACTATGATGGGCTTGCATGCCCGATGCTACATACCAAGTTTCAAGGTCATAGGCCTTTTGGTTCTGGAGAAGATTTTTGAAGGGTTTTTACCATATATAGGCATGGCGGCCATCTTGGTCATGTGACCCAGACCCCGCATATAAACTTTCGTTCCCCCATCCCACTGAGACTCCATATGAAATTTGGCTTTAATCGGCCCAGTGGTTTCAGAGGAGAAGATGTTTGAAAATCTTGACGACGGATGGACGGACCGAATGACCTTGACCTTTAGTGACATCATATCTTCATTTGTTCATTTAGTTGACCATGTATACCAAGTATTGTACCTCAGACTTAAATAGTTTCTGAGAAATCCACTGTTTAAGCGTTTTCCCATATAGAAGCCTAAAATACCAAAGTTGACCATGTCATAAATTAGGTCAAGGTCATCGCAAGGTCATCATTTGTATAAACTATGATGGGCGCGCATGCCCGATGCTACATACCAAGTTTCAAGGTCATAGGCCTTTTGGTTCTGGAGAAGAAGATTTTTGAAGGGTTTTTACCATACAAGGGCATGGCAGCCATCTTGGTCATGTGACCCAGACCTCGCGTACATACTTTCGTTCCACCATCCCACTGAGACTTCATATGAAATTTTGCTTTAATCGGCCCAGTGGTTTCAGAGGAGAAGATGTTTGAAAATCTTGATGGCGGATGGACAGACCGAATGACCTTGACCTTTAGCGACATTATATCTTCTTTTGTTTATTTAGTTGACCATGTATACCAAGTATTGTACCTTAGACTTAAATAGTTTCTGAGAAATCCACTGTTTAAGCGTTTTCCCATATAAAAGCCTAACGTACCAAACTTGACCATGCCATAAATTAGGTCAAGGTCATCGCAAGGTCATCATTTGTATAAACTATGATGGGCCCGCATGCCTGATGCTACATACCAAGTTTCAAGGTCATAGGCCTTTTGGTTCTGGAGAAGAAGATTTTTGAAGGGTTTTTACCATATATGGGCGTGGTGGCCATCTTGGTCATGTGACCCAGATACCCGGAACAAACTTTTGTTCCCCCGACCTAGGTAGGCTCCATATGAAATATGGCTTCAATCGGCCCAGTGGTTTCAGAGGAGAAGATGTTTAACAAGTAGCCCAGAGGGCAACAATTGCTCACCTGAGAGACATTGTAAACCTATAGGGATATTTAAGATGCTCAAGTCAGCTAACTCCACAGTCAGTGGTCCAATCAGGCTGAAAATTAAACTCTTCCAAAACAATATGTATGCCCTCATTTAATATATGCAAGTTTAAAAAGTATCCGATCAAGAGCACAATAGACAGAGCTGTCAAGGGCAGCTAACTTCGTAGTGGTTGGCCTAATCTGGCCAAAATTTGAACTTGTTTAAGATATTATGCATTTCCTCATTACCTGCAAGTTTGAAAAGGATCAGATCAGTAGAAACCAAGAAAAAGTGGTGACATTGATTTTTTGGATGCTCAGGGCAGGTACTCCAAAGTCAGTGGTGGGATCTAGCTGAAATGCTAACTAATCCAAGCTTTTATGCATATCCTAATTATCTGCAAGTATGAAGAGGATCCGATGAAAAATGAAAATGTGATGACGTTTTCTCCATTATAAGACTATGGGATTTTTTTCAAACACTCAAGGGCAGCTAACTCCGTAGTCTGCACTCGAATCCGGCCAAACTCGAACTCATCCAAGCTCTTATGTATGTCATCATTACCTGCAAGTATGATAAGGATCTAATCAAAAACCTTGATTGCAGCACCCTGAAAGTCAAACTTGCTCGAGATATTGTCATGCCCTACATTTGTGTGAATCTATTTTAAAATCCGTTGAGAAATGTAGGTGCTAGAGGGATGACAAAGTTTTTCTAAAAATAGCCACAGTGACCTTGACCTTGGGTGCAGCACCCTGAAAGTCGAACTTACTTGAGATATTGTCATACCCTACATTTGTGTCAAGTTATTTCAAAATCCATGGAGAAATGAAGGTGCTAGGGCGATGACAAAGTTTTTCTAAAATTAGCCACAGTGACCTTGACCTTGGGCACAGCACCCTGGAAGTCGAACTTGCTCGAGATATTGTCATGCCCTACATTTGTGTGAATTTATTTCAAAATCCATTGAGAAATGTAGGTGCCAGAGTGCTGACAAAGTTTTTCTAAAAAATAGCCACAGTGACCTTGACCTTGGGCACAGCACCCTGGAAGTCAAACTTGTTTGAGATATTGTCATGCCCTACATTTGTGTGAAGTTGCTTTAAAATCCGTTGAGAAATGTAGGCGCTAGAGCGATGACCAAGTTTTTCTAAAAATAGCCACAGTGACCTTGACCTTGGGTGCAGCACCCTGAAAGTCAAACTTGCTCGAGATATTGTCATGCCCTACATTTGTGTGAAGTTATTTTAAAATCTGCTGAGAAATGTAGGTGCTAGAGCGCTGACAAAGTTTTTCTAAAAATAGCCACAGTGACCTTGACCTTGGGCACAGCATCCTGAAAGTCGAACTTGCTCGAGATATTGTCATGCCCTACATTTGTGTGAAATTATTTTAAAATCTGCTGAGAAATGTAGGTGCTAGAGCGCTGACAAAGTTTTTCTAAAAATAGCCACAGTGACCTTGACCTTGGGCGCAGCATCCTGAAAGTTGAACTTGCTCGAGATATTGACATGCCCTACATTTATGTGAAGTTATTTTAAAATCCGTTGAGAAATGTAGGCAATAGAGCGATGACAAAGTTTTTCTAAAAATATGTGATGACGTTGTTTTCTCCATTATAACACTATGGGATTTTTTTTCAAACGCTCAAGGGCAGCTAACTCCGTAGTCTGTGCTCGAATCCGGCCAAATTTCGAACTCATCCAAGCTCTTATGTATGTCATCATTACCTGCAAGTATGATAAGGATCTAAGCAAAAACAGTTGAGAAAACATGATGACGCCATTTTCGCCATTATAACCCTATGGGATTTTTTTCAAACGCTCAAGGGCAGCTAACTCCGTAGTCTGTGCTCGAATCCGGCCAAATTTCGAACTCATCCAAGCTCTTGTGTATGTCATCATTACCTGCAAGTATGATAAGGATCTAATCAAAAACAGTCGAGAAAACGTGATGACGCCATTTTCACCATTATAACCCTATGGGGGCTATCTGTTGCCATGGAAACCAGAGTTCTGAGCTGATCGGCACCAAAACCTAATGCAGCCTTTCCCCCACCCAAATGATACTTCAGATAAAATTTGATTGCGATCGGCCCACTGGTCTCTGAGATATTCATGTTTGAAATTGTTGACGCACCCACGGACGGACGGACGACGGCTCGACTCCCATCCTATAAGCTCACCTCTGAGCCTTCGGCTCAGGTGAGCTAAAAATGTTGACGACGGACGGACGACGGACGGACAACGGATGCCTGGCTATACTATAAGCTAACCTATGAGCCTAAAGGCTCAGGTGAGCTAAAAATCCCAGTCTATCTTTCTTTGCTCTCTCTCTAATCTCAATTAAAGTGGGATTTCACTCTACACAGCCTTTCATTATCACCCTCCAATTATTCTGATATTACTGAAATACTGTTGAAGAGGATGTAAAATTGCAAGTCAGCCATCCATTCATCCATCAAATCTCAATGGACTATAACCAGGTATATTATGCAAAAGGACTTTCTAAGCAAACAAACAGTATGTGCAGCTATTTCATGACAAAGCAATAAATTATCTCCCCTGGGCATTACTACTGACAGCTACATTCTGTGATTCCTGCAGAAAAGACATTAACATGCTGATAGCTGTTTTACAATGTCGTATGAGTCATTAGTCTGACTCACAAGTTCAATATATACTTGAGTTTCCACGACAATTTTCGGATAATTTTCTTATTTCTCCATAAAAACATATATTGTGACCCCTCATTGGAACTGCCTCAATGAGGCAGTTCTAATGAGGGGTCACAACATATGGTTTCATTGAGAAACAAGAAAAATTGTCCAAACATTATCGTCGGAAAATCTTCTTATCTAGTGCTCCGTGACTCACTCTCTGTTAGCTCAGGTTTCGTTATTATTCCAATTTCACCACTGCAATCAATTACGCTGATTGCAAACATACTTTTTTTCTATTTAGTTTTAGTTTAATTATTCAAATGCTTGCTTCTAGCTCGGAAACAAGGCTTAAACTATTACAGAACAAGTCCAAATAGATTTGTATGCAATCAAATTACCAGATCTAACATTACAAGCACATTCTCAATTTCTATTTTGACCCTTAAAGCTGCTTGGGGATAGAGTGAGGTTTGGCTAACAAGGCAAACCCAGATCAGACTGCTTCTGAAAGACAGTCAGAACAGGGTCTTCTTTTAAAATTGTATACCACTCAAACTGATGACTGCACTTTTCTGAAATTAAGGCAACTAGAATTTTTTTATGCCCTCCCCTCTCCACTCCCTCATCAGTGCATTCCCTCAGTGACATCTTTCATTTACTTATGTACAGCCTATCATTAAGCAGAGGTGGGCAAAAACTGGAGCTCCCAGCAAAAATACCCCCTGACCTTTCATAAACAGAACTTGGCTTTCTCACATGTGTGAGGCCAAAGCTTGAAAACACAGCAGTAAAGAAGTATTCTAATGCACTTACAAATATAATGTGACGTCTGATTGGATAACGTCAAAAATTTGCTACAGTATATTCTGCGATATACTGTCGCAAACACGACATTATTAAGTAACATCGCTTCTCATTGGCTGACGTTTGGTTTTACATTGCTGACAGCGCTTGAAATAGGTGCAAACTGATACATTATGAAAGGTGAAAATGTGGAAAAGTGCATTAGAATGGGAATAACTGTATTGAAAATTGTCATTTGGGGAGGTAAATCATCGGTTTTATGGTCGCAAACTGCGTTTTACGGCTTCGCTGGCGCCTCGCTGTAAAACGAAATTTCCCACCATAGAAACGATGATTTACCTCCCCAAATGACAATTTTGAGTACATGTTCCCCTAATTATGTGTCCAAAAATGCAGATGTGAGTGGCAAACAGTGTGAACTCTTATCATGCTGCTCCTTTAGCAGCAGTTAATGGAGCATTCTGATCAGGATCTGCACTGACTGATCAGACCTATCTGTCCCAATTTTAGAATTTCTATGGTATAATAAGAGTCGGGACACAAGAAAACCAACAAAGTGGCATGTGTGCCCAGCGAAGACTCAGATCAGCCTGGGCATCTGCCCAGTCTGATCAGAGTCTTGGCTGTCTGCATGGAGCTATGGTGCATGTGAATGCCCAGGCTGATCTCAGTCTTTGCTAGGTGCACATGCCTCTTTGTTGGTTTTCTCGTGTCATTGCTCATATGCTTAATAAATTCTGAAAAGTTAGATCCTTTGGAAGCAAAGAACACATCAAAGCAACGAAGATCTTCTTAAGTCTTTTTTCACTGGGGAAATTAACTGCTTCAATATTACACTAACTACAACCAGACCTGCACATTTTATGACAAGATGAAAAGCAAGAACAATTATTTATTGCAAAGAATATGAAACTCGGTTAATTTTATTGTATCAGTGCTTTGAATCAATGTTGATGACTCACAATATTTACTGATGTAGATCAGATAGTAATCAATAACAGGCACAAGAGCTTGAAACAGGAACAGAGGCCTGGCTCAATGTTGATTTCTATACAAAAGCCTAAATATTGAGACAAACTGAGCAGACAATGCAGACTTAGTCCAGGTTGCTCCTGAAGATCAGGTCTACACTATTTGCCATTCCATCTGCATCTTTGAGATGCATTACTGCATTGAAAAATCAAACTTAAATTTTTTGGAGAGTTTCCGTTTTATTATTATAGGTGTCCCAATCTTTTGAATTGTGTTAAGGAATGAATTTCATTTTTCTGAGGTTTATCGAAGTGTAAACTACATTGGGTCACGTGCAAAGTCAATGAACCCTGAAGGGGTTCATGTAAACTTTGCTAGTGACCCAATGTAGTTTACACTTCGATTAACATCAGAAAAATTAAGTTCATTACTTATATTTACATTCGTTTCAATCAAATCTTTCATGAAAAATCTTATATAAGCGATAAAATTGAAGCAGTTAAACATGTACACGTTTTTTTCTGCTAACAGCAGAACGGCATGCATGACGTCATGACGTTGCTGATGTCCAATGAGGTTGTAGAGAGCCATTGTTTATTTTGACGTCATTGACGTCGCGTGTCTCAATGTAATTATTGGAATGTAAACTACATTATGTTCCAATGGTTTACTATAGGGCTTTTCAGTAAATACACCAAGAATGTAAATATTGGTAAAACAATATGTTTGTGCTTCCATTTATTGTCCAATCCCATAAACTTATTGTCCAATGCCATATAATTTTGATGTTTTTTCCTGCTGTTTATTTTTTATTTATTTTCTTTTTTTTTGCCATGCCAATGCTTTGAATTCACCAAAAAGGTTCAGAGTAACCTTCCTGACTTTTACCTACCACCCTGGAAAATTCTGTGTTTGGGCACAGCAAACAAAATATTTTCAGAGACAGCCTCAATCATGATTAAAGTAAATTTATTATGTTTTGCATGCAACTTATCCATCATACTGTCTCTGCAAGAAAAAATTTTGAATTATAAATTAAGGCACTTCAGTGCCCTAGACAAGAGGAGTATTTGAGGCTATTTCTGGGATAGTTTTTCTTATTTCTAAATAAAAACATAAGTTGCTACCACTGATTTGAGGGGTCACAACATTTGTTTTTATGGAGAAACATGGAAAATTATCTCTAAATTATCCCTGTTACTCCTTCTTAGCTGGAGCACTGGTGTTTGTTTGAAATCCATATTACCAGAGTTTGCCATACTATTCCAATCTTTCATATTCATATATGAAAATTCCATTCATTCTCACCAAGAGATGTCTATAGAATCTCTTTCCAAACTAGGGGAGAGTCGGGTAACTTCGGACAGCGGGTAAATTCGGACACCGACATTGTTTCCTTTATATGTCAGTTGTTTGGAACTAAAACAAAAATTAACCTGCCAAACAGAGAAAATCCTCATGAGACGGCTCATTATGAGCCGTCTCATCTGGATTTTCACTGTTTGCAATTGTATGTCCGAATTTACCCGCCTGTCCGAAGTTACCCGACTCTCCCCTATACAAACTATGTTCAGACTGCTCCTTGAGCAATCTGAACTGGGTCAACTGAGTTTGCTCAAACAACTTCATCTGAATATTGAAGACACAGTAATAAATGTATCTAAAACTAGACAATCACTAAATGTGATGAATGCCCCCACCATATGCCTCACTAGATGAGTAATGTGTTAAAACATAGTAATGTGTTAAAACATATTTAAGTTACATCTACATCTGTCAATAAATAAAAGTGCTAAAGGGATGACAAAGTTTTTTTTTCTAAAAATAGCAACTGTAACCTTGATTTTGGATCTACAACCCTGAAAGGTGAACTCGTCCATGATATTGTTATACTTAATATTTGTGTGAAGTTATATCAAAATCAGTAAACATCAAAATCGATCCATAAATAAAAGCGCTAGAGCGATGCCCAAGTTTTTCTGAAAATAGCAACTGTGACCTTGACCTTGATCCTACCAACCTGAAATGTAAACATGTTTGAGGTGTTGTCATACCCAATATAGATGAGATGTAATACCAAATTGGTTGATAAATGAGGCCACTAGAGCGATGACAAAAGGTGAGCTTGTATATGAGCAATGCATATCTGAACTGTGTTGCAAGTTTCAACTCCATGCTTCAAATACTGTAGGAGGAGTTGCAGAGACAAGAACAGTACTACAAATGTGAAATATGGTGAAAATATGCATGTTATTCAAGGGGACATAATTCTGCAATAAAGACCTGAATCAAAGTTCTGTTTCCTTTATGCCCATGTTCAATGCATGTCTGAACTGTGTTGCAAGTTTCAACTTCCTGCTTCAAATACTGTAGGAGGAGTTGCAGAGACAAGAACAGTACTACAAAGTGTGACGTATAGACGGATGGATGGACGAACGTATGCACGGACGGATGGACAAGGGCAAAACTGAAATATGGTGAAAATATGCATGTTATTCAAGGGGACATAATTCTACAATAAAGACCTGAATCAAAGTTCTGTTTCCTTTATGCACATGTTCAATGCATATCTGAACTGTGTTGCAAGTTTTAACTCCCTGCTTCAAATACTGTAGGAGGAGTTGCGAAGACAAGAACAGTACTACAAAGTGTGATGGATGGATGGACAGACGGATGGACATGTGCACTGACGGACAAGGGCAAAACTATATGCCCCTCCCCACTTCGTGTCAGGGTCATAAAAATTCTAAAGTCTCCATAGTACTCCAAATCATAGAAGCATCCAAAGGCATATCATTTTCAAAAGATGGTCAACCTTTGCATTTGGTGATGTGCATGTATCGAGTCATATAACTGGTAAAATTTATGGGCAGAAAAATTTCTTTTTCTTGTTCCCCATCAAGCAAGGCATTACAAACAAAAGTGGTACAAATGCCTGTACATTGTATTTTTACTTATTAAGGGAAAGTAGATGTTGGCAACTAATTTTCAACATTTTTTGTGAAATCCAATGATGTTTCAATTGTATGAAGTTGGCTAATCATGGTTATTTGCAAAGGCAAAACTGTAGTGAGAAGCTTGCTGTGATACATCATGATAAAATATTACACCACTGATAGAGCAATAAGGCCTTTAAGAAACGATGAGCTCAAAACCCTTCTCTGCTAGTACAAGTATACAACCACTATTTCAAGCTTTTTAACAAGAATTCTGCAAAAGGCTGTGTCTAGATCCGCCTGCTCATTGCCACTAAGCAGAGCAAAACCTGAATACTTGATGAAAGTAGTCAAAGTACACATCACTAGCCCCCAACACTGACATCGCCAGCAAATACCTATGCCATGCTTCTGCTAACTGCATGTCAGACAAAAAATTATCAAACACACAATATGCACCTGGGAAACTGCCATAAATGAAGATACAACATTCCAACATTATCAGTTTTTATTTCTCTTTAGATAAAATTTCGATATTTTCAATCTGGTGAAATAATGGTCATTCCATCAAACTGAACCTGTAAACATTATTGTAAAAGTACTGGGACAGATAGGTCTGAGCAAACATTGAAGACCCAGGTCAGACTGCAGAGACTACACTGTTTGCCATTTCATCTGCACCTTGTGGATGCATTACTGCATTGTAAAATCAACTGTTCCATTTTTAGGACAATTACAAAATTTAGTTTAGGTGACCAAATTTTTAGAAATTTACAGTACCCATTTTGCAGTATCGTCTACTTCTGAGAACAAGGTGCTACTTAAAGCCTATCAACAACAGCAGAAACTTCTACAGGCTTTTTGTTACCCCTCTGTACCATTTTTTTTTTGTTTAATCCACTGTTTGTGACCACTTTATTTTCTTTTGTTTTCAAAGGTCTTGTTATTTGTACAATTAGAATATTCTGGGTAAAATGGTGTTGAAGGTTCTGTAACAGCATAAAAACATGGTTCCACCCTGGCCATGTTCTTTTCTTGAAACACACTCAAGAACTAGAGCTGGGCACAGCCTTACTGATATATGTTTTCAATGTTTCTATGAGGATATAATGACCTACCTTATTTGTGTTGTTTTGTTCTTTCTTCACTTGTTCATGTATACACAGTTGGTCCCTGGACCCAATCACACTGACCTTTACACTGAAACAATAAATGAGAATAAATCTTGCCTGAGTGTGGATTGCTGGCTGTTTTGGCATATACCTGCGGAGTTCTCTCCAAAATTTAGATCCATCTTTTACAACAGGATCTAGAGTTTTGGGACTGCATTGGGTGAGACAAACCCATCTTATAGGAGAATTAAACATTAATGGTTTAGATATTTGGGGTCATTCCTGAGAGGGAAAATCCTGCCTTACCGCCAAATTAATACAGTACCATCTTACCATTATCCTTATTCTAACTTGTGAAGGTGGTTATACCATGGTTTATCCATAATCCACAAAAGACACCCAGTGCATAATTTCTCCATCATGGTATACCCGTAATGTGCGTAAGTACCGGGACACCTAAAAATAATTAATTATGCTAGGTGTCCCAAAATTTAGGCACATTACAGAAACTGGCTTATTTGAGCTGCAACATGACAAAACCAACAAAGTGGCATGTGCATCCAGTGAGGACTCAGATCAGCTTGGCTATCCACCAGTCTGATCAGAGTCTTCACTATGCACGCTAAGGGTAGCTAAGGGCCTAAGCTACGTCCATTCAAACAGCGAAGCCTCTGAAATGACTGAGCAGCTGCCCAGGCTGATCTGAGTCTTTACTGGGTGCACACGTCACTTTCTTAATTTTGTTGTGACGCAGCTCATTTTATGATCTGCTAATGAAAGCAAAGAAAATTATCTCATGGTAATTATTTCCCTGTCTAGATCAGATTGTGACGTCCAGACTGGGAAATAAAGTCCATGTGAAAGAAGACCTAGCCCTAAAAGCGCCAAAAAAGCATATGACAAAATTTAAGTCTACAAAATTCAAAAAAAGTTTCGTCCAAGATACATCATATTGAAAACTCGACTACAGGCCAAACAGTGTAGGTCCAGATGAGGAGGCTCATTATGAGCTGCCTCACCTGGAGCTATGCTGTTTGTAAATTCAACTATTTTCATTTTTGGCACATTAAGTGCTAACTTCATACAACTGCAAGTTTCATCCATCTTACCTATTATATGCTGTTCTTTTCAGTTCTTGGACAGCCTGTGAGAGCTGAGAGTGGGTCCGAGACGCATAAATAATCTTTGGTACAGCTGAAAACAACAAAGGAGAGGGGGTGTGATAAAACAACCCAGTCTTTAAGGGAAAGAAACTTTTCTCATACAGGTAAATTTCTTTACATAATTGATCCGCGACATGACAAAACCAACAAAGTGGCATGTCTGCCCAGTCTGATCAGAGTCTTTGCTGTGCATTTAAAGGGTCTATAAGAGCCTAAGGTACCTCCATGTGTACAACCAAGACTCTAGTCAGACTGGGCGGCTGTCCAGGCTGAGCTGAGTCTTTGCTGGGCACACATGCCACTTTGTTGGTTTTGTAGTGTTGCGGCTCATGTTATTAGAGGACTTGAAGACAACACAAACAATACTGTTTTCACATTGTATAAAACATATGCAGTGGACCATCATTAGATCTAGCTTAGCTTTCAATTTATATTTTTTGACAAGTGTTTACGGCCCTTTCAAGAATATTTCACTTACTTTGTGATGATTGGTAAGCAGAAAAGAGTGAAAACAGGAGCTCCCACGGAAAAACCACTTGATTTATTTGCAACTCTTTCGAAGTATATTTCCAACAAGAAATAATACAGCGTGTTCAAAATGTCCTGCGGTTCTTCTTTAGAACTGACATTTGACCCCCTCTTACAGCTTTGAACATGTGGAGTTGTAATTATTAGGACTACTGCAGTGCTCCAAATAAGAAGGGTAACAGGGATAATTTAGGAATTTTCCACAAAAACATATCTTGCGACCCCTCATTATAACCGTCTCGCTGAAACGGTTCTAATGAGGAGTCATGTGATATTTTTCATTGAGAAATATTATAAGAAAAATTATCATTCAATTATCCCCTCTCATCTGGAGCTCTGACTACTGGTATTTTACTTACAAAACTCTGAACCACCCCAAGATGATCCTGTAGAGGTTTCAAGACTCTTGGCCAAGTTCTCTAGACCTTGTGATGACATTGTCTGAGCCCTCTCACCCATCAATTCACTAATGTTCACCTAAAACAGAAATGTTTACCTCTCACAACAAGAGAACCACTTACAAAAATTGTCAAAAATGTGGTGTCTTGCCTGTCTACACCTTCTCACAAAGTAGAGCTTAGCCACAAAACCCTAAGAAAGTTTACCCAGATAACAATGATGCCAATGGAACGTCTCACAGGAAAGACAAAACCTCACTCTCAATCTAAAGACTGACTTATGGATATTCATATGAAGGCCCATACAAAAGGGTGTGCATGAAGAGTGAATGCAGCTTTGTTTTCAATTTAACTTATTTCAGAATCAAGCAGTTTTTTGCCAGAAACTGAATTTAAGTCTGTAGTAAGTGTCCTCCAACAAAACATACCTTTTTTTCAAAAACCTTAAATTCTCATTAGAAGTACATGTACATGTATATTTACAGGTCTAAAATGGACAGCATGAAATCTTCAAAATTCAAACATTACATGTATGTCCCCTTCCTCAGGCCGCCCATGCTGATGGCTGTAGCATGAAAATACATGTATATCATGATCTTATGTATACAGAAGAACGGATACATGGAGAAAACCAACTCTGTCGTTTTCATTTTTGTGACCCATTTCAACCCTGGCTTCTTTAAGAGCAAATTCTTTCTGTTCCGAACAGACCCATATCAGAAGGGCTTCATCCTCCAAGGCACTGAACAGGATGTCACACAAGTTGTTCCCCTTAGCAAAAATGGCCGAAAAACATACACCTTAAATATCCCCTCATGTAGAGCCCTAATTATTAACAAACTCTGTTATATTTTTAAGTTAGATCTATATAAGATTAGTTTCCAGTATATAAGCAGCTCTTACTCGCTCTCTTTCCAAACAAATGAATTGTTTCATTGGTATTAGCAGATATACAATTATCTTGAGAAACATCAATATCTATCAGACAATTTCTGCTCATTTTCCTTCAATTACTGTTTCATGGCAGTCAAGCATGGCATTCTAGTGATAAGTTCATGTCACATTTTATGCATGATAATCATCTTTATCCACTGCTGTTTAGCACTTGAAGCACCAAAATAGAAAATAGTTGAATTTGCAAGCAGAATACAGTGCACCAGATAAGAAAGGGTAACAGAAATAATTTAGGAATAATTATCCATATTTCTCCATAAAAACATATTTTGTGACCCATCATTAGAACCGTCTCATCGAGACGGTTCTAATGAGGGGTCACAACATATGTTTTTGTGGAGAAATAAGAAAAATTATCTTCCAATTATCCTCAATACCCCCTCTTATCTGGAGCTCCGAGCATAGATCCAGTTTTACCTGTCTGTTTAGTTCTGCTTGTGCCTTCCGACTTTCCTGCCAGGCCAGGGAGGAACATAATAAACAAAGGGTTTTCCCTGTCCCTGTCGGGCTCTCTAGCAGGCCATTAACATTCTACAACAAATGAATGGAGATATTTTCTATAAGTGAAATCTTTATTAGAAATTATTGTACAGAGGCATAATAATTATAATACAGAGCTCCAGATAACGTGGATTTTAGGATAATTCAGCGACATTTTTGTTTATTTCTCAACAAAAAAACATGTTGTGACCCCTCATTAGAACCGTTTCGGCAAGACAGTTCTAGGGTCACAACACATGTTTCAATGGAGAAATATGAAAAAATTTTCCCTAAATTATCCATGTCACCCCTTCTTATCTGGAGAACTGGATTGATAAGCTTTAAACACATAATCAGAAATCATTTGCTTCACTGAACATCGAAGCTCTGATGGGTTCTGATGCTGCTCAAAGATTTCTGCTGCAGTAAAACTGGGGCCGTATTCATAAAGCCACTTATGTCGTTGTTATGCTGTTGCTAAGGCTAAATGTATATAAAGGAGATTCCATACAACTATGAAATTTGTTCTGGAGGAACAGTCTTTGTAAGACTGTTCCTCTAGAGCAAATTTCATAGTTGTAGGGAATCTCCTTCTAAGAAATTTAGCCTTAGCAACAGCATAGCAACGACTTAAAGGTAGGTTCCTGTACTTTGGAATGCATCATAATTTTGATGATCTTTCATCCTAGTTGTTGGAAAGCACTTATAAAAGGGAATGAATAAGTTTCACTAAAAAGTGTAAATCAAAAAAATATTAGAAAAGTTGTTTTGCAAGGGATTTCCTAACTCTGCTTCGCACACCAGTTAGGGCTATTTTTAGTTCGCGCCAAAAATAGATAACGCAGCTGAGGTCATGCTGCATTGCATTTTGGGATAGTTTTAACCCATCCACCATGCCAGGACCTCTAGGAAAGCTCACGACAAGGGAAAATTGACCTTTGAAGAATGGCATCAGAAATTGCACACTTATAGACATAATAAACACAGTTATTTTTAGAACTGGAATTCCAACGAAAGAAAATAAACCAAAAGGGAAAACGACTATTTTCTTCAACATCTGACGAGTTTCTTAGTAGCAACAAATTCAGAAAAATAAGAGAATTCAATACTGCTCAGAAAAGGACGGAATTATTTTGTGGACATAATTGTTATCGCTAGTGCAGGAACCTACCTTTAAGTTGTTTTATGAATACGGCCCCTGATTTTTTGTTATTCATTTGAAGCTGTTTTACATACATGTAGGTAATTTTTACACCTTTGTTTGTCGGATAAAAGCTTATGAGCTTATGTTTACTGTTCTCTATCAGCCTGGGCATCCGCCCAGTCTGTTCAGTCTTTGCTGTCTGCATGGAGCTAGCTTAGACCCTTAGTTACCATTTATATGCACAGTGAAGACTCTGGTCAGGCGCTATAGTTTTCAATACCAATTGGAACTCATGTGACTTAATCCCGCAGGCGTGACATCGCTTTCAAGGATTTCTTGCTTGTTAAGCTGCAGCATGTTGGTCTGACCATTAACCCATTGCATTCTGGGTATTTTTGTCATCTGCTGAAACTGTCGTCTGCATCAAATATCAAGAATATTTTGACAATATTGGTCTAACTAACTCTTGTAGAAATGATGTCTATGCAGCAAATGGTTTGGATCGTAGATCAGGCACCACGTATGTGGGGCCTGATCTGGATCCAAAATGTTTGCCCAGATACCCTGTTTCACTGAAGAGGTATCTAGAATGGAATGGGTTAAAGGTGCATCATCTTTCCTGGTCTATTGGCTTGAAGAAATTTATCAGAAATGTGCCACCCACTGGGAGTCAAACCCACAGCCTCTTGCTTGAAGGGCAAACTCTCAAACCACCAGGCCAGGGGCTGAGCTAGAAATATGCATTAGACATTTACCCTTTTTTGACTAGTGGACTTGTCCATCCTTATTATTTGGATGAATCCCATTTGTATTTCAGGTTTTTTTGGTAAATGTTTTCACTTTTATTGTATTTTACATAGAAATTCCTGAAAGCAAACAGTGTAGACCCTGATCAGACACCGCATTTTGCAGTGTCTGAACTGGGTCTGCACTGTTTGATTAGGTCCCCGAAGCGGCTTTCTGGTTTAGAAAGGGTTAAATAACTTTCTCACATGTACCTCTTTCAGACATTTTATCACTTTCTCCATATATGTCACTTGGCATGAGTATGGTTCAAAGGGAAAGTTCACACTCACTCCACTGACGTCTAATAATGGCATCTTCTCAGTCAATGGTCCTATATCCAAAGCCTGAAATATACACATGTAATAACTCTGAGTTTTAGGGAAAGCTTCAGATTAGGCCAAAATACAAAATATCTGTGTTTCCAATGACCCGACCAACCCTTATGTTTTTCTTAGAATCTACCTACCTAAAACTAATTTTCCAGTTGTATCTGAAAAACATAATCAGTTGCAGGGAGATCCATCCCATGTGCAGGTAAAAGATCCCTACTATAGCTACATTGCTATATGTAGGCTTTCATACTGCAACACCAGAGTGTACACAAGTACATGGTCTGTGCCCCCCTCATGGGTTAAGACGAAATGGAAGATAGATAGTTGTGGTTTATTATGGCCGATCTGGTCTTTTTTGGTAGTAAGCAGTGCCTTTCAAAATAGAGGGGCCCGCCAGGCAGTAAAATTATCAGATTAAATTGTATTTTTCTTTTTGCATTTAGCTGACAGAACTTAGACTGTAGCACACCATTTACAGAAAGGCGCCATAGTCGAGCGGTTAGAGTGGCTCGGTTTTTGTGCAGAAAGTCACCGGAAGGTCGTGAGTTCGCGACTCAACATTAAATGGGTATCTTTTTTTAATATCAGAGAAGGATAAGGCAGCGAAAGGAGAGAGATGGGCTCTGCCTTTCACCAGCTGTGCCCAAGATACAGTGGGTCTCTAACCCCCACTGCCCCTATGGCTATAAGCTACGGGAAACCTTTTAATACCTTTTTTTCACCATTTATTAGTGATAAACCTTCAAGAAAGAAGTAAGAAGGCAATCCCATACACAACCAGGGCTACAGAAATCCGATTTTTTGTCGGTCTGGACCGATTTTGAGTTCGAAAAACCGATTCAGTTGGCATAAGGCACATTTTTTTCGGTCCGGAAAAACACGATTTGCGATGTATGATGACATAATTACCTGGATTTTAGCCATGTGTTATATTATTAATCCAATAATCACGCACTGCTGTCAAAAGTTATCACAGATAAACAAAGTGTCGATTGTCTTGCCAAGGTGTGAACAGAAATCTTCGATAATTATCACGTGTCACAATTTTGGCCCAGGGCTCTCACACCCCTTTTTGGGAATGGGGCCGCGGCCTTTAGAATTGGGAAAAATAGCGTCGTTTTGTCTAAAATTGGGAAAATTTCCATTGTTTTAAGTGTGAAGTTTTCATTGTCAGAACAACACAACTTACATATGGTATTGTTATATATTTTCAGAGGAATCAAGTCAATAAGCACACATAAATCTAGCAGATAGTGAATCATAATAAACTTTATCATATAGTTGGGATATTAGATAATAACAAAGCTATTTGTGTGTGTTGAGTTTTTTCTTTCTTTCTTTTGAACTGGCAGCTTCCCTATCTTGCCACTCTCAAATTGGAGACTAGACTGGGACTTAGAAAAAAAGGGTTTTCAATATAACAACAGTATAACACTCTAGGTTTGAAGCATCTGTGAACTAAGCATAATGTGAAGTTGAGAGAAAGTGGACTGTCACAATGCAGAACATGACAAAACTTTCAGTCCTGCAAGTACAAAACAGCCACGGTATGTCACTATCACTATACAGTGCTGGAAACGGCCAGTAGCCCGGTGGCCAAATGCGCCTAAATTTTGTCTGGGGCCACCAAAAATCTTCAAATTATGAACTTTAGTGGCCCAAATTTATCTGTCATGCATTAATAAAAGCATTGGATATTCAGCCAGTGTATAATTTGGGCTACTGCAAATTTGGCCTGCTAAACTTTTGGGCCACCACATTAATCTTGGGAGTGTCCAGCACTGCTATACTAACTCTTGAATATCCTGGTAATCCTGTTTATGATTTGGATATGGCCGAAAATGTCTGTGAAAATTGATTCAGGTACGAAACGCAAAAACAGCAGAATCATCCACCAAAGGTGAAAACTCCGATCAAATTTTAGCATTGGAAGGCTTTAAATTAAAGAATAAGTCAAAATATTGTTCACCACAACAATATTGGCCCTTGAAGCAAAGAAAATATTAACATATTGCAGCGAAATTCGCTAGGTTATTCGTCCCTCATGAAAGGGAAGTAACTCTAACAGTACATGAAAGGAAAGTAACTATAACAGTACATGACTACATGATAAAACCCGGTACCACTTTCCAGTAACAAAACATGACGATCGTGATTGAAAATGTAATCGCTTCCCGATTTTAAAAGTTATAAATTATGTTAACATTTTTAGTTTTAGGTGGTTTTAAATACATTATGCACTGATGCAACTGCAGTATTCTTGGACCAAACAGGCTTAGTCAGATTGGGAATTTTTCATCTGGAATTGGGAAAAAAACATACTTTTTGGCATTGGGAATGGGGCCGAATTTCGGCCCCAAATTTCGGTGATCGAGAGCCCTGTGGCCAGCGGCGAAGGTTTTGCAAAACTCGTAATACACACACATGCCGATGCACGGAAAAAGGCTGTGCAACGTAAAGTTACTGACTCTTGTATACTTTCAAAGATAGCATAAGGAAAGAATTTGACTAGCAAAAAGAAAATTTAAACCGTACTTGATTATGTGCAGTCTGGTCAGTTTTTTTTTAGCCGACGTCATTTCTCGCGCAGAATTTTTTTTTTTCGTCCGAAGGCACCTTTTTGCATGTATATTCATGTTTCAAGGGAATTAACTCGAATACAGTAAAATACGTCAATCGTAATACTTCGGCCAATTCCGCAAATGAGGATCGACGAGGATGTCCGATTGTACCAATGTATGTGTACTTTCACTTTCGGTCTGATTGTCTCTGCGCTTTAAAGCGCATATTTCACGATAAGTAAGAACATGTGGACTAAATGGCTACTTCAGAGATGACATCCACGTTATAACGGCGCTCCAGTGTAGTCATTAGCAGTGTTAGAAATAAGGCCCAGACAGCAACTTGCCCGGGGGACAACCTGAAATGAATTTCAACTTGCCCCGCAAGATTTCAACTTGCCCCCTGTATTTCATTGCAATTAAACCATTTACTCATTTTCTTCCGAAGTCACATAAGTACACAAGTCCGAAATGCTCTCCCTTTCTAAGACATTTAGCATGAATTCATGAACTTCAGAGATAACTGACCAACAGTTTTGATCACAGCTGCCTTATCATTTTCTCAGCGTTACTTTGAATGAGAATTTTTTTTCCTCTTCAAAACACTATATTGGTGGGTTTCAAACTTCTCAAGCACAACTTAATCAAAAAAAAACATGAAACAAAATTATTTTCCAGATTTTATCTCCCAGAATTTAAGGTTGTCCAGGGGGCAACCTTCCAAGACTATCAGCTTGCCCCAGCAAATTTGACCCGTGTCGGGCAAGTGGGCAAGTGCTTATTTCTAACACTGATTAGTTTTCATGACTTTTTTTGGATTGTGGAATACACAGTGTAGTCATTAGTTTTCGTGTCTATTTTGGATTCGTATGACATCATCGGCCCTCCGGACCGATTTGGATTTCAAAATTTCTGTAGCCCTGTACACAACCCAGCAGGTTTCTTAACAAGTGCTTTTAGAAACATGTTAGGGTGTTACACACTGTATTAAATAAGGTGGTTCATAAGGTGATAGACATTAATTTTGTCATTTTGAAATTGGATTATTATAAACTGTAGATCTATATAAATAGTGTTCCACTCTGAAAAATAGGCGTCCCATAGTTGGGAGAATCTATGTACAGAACAGACAGCACCTGGAAGATCGCAGACTGAGTCTTTTTGAGTGTTATTGTTGTCTTTTGTGTTTTTGTGTGTGTGTGTGTGTGTGTTTTTTGTTTTTGTTTTTTTGTCTAAGAGACTGACCAACTGATATTCTGGGGGAGGGGGGGGAAGGAACACCCCTCCCCCCACCCCCCGAATCCAGCGACAATTTTAAAAACTCAATTCAAATGGAATTATCTGCTGATAATGGAAGATATATATCGCTCTTTACAGACCTTACAACCCAAACGAAACAAAAATTCTCCTAAAACCGAAACCGATTGTAAGCCGGTTGCTTACAATATGCCTCAGTTCGTCAAAGGGGATTAATAACAGCTTGGCTGTGGCACTTTACCATGTAAGGACAAATCACATGCACCAGTTTTATACAAATATTCTGCACATGATACATAAAGCTCATATATTACCTTAGAGAATGACATGTAAATACACAGCTGTGAAACCGTGAAAATACATGACACCGTTACACTACGATATAAAAATCTTGAGACTTCTTGCTTTAAAAGTACAACGAAGAACTCAGCAAGACAAAGACATTACTAAGCAACATACCTGTCTCTTCTACAAGACTTGAAGTCACTGTAGGAGCGAACAGAAAACAATTTTGCTAGCTGTCACAAGAATTTAGCTATTTATAAAAATTGTGGGAACCGGTTCTGGTGCAGGTAAGTGACATGCATCATGATTGGTTAGTTCGAGCGCTGACGCATACAACACACTTACAACGAATCTTCTGATTGGACAATAAATAAAACATGATTTGCATGATTCCGTAAATGATCGGGATGATTCGTAAAAGGTTTCTTGATGCTATGAGGTGATCAAAGAGCTCTTAGGTGAGAGTGCAGCGGCATATCACAGGTTTTAGAAATAAAAGCTGCACTATGAAATGTAATCCGAGCCTTCTCTGACTGAAAAAGCCTATTTATAATTTTGATTGGCGGCTTATTGACGTCAGAGGAACGAAAGTGGTGAAAACTCTAATATTGTATTTCCCACAGATGCCCTTGGTTTCTGGTTGAATTTCTATTGCGTATTATGTTGCAGTTATATGTAAACTTTTGCAATCCTATCAAAAAATACCTTTTGATGACTCGGCACAGCAATTCAATGTGATACCCAGTCTAAAAGCAGATAAATAACAATTTTTTTAGAGGGAGTCGAGATTTGTAACATATCTCAGCCATTATTGTTTTTGTTGACAGATCGTTTGAGGTCAATCCGGTGTTTATAAGAAAAAATACTATCGGTCACTTTATCCGTTTCGTAGGTACGGTCATTTCGGTCCTAGTCGTAATGCGCTGGTTTGTACCAAAGACATTTTACTCCTTTTTTTCTTTCTTTCTACCGATACTGTCCTCGGTCAATTTTGACCATGATGACAGGTTTTTGGTGTGGCGCATAAGTTGTCACAAAAAAAAAAATAAATAAATAAATGAATTTGTGACATAGCCACCAGCAGATTAAAACTATTTACAAGAAGTCCTCAGGGGCAGGCATTCCATGCCTAACCCCTGCTCTACCCTAGGATATTAAATTTTGGCCTTAAACCCATCAACTGTCTCCGAAGAGACAGCTTCGGTTGTAAGGCCATTCCAAGTTGCAATTGTCCTGGGGAAAAAAGAATTCTTAAAACCGTCCGTGTAAGCGTTTGGACGGTGGTACTGGAATGGGTGGGACCTAGTTCTCCTGCTCCCTTCACCGACCTCAGATAGGTACTTATTCTTATCTACAATGGCAAGATTATTATGAATTTTGTAGAATAGAGACAGAGAAGCCTGCTGTCGTCTTTCCTGCAGGTCTGGCCACTGGAGTTCTTCTAACATTTCTCCCACATGACTTTGATTGCGCCAGCGCCTACAGGTCCAACGGGCAGCAGTCCTCTGTACTTTTTCTATTCTGTTAATATCAACTTGGTGATGGGGCATCCAAACTGGCGCTGCATATTCTAATTTGGGCCGGACCAGTGTTTTATATGCAGCAGCCTTGATTTCCTTCGATGCAAAAGTCAAGTTTCTACGAAGGAAACCTAAAGTCTTAGTAGCCTTACTGGTAATTTCATTAATGTGCTGACCCCACTCGAGGTCATCCGTAATTTCAACTCCTAAATATTTCAACTCTGAGAGCCAGGGACTAATTTTTTATCCAAGCGCAAAACGCGAATTGTCCAAGCGTGAAATGTCCGGATTTGTGATGCTGAAATAATGAATATTTTTACCTGTACACCGGCACGCGCAAAAGCTGTCAAATCAAAACGAGGTCATCAACAAAAAGCGATATTTTTCTTTACCTCATTAAGTTCGATCAAAGATTATTATGATTCAATATGGAATAAAATGTGACAAACACTGCAGAATGGTGCAAAAATGAATAAGGAATTAGCCACTGTATATCCTTTTGCGCAGGCAATTGATAAAACTAACCAAAATAAGAATTTTGCTTGGCCGATCCACCGATGAATCGGCTGAATTAGAGTTTTTAAGTGCAGTATCGCTCTGGCTGCAAGACCCAATAAGGGTTTGCAGCCAGAGAAGACTCGGGTTATATGAAATGTATGAATTGATGTGATAAATGAAGATGGTTTTTATTATGAAAATGATAATAAAAGACCTGTGTGACACCTATTTCAGGTTTGACACGCTTATTATTATTATTTCTTTATTATACTAAATGAGCTGTTCACTGCATTTGCTAGCCTGTCAATAAATAGGTAACAATCGAATTCACAACACACGAAGTCACCAATTTTCATTTGCGTCTTATTTCCAATATGATCGAGGAAAATATCTTTATAAATCTCATGACCAATGAAAAATATAGTGTTTTCTCCGTTTAAAGACTTTTTGAGACTTAGCTTTTACAAAAATAGAAGAAAATAGTGAAAATACTGACATGGTTGGTTGTTTCTAGGTCCCAATTGACCGAAGTAGTCTCGCTGTAGTGTATCACTCTGTTATATACTGTATTCTTCTCTAGTAAAGTTCACACTATAATCGCGTTTGAGGTTGTGCGCTGTTCAGAGAGTCTTTGCTTACTAATAGAGCATTCCTGTATTTAAATTGTCTCACTAAGTTCTAGTACTTGAAGGGACTTTCCCACTACTCTGCAGTTCCCGACTTATCTGTCTAACTAACAAACTCTGGCATCAGTCAAGCCCAGTGTGTCCAGTTTCCTGGAATACAGAAGAGTTTATTAAGTAATATGCTTGACCTCTACTTATCTTATGACTTCTATATCCATCATCCTTCTATGATGTGCCTGTAGTTGCATGTATTACGTGTTTATCTAGTAACATTTTTAATGTTCCCTAGGTGGACTCCTGACATAATAATGTTCAGTAGTATATGTATTTTTTTCAAAGTCTTCCCTAGCATGACTCCTTATTCCCTTATTGTTGCATATTTTGCATCCGTTGTTAATTCCAAATGATGCGGCTCTATCAATAAAAGTCTACAAACGAACAATGATTACAATGGCACATTGTGCTTCTGACTATTTTAGTCAAAGGTGTACTTAACATGCCCTAGCACTACCATTTTCCCTACAAGATGTTTTGTCTACTGATGTAAGATGAGAACAATGATGATTTTTAACACAACTAAATTTTTCTGCAAACAGTGACTGTGAATTGTAAAGAGATGGTGTCATGATGGAGTTGGATTTGTTCAAGTGAATGAATGAGTGTACATTTCACAGTGTATGAGATGGATGATGGAAATTGAACATTATAACAATGAAAAAGTAACAGTAACATCAATTACAGGGTGACCAGATGTCCAGAATATTCCGGTGAGTCTAAACACCCCACGACACCCCATGACACCCCACGACACCCCACGACACCCCACGTCACCAAAGTATATGTATATTTTCATTAAAAAGTAGATGTTAAGAACAATAGCATTAGTTATTCCTTATATTTTTTATAAATACTCTCTCTTTTTTAAAGACATCCTGACTGTAAGGTGAAATAACCACCACCTACTAAATTCAGTGCTGAAATTTTGTACCGATTGCGCTACCCGGCCAGAATCAGAATCAGAATCAGAATCAGAATCAGAATTGTTTACTGGTGATACGTGCAAAGACAATCATTCACCAGGACCTGTGAATCAGGGAAGCCAGTCCCTAGCCCTTATAAGAGAAGTAAACTTAGTAACTGAATCCTCTGCACACTCAGCAGCAGAAATAAGTGAATCTTCCAGGGAATTCCAATCTCTAATAGTCAGGGGGAAGAAACTGGACTTGTAAATGTCAGTCCCAGCCAATGGGGTTTGAAATGTCAGGGAATGATTATTCCTGGTACGCCTATTTGGGGGAACAAGGTCATTTATGGGTATACTGGCTGCACCCCTCAGACCTTTGTAAAGCATTATAAGTCTACTATCTTTCCTTCTCTTTTTTAGGGATTCCCACTTAAGTTTCTCCAGAATGCCAGTCATACTCCCAGTTTCATATGTGTAATTTCCCGTTACAAATCTAGCTGCCCTTTTCTGCACCTTCTCAAGTTCATCTTGAAGAAGTATACTTTGAGGGTCCCAAACTGAACTGCCATACTCCAGGACTGGACGCACCAGTCCCTTGTATGCTGACTCCTTAACATCTTGTGGACATGCTGCCAAGTTACGTCTGAGGAAGCCGAGGGTCCTGTTAGCCTTTGTGCAAATATTACTGACATGTGTGTTCCATTTCAAATCATTGGCAATGGTTATGCCAAGATACTTGATAGTTTCTACATTACTGAGGACCGTTCCCTCTAAGGTATAGGAAGCATTGATCTTCTTGATCCGTTTCCTTGTAATTTGCATTATATTGCATTTAACAGGTTGAAATCTCATGCCCCAACTCCTTGCCCAACAACCTAAATGATCTATATCCTCCTGAAGTTTCACAGTGTCTTCAATATCTCTGATTTCACGATAGCAAACACAGTCGTCAGCGAAAAGTCTTAATTCCGAGTCAATATTTTCTGTTATATCGTTAATGTATAACGAGAACAACAATGGTCCAAGCACAGTGCCCTGGGGGACACCTGACAAAACCGGGGCCCAATCCGACTTAACTCCATTTACCACCACACGCTGCTGCCTGTAACAGAGAAAAGAATCTATCCATTTCAGAGTCTTCCCACCAATACCATAGCCGTATAGCTTACATTTAAGTAATTCATGAGGGGGAGTGTCAAAAGCTTTCTCGAAGTCCAAGATAAAAGTGTCAACCTGACCGCCCTTATCCAAGATTTTAGCCCAGTCATTTATAACCGTGATCAATTGAGTTTACAGCTATGTTTCTTACGGAAAGCATGTTGTCTGTCTGACAAAAGTTTATGTTCATCCAAATGTGCCATAATATTAGAGCAGACAATGTGTTCGAGTAACTTGCATGGTACACAAGTTAGAGAAACCGGTCGGTAATTGCAAGCCAAAGACCTGTCTCCTTTTTTGAAGAGTGGGCATATATTTGCAAGAGACCATTCCTTGGGGATTTCACCCGAGTCAATAGATTGTTGGAAGAGATGAGCGAACATTGGGCCTAATTCAGATGCTAGTTCTTTTAAGACTCTGGGATGCAATTCATCAGGTCCTAAAGCTTTCGATGGGTTCAAGCCCTTAAGAAGTTTCGTTACACCTTCTGCCGAAACATGAATGTCCTCCATGAAAGGAGCCGAGCGATTAGGGAGGGGGACTTGGCCCGGCCATTTCTCAAACACATTTTTCTCAAACACATTTTATCTAAAAAACTGTTTTATTTATTCCTCGGTAGCACAAAACAAACAAGTCCTAAAATCTGTGGGGTGCCGTTTTACTATTTATTCCCTATAACTTGATATACATAATTCGAATTATGGATATCCATTCTTCGAATTATTGATATCTGTAATTTATAGATATTCATAATAATTTATTGATATCCATAATTCGAATTACGGATTTCTATAATTCGAATTATGGATATCCATAAATCGAATTATGGAAACGCCATTCCATAAAAGTCCATCCAAATCTTCTGCAATTACCAAAATCCTCCTAGTTTTCATCCAGATATGAATATATCAGAGGCTTATAACCACGTGAGTAATTCATGAGCCTCTGGAATATATGTAATAGCGTTATTTATCAAAATGTAAGAATTTATTGTCGTACATTTAGATATGTTGTCATTCGCAGCAATATTCTTTATGTTCATCTCACTTTTGCTTTTGTGAGCTATAAACAGTGTATAGTGTTTAATGCTTGATAAAGTATTCTGTATTTTTCAAAATCCAATAGGCCCATGAGGATACAAAGATATTTACAACAATTTATGACAGACAGTGCAATTGTCAATGACAACAACTAACACAATATATGATTCTAAAAACAAACTCATTGATATAGGCATTAAATATGCACATAATGGTATGTCCATTAATCAGCAAGTCAGCAAGAAAATGTGACAGAGAAGGTGCTTGTCTCAAACGACAAGCTCACCCAGCGGACAAAACGACGTCGTTTCATCGTTGTTTCAGCGTCATGACGGTGAACAAACGTCGACGCAACGCTACACGAAAGCATTGTGCCCGCTGTGTAAACTTGCACATTCGAAATTGCCAACAGATGCTATATTATGACAAAATACATATACTCACATTTAGCTTTATGCAATATCAGTGTACATTTTTAATTGCCAATAATTGGCCAATATATGCTGTATACAATGTTTCAGAAGTTGAAGATTAAATGGATAAATGATAAAATTGAAAGGAAAATTTCTTTTCAGTTATTCTTTTCAATTAATATATCTTGTAATAAACGCTGTAAACTGGGACACCAAACCGATGGTTTGGTTGGTTGGTTGGTTTGGGTTTAACGGCCCTTTGAGACAGTATTTCAGTCTATATCGGGCCGCTCTCCAAAAGAAAGGGAGAAAGAAGAGAAATGATAGATGAGAGAAAAATGTCCAAACAACCCCCACCCGCACCTACTGCTAGCACAGTAGGCCCTTGCCCTACTGTTATCAGTAGGACGCCCTGGCACTGTAAGTTGTACCATCGCACCACCCAACCACCCCCTCTGATGGTTTGAGTTTGACCCTATTTGAGAGTATTTCAATAATATATACTGAACCGTTTTCCAAGACATATACAAATCGCATCCCGCACCTACTGCAAGCACAGCTGGCCCCTGTCCTCCCTATCCAAACTAGTAGCATTGAAAGTTACCCCGCACCATCCCCCGACCCGACCACCCCTTGAAATAATTGGTTGGTTGTTGGTTGATTTGATGCTTAACGTCCACGGTAAACAACTAAGGTCATGTCGGGACGGTCAGTTAACCTAACCACACTATTCCTGGGCAGGCTTAGACCTCCTAAGCGGTTAACCAGTACTAAGTGCACATACTTTCGCCAGTAACTGACAACTGCCCTTCTTGAATCAGCGGAAGGAGAAACGAAAGTATGTGGCCAGTGTCAATGTAAAACATAGACTGGATTCCCCTAATATCACGGTAGTTAATTGTAATGACATCTAGAAGTAAATAAAAAAAAGCTGGACTGATTAAATAATATTTTAGTTATTATCCTTTGGTCATCCCATATTCTCTTGCACTATGGAAAATCATATCTTTCTCATCTTTGTTTTCTAACAAGAAATGATAAGCCACCATGGTGTTGCAGCCTAAGCCAATGGAGAGTTCCATAATATCACGGTATTTATAAAAGTTGCAAGTATGGAAAGCAAGTAGTATCAAAATTCTTAAAATTTAATGCAGTAATAACAAAGGTGTTCATCAATATTCTAAACCAGTTTGTACAAGTTAAATCGAATGTTATTGAAATTTGAACAGAATTTTAAATCAGAATATACTTTCAAGTGGGGTTTCCAAAAAATGACAACTAGGTGGCATAGGGGCTGCATAAGCAGTAAATAATTTCTTGATTAATCAATAATCATCCATTAAATAATTGCTCTCTAGTTCTAACAGTTATGTACTTATATTTCCAAAACACTTTTCGTCAGTAGTGTCTATTAATTCCTCAGGCTCATCAAAGAAACTTTATGTGCTTTGATTTATTTATTACAATTTTCAAGTTTTTTGTCTTAATGGCTTCCGATAATTTCCAGTAAAACTTTGGATTGATAAATATTGTAATCTTGAGATTTTTTGTTTTCAAATAAAAGATTGGGATACCAGATATGAGAAGTCACAGAAAAAAATAAAATTATGGCCACTTTTTTAGTGAGCTATGAGTTTTCTTGGGCCAGGGGATAGAACCGTGTGGAAAACCTGCTAATTTCATGGTTCTTGTAAAAGAAAGATTGTACTCGGCAGGAATCAAGACAATTTCCCCAAATTTTTCTACAGCATAGAAGTTAAAACTTGTGGTTGATTAAGTAATTTTGTCACTACTCAATACACAGTAAGTTTATTGAGATACAAGAAGAAATGTAAATGCCGTGATATTAAGGAACCCTTGATATTATGAGAAACGACTATACTATATTTTAGTAACTAATATATAAAATAATGTTTAAGACCTTTTTATGGAAGATATTTATCAATAAATTGGTGCCGTGGGGTGTCATGCGGTGTCGTGGGGTGTCTTGGGGTGTCGTGGGGTGATTAGACCGACCCGAATATTCTGACTGGGCAGGAGAAACCACCACATCTAGCCTGAGGGCTAGAATTTATTACTACTTAAACCCAAATTTCCTGAACTAGGCAACCTTTAATCCCAGGTTATTAAATAATTTTTCAGAAAAATTTTCCGAATTTGCCAAAGTACAATGACCAACCCATATATATGATCTCATCAAAACTCATAAATTGCGCTAAAGCCCATTTCACACCAATCCCAATGGTTACTTAAGAGCCGCAAAGGATCTCAACGGGTGCTGCGAATTACCGAAGCACTATCACACTAGGGATGTATGACTGGGTGACTTGCGATTTAACGTCCTTTTCAACAGTATTTCAGACATAGCAGGACAACAGATGGGTAGGCGACTTGCGATTTACGTCCTTTTAAATAGTATTTCAGCCATATCAGGATGATGGGAGGGTGTCTAAGATGGCCGCCTCCGGCACCGCCAAATCTTGCATAGGACAACTGTTTTACCAATGAAAATAGTGAAACCCCTAACATTAGTCATAAAACTGGGGAGTCTTCATTTATAATAGTAAATTTGTTTCAAATGCAGGAATACTGATCACTTAAAGGTGTTTTATTATAATGTTGATTGTATTACTATAGAAAAGAAACTTGAGCGGTAGACCCTTTTAATGATTAAGGGGATTGATATTATTGGTCTGACAGAAATATTGCCTAAGCATTCAGCATTTGAAAATTTTGAAATTTATTACAGGCTAAACAATTATATTTTTACCAGTAATCTGAAAGAAGGTCGAGGAATCGCGATTTATGTGCGTGAAGGACTTTGCGCTGAACAGATTGATATAGAAAGTGACTTCAAAGAAGTGGTTTGGTGCAAAATCAAATTGTGACAAAATGATCCACTCTTGGTTTGGCTGCTTGTATAGGAGTCCAAACAGTAACGATCAAAATTCTCTTGAATTATTAAACTTATTTAAAAAGAAGTCAAAGAAACTAGAGATTCTCATAAATTAATTATGGGAGACCTCAACTTAAGAGAAGTAAATTGGGAAAGTAAGACAACATCAGTTGGAGAAAATCATATTGCTAGTTTGTTTGTGGAATGTTTGCACGACTCATATTTTGTTCAACATGTGACTCAGCCAACCAGGGTGCGTTCTGGAAATGAACCTTCTGTGCTTGACCTGATTTTTACGAACGAAGAGGATATGATGTCAGACATGAGATATTTATCAAGCTTAGGCAAAAGTGATCATCTTTTACTTTCATTTAGTTTCAACTGTGAGGTACGGTGTCAAACGTCTTGCTGAAGTTCTGTAACCTTCCTTCTATCAAGTCTTCGAGAAAGGTTTTCTACTGTATTGAGCAGCTGCGTTTCGCATGAGTGATTATCTCGGAATCCGTGCTGGAATTCGACGAGAATGTTGTAACTGTCAATGTGATTCATAATCATAACCTTTTTTAACTCCGTTGAGCGATTCAGGGCCTCATGGCCCTCTTCTTTGAAGACAGTTGTCACATTAGCTTGTTACTTTTGTTGCGGTTGCATTTGTGTTATGTTCGGTGCTGTTTAATTTATTGTGTTCTCAGTTTAATCCTTCTATCATAAAAATAGAAAATAGGTAAAAATAATTGTTAAATGTTTTTCATATAATTTGCTTAGTCCGTTGTAACCCGTCTGTTGGTCTAAATTATTTAGTTCAATAAAGATAACTGAGTTGCCATCTATTTGGGAAAGAGCTGCTGACTCGGCTTATCACTTGTAATTTATTGTTTGTTGGGATGTCTTTGTCAATCTTTCCCTTTGATGTTGGGGATAGGGTTTGGGATCTGATTCAGTCAGTTCCTGAAGTGTAGTTACTCTTTAAATATGCAAGTATATATATATGTCTACAGGCGCTTGAAGTTTAGACCATGAAACACTTCAAAATGTCAAAAATCGGAAAAACCATATGTCATTATAGTACAGTGTTGTATTGGACACTTTGGATGACAAGGTTTAGAAATGTTTCTAAGCTAGAACTTCAATCTCCTGTGGTCTACTTAAAGGGAAATCACCTCAATGTTCATGCGCATACATTTTGACGCAGTGTCATTGTTTCCTGCCATGGTTATCATGATGCCGTTTGCCGTATCGCTTAAACGTTTAAGTCACTTTCGAAGACAACATGGCGTTACACCTGAATGGATGCTTTGTTGAAACAAATATATGAGATTTTTTGCGACAGAAAAATGGTTAATATATAAACCTCGACAAAAAATGACGAAATTGGGCTGAAGAATTTTATACGGAAAAGAGAGCGCCAGTTGTTTTGTCGTAGTGTGTAATTTTTTTAGGAACTATCTTTCAGATAAAGAGTGGATTGAAAACTGCAATTGCGTTTTGAATTTCGTAACTACTTAATGCAAGCATAAATACAAATAAGGACTTAGTACCCTTGGCTTGAGTCATGAATACCTATGCAAACAGTGAAAGCGCAGATCAGACTGAGCAAATGCGCTGGCCGATAGCTTTTACTGTTAAGTCATGTCATCAAGGTAAGTTTCCACAATACGCAGGCTGATCTAAGCATTTACTGACAGATTTTCATTTAATTTTATTTTTTTATTTATTTATTTTATTTTTGCTGCAGACCGGTATACATGCTCGAAGAGAACCTTTCCATGGAAGTAACTCAGTATTCAAACCTTCCTCATGCAGCTTGAAAATAACGACGTCCCAAACGCAAAATGTGATAAAATTATTCGACCATAGCACCCAAGTCACATGCATGTTTACAGACCATGAAGATGAACCCTGCAAAGTTTCAGAATGATTCTTAGAAGCGTAGCTAGGCGGCGAAACTCTTATTATTCACTAGTTGCCCTAGACTTTCCACAAGATTCATAAATTTTCGATGAGAACAGGGAAAAATCTCAGGCTGCGCATCCTCGGAAATTGGTCTTCGCACTAATAATAAATTGAAATCATGCACCATGGATCAAGCTTTGCCGATGTTTCTGTGAAAAGTACATGTCGGGCAGTGGCCGGGTCCAATATACATGTGTACAATGTTCGCATTGGAGCTTGTTTATCAGTTATAAATGGAATATAATCTAGACCCTGAAAAAGTCGAATATTCTATGAGAAACAACAATGAACATGCTGCCTAATTTCAGTCCTTGGAATTTCTCTAATTAATGTGTTGTCTGCACATGTCATATGTTTCAAGACATAAGGACATTGCTGAAAATGAATAGGGAATTACATTGCATTGCTATAAACAAGCATCGAAAGGCAAGAACGTTATCAATATGGCCGTTTATGGCGCCAAATGAAAAGCGACGTCAACGAATAAAAACATTGACATCAACGTGCTTATATGAAAACCGCGCGAAATAAAAGTGATTTTCCTTCATTAACTCGAATATTTGGCCAGTGACCTATATTTTTTACTTGCTTATTTGCACGGGGTTGATCTTCCCTTTACTATATCAAAAGTATATAAAACATTCAATTGTGGAACTTTTTACATTGAAGAAATTCCACGTTTTTACCAATAATGGAAAATGGCGGGAAATTAAAAACTGAAAATAACCTTTATAATGAGGCATACGATGACAACACTTTTGATGTTCAAAACAAAGAGACAAGAAAGCAGAAATAATTAATCTTTATTTCGAAACGATCGGTCATCTATTGTCTGGGATAAAGTCTTCGTAATAGACATAGCAAAGCTTCACACAGGCATATAGATGGCGCTGCATTATCTCAAAAAGTAGTACGGTGACCTTATCTTTTTATTTCATTTTTTTTTCACTCAGCATATAATATTCTACCATTGTATGAAGTTTCAACAAAAATTCAATTGCAGATTTGATAGGGTGATTTCCTTTAAACGGCATTCATACATATACCACTACATTGTTATCAGCACATACCATCTGAAAATCCGTTTTTCTGCATAAAAAGATTTTTTTATTATTATTATTAATCTTTATAATTTTGAAATCATAAAAAACATAAACAAAAGATTTGCAAGCTATTTTTTCCTGAGACAGAATTAAGGAAAGTGGTTTGGTGGCTTTTAGGCGGTTTGGGGTGCTTTGGGGGTAATTTGGTGTAATTCGATGGACCCCACAACTTTCAAGTTATTTTCCTGTGTACGTACCGCTGAGCCACTCGGGGAACATCGTTACGAGAATCGAAACAGAACAGAACAGAATATTTTGTTGTCTCATTGTAAATTACTAGCTTAGATTACAATGCTCCGAAATTACAATGCTCAGAAAAGTGCTGTGATCTCTAATATTGAACATACTATCTGTATGCATATGTATGATTTTATAACCTAAATAAATTTTATCTTATCTTAATCTTAGCTTTTGTAAACTCACAGGCGTTGTCTCGTCTCCAAGCAGGTGAAAAGGGCATACGAAAATGAAAACGTTCTACTTCTACTTTGATATTGCCCAGGGCAAAAGCATCACGGGCAAATGGCGTCAGCAACATGGTTAAAACATCGTTTATACAATTAAAACATGAAGCAGCTGTGTTGTCAAGGCTGTATTGGTCTTCTGACGTGCCTGGAACTCATCTACAGACAAGGCAAGCACAAGGTCCGGATCCGGAGGGGGGGGTAGTATTCCATTCCTTAATCATCCTGCTGTGTCTATAGTTCATAGATGCAACTAGTTGGTTCGCAACTGTGTGAAGGCGAGATCATGGGTTCTTGTGCGTCAAGAGGAAACTATGACATGCCTCTCTTCCAAATATCATCCTCAACGGGGACTTCAACACGCCAGATATCAACTGGGAAAATTCTTCCATCCGTTCAAATCCAAACTGCTCTATGAGCCTTAATCTATGGTGGACATCGTTAATGCGAATTTTCTCACACAGATGACTGCCAAACTCACATGGAACGACAACATTCTCGATCTAACTCTGACAGCCAACCCGGATCTGATCTCTGACTGGGTGGCATCAGTGACCACTGTGTGGTTACCTATAATGTTAATCTGACAGTTAAGCAGCAGAAGAAACTAGACCGCTATGTGTATCAGTACAGGAAAGGAGGCATAAAAGGGGTGACACGCGACAACTTCTTCAATGTCAGCATAAATGAAAACTCTGAGAAATTCTATTCGTATATAAAGCAAACAAAAATCCGATCAGAGTAACATTCCGGTCCTGAAATCTGATGGAAATCTTTTGAGTGACCCAACAGAGGTAGCGGAAGCCCTGGACTCTCACTACACCTTACAGTTTACGAGAGAACCAGATGCTCACCTCCCAGACATAGACAGCCAGCCAGCCAGTCCGTTTCTTCAGTGCCAGACATTGAGTTCACTGCCCCAGGCACAGAAAAACTGCTCAACAACCTAAACCCTGCTAAGGCATCTGGTCCAGGGATATTAAAACTGGCATCAAAGGAGTTTGCACCAGTATTGAGTCTCATATATTAGCAATCCTACGACACCGGCCAAGTTCCACAAGGCTGACACCGCCTTGGGACGGTCAGTAATAACTACTGGGGGGTTTAAACCTTCACCCTCACCCTCCGCTGCGGTGCACACAATTAGTTGGTAGTTCGGTTCGTATGGAGGTCCGCTAACTCATCAGAGAGTCATCTCGGTCAACAATTAAGATCAAGAAAAGACCGTGATGAAGCAAGGATGAGGACTCGACAGCCAAAACGTGTTGAGACACCCGGAGATCCCTGGGGCGTCAGCAACACCACTGGAGTACTGGAGCAAAAGAAAACCACCAGTTGAACCCCGGTGGGCCAAGAAACAGACAAACATCCGGCTCCAACCAACTAATATATAGCTTTATGTAGGGGCTATCATAGAGTCTGAACCCCGACCCACCGGCGTGCAATTAAAGAGGACAGCAAAGTTGTCAACCGTGATTGGGTTAACATGTCTGCACATGTGTGTTTTCATGCACGTGTGCATGTAATATACCATTAAAGATTCATGGAAGCACACATACACATTACACAATATAGCCTGCATGTTAGTAACATCAAATCTTCAGTATAACTTCAGATGTAAATCAATTATCCTAAATTATAGATAGTTTAAGCATTAGCAAGCATTTCTAAAGCAGTTTAAGTTCCTGCAGAAATTAAAATTTGGTTTGGAGCAGTGACCTATATAGATTCTATATAGGTCACTGTTTGGAGTGATTTGATATTGGTGGTTTTGGGGGTTTATGGGCGTTTCGGGGTGGTTTGAGGTGTTTTGGAGTGGTTTGGGCGAGTTGTGGGGTGGTTATAGACGATTAGGTCCGAATATTCTGAAACAGCCAATCATTAGGCCTGGTTTAGAATGACGTCACTTCCCTCAAAGTGGAGGCGCGCACAGAAAAACTAACGTGAAAACAAAGTTAGTTTTGATAACTTTCTGCACAAATAATATCGTAAAATATTGCACAACTTCCACGATACAAAAGACAAGAACCTTTTCTTACAAATTTTCTATCAACTAAGGAGCACATGCAGATTGTGATGAAAGGAAATTTCTATAAAATCACGCAGAATTCCAAATTTTTGTAGTTTACGGCCACAATATTTCATTTCCAAAGCCAAACCTATTTCTAATAATCTTAAAGACCTGGTGCTTCCTTGTATGGTTCCAGCTTGGTAGGGAGTGTTAAATAGAATTCTGTATCGAGCTCAAGTGGTCATTCTGGTCCATATATGTGTAGTTTTGGCTAGGTTTTTATAAAGGCCTTGGTTATAGCTCAATTTCAGGGGTGGTGGGTTAGGCCCAATTGATAGTACCAAACCACACCCAGAATGTCCCCTGATAATCTCTTGTAGGAGGAGAAAAATCCTGACCCTGACCACTCGGATTGCTTTTTTTACAGAGTGCGTAAAATGTGTAACCCGCACCTGCGTTGGCATATGGCTTTAGAAATCATAGCAGCAAAATATAAAGATTGTAAAAACATTGAAATACTTAGATATAAGACTAAATAGTTATAATAATAATCTTTATTCATAGTCGCTTATTTTTTATTAACAACTAACATAAGCTCTTTAGAGCTTTTATTGCGACTTTATAAGACTATATACGGTAACTGGACATCTCGGCCCATAACAAACTCGGTCCATATATAGAGTGTTGCACCTTGCTTTAATGGTGTTTCTCACCAATTTACTTTCTCAACTTAATTTTGAAATATGGGATGAAGATTTATTGAATAGAATACAGTGAAATACCGATGCTGCATGTATAGCGTATATATTAATAGTGATGGTTTTTGTGAGACATCCTTAACGTTACCCAGATAAAGACATTTGAATACCATATTAGGTGGTTGGAGGATAATACACACGAAAAGAAAAAAGTATGGCGTTCACTCTGACTCAAATCTGCATGCATTTTCTAAGTCCCAGAGGTTATCCAAAATGACATGGTGTAGCAAAGTCGGCTCATAACTGCAAACTCTTTCCATACCAAATTACTCTTGGAATTAGATATTAATAAAAGTATCATGGGAAATGTGTGCAGAAACATTCATAGGGACTTCTGGAGGCTGATGCTCTTGGTAGAGAACTAATTCCAAAGTTGCAAGGGTGTGTGTAAGAATGGGAAGGTGTGTGTGTGTGTTGGGGGGGGGGGGGGGGGGGGGGGGGCAGACAGTCAAGTCAAATTTCCATGCTCAATCAGTCATTCCTATAAGTAAAGTATTGATAAACGCACGATTTCAAGTATAAGAGAGCAAACCTTGATACTCTTCTCAGAAACAAAATTTTTTGCCTGATTTAAAAGAATATTTATTTGTTCCCATAGAATCGTTTCCCATATATGTCTCTGGTATTGGTCCTATTGGACATCGGAACGATATAAGGAAATCTAAATGCAGTCAACATTAAACACATGAAAACGTGTGAAGATCGTTTTTATTTTCTATCTAGACTTGTTTAGCAAGTATATTAAGTATGATCCCCCGTTTAATACATATTGGCCGAGTTTGTTATGTGCAGACTTTCTTACTTGCCGAGTCAGTTTGGATGGCTAGATCTTGTTTAACACTTTTTTTTTTATATAACAAGTAATGATTATACATGTTATTTATACATAGTTATTGCCGGATATGCTTTTTTTTCAAATAAAAAAATCCTGTGTGAAAGCTTCAAAACGATTCCGTACTGTGCCCATGGGCCGAGTTTGCTATGGGCCGAGCTGGTAATGGGCCGAGATTGTTATGGGCCGAGTTGTCCCGGAATCCTATATACATATATACAAGCTGAGCTGTGGATATGTGACTTGCTCAAAGCCACAACGCTAGGGCCCTGGTAAGATTCAAACTCTGTACCCTTGGATCATGAGTCGGGCACTCTACCACTGCGCCACTGCCCTCCACAAATAGTTAAAAACAAGTCAGAAAAAAACGTACTATATTTTCAAAACTGGCTCATGAACACATGAAATCTCAGAATTATCGAAAATAGGTATACTGGTACCCTTGAATTCAGGTGTATTAAAATTCAACAGCTTAGAATTATTTGTCCGAAATTGAAACATGTAACAATGTTTGGGTATAACCAATTTAACTTTTATAAATACTTCAGAATGATAATGCAACAGTGGTTCTCTGGGCTGGCTCAGGGATAAATATTCAGTTCAAAGTAGGTCAGGTCAGAGTTCAAAACGTACATAGATTTCCCTTTATCCATGTATATATTAGAAAAGGCATATTTTTGTGAAATTTCATTTGAAGATACATAATTATAATCATTTTGATGCAGCAATATTAGTTTCTGGTATGTATACATGTTCTTGGATAAAAGTATGAACATCATTTTTAGGAAAATCCTATGCATGCTTAGGATAAATTATCAGTGAAACAATCTAATATAACACCAGAATGAAAATGGCGGGAAAATTTTGGGACTGCGTTTTATCTTATATGTAAATTAGGCAGTCACGTGACTTAGAACTGTTGTTTCTAACGTCATTAAACATTGTCTGCAGACAAACAGACTGTTATACAGGTAGAATTTCCTTTTTTTGGCATATTCCATTGGAATTTTATGACATTTTATGCTGAAAAAGATGAATGAAAAAGGACGGGTTACACTTTGGCCGTTTTTGTGCCCACGACCGATCTTGATAAAATTTACGTTTATACAAGCTTGGCATTTGGCAGTTTATATAAGCACATTTTTAAGTTTGCGGTTTCATAAATAATCACGTGACTTCCGGTTTATTGCATATGGGGTGCTGAACTGGAAACACTAACTACCTGCGGTTTTTTCGATATAATCAGCGATTCCGCTGACATATCAACCCTCCATACTGACAGATATAATACTTTTGGTTCTTATCCACAGTCTAAAAGAGATATATTTGCTCAAAACATCTAGTAAGGAGAAATTTTATTTGAATTTTTACGAAACCACAGAACAGTAGATTTTACAAGTGTTTATTTACACAATAATAAGAACGTAAAGCGTTTGTTTTTGTGAAAATAATAAAACAAATGAACAGGAAGTCGATTATAACCGACCGATATTGTTAAGCAAATGTATTCTTGGCGAAACTCTTTGCACGCTTGTGCTCTGGCAAGTGAGTGAAAAGGTCATAAACCTTCTTCTTTTCTTAAGCATTATTCACTACTTATACATATAATGAAAGCTTTATCATATCAAATATTAATAAACACGTATGAAATATTACGTATTTATGGATGATACACAGATGTTAAAACATATTGGACAAAATCAGTGAACCAAAAAATTAAGGTCACAGGGACCTACATGTAGTACCAAATGAGATGCAGCGCTGAAGTGACTTACTATTCCAGGTCCGAGGAAGATTCAATTAAATATTAGTTCGAAATCAAACATTTATTCAATGGATCCTGAAATACAATTCACAATGATCTACAAATAGTATGACGTTATTTGCAATGTCTGACTGAACCATTCTCTTTAGTATTATACCAGAATGCATCAGAAGAGGCCAGTGGGCCTGAGTAGATGTCGACATAGGTATATCAGGTATATATATATCAGGTATATATATAATGTTGAATATATCAGCAAAGAACAGTGAACGTTTAATTATACGTCACAGCAACCTACAAATAGTATGAAGATTTCTTTTTTGCATCGTTTGACTGACCAACTATTTGTAATTATGTTGCGAATCCAAAAACCGTGTTGTGAAATAAGTGAAAATCCTGGTCCATGCATAAGGTTTAAAGACTCAGTGTGCATGAATGCTTTGCAGTTCCTACATTTAATGGATATGATCTAATCAAATATCAGCACTCTTACCCCAATGCAACGATATCAAAAGAGGGGTATAAAAAGCTCATCCAAGTAACTTTTCATACAAAGTTAGTGGACCAAAGTTCAAGGTCACAGAATTTTACAGTGCATCAGCTTTAGGCAGAGGAATACATCATCTGACCACGTCGCAACATTACAACAGCAGAGGTTATATCACAGCATGGTGATGGAGGACATTCAGTCTAACGCCTTACATACGCATATTACGCCATACCGACACCTATGCCCAGCGCTGTGCCCCCCACATACACACACACACGGAATCCTTGGTGGGGGCATTAGGAACATATACTACATCAGTACATGTATATAGATGATCACTTTGAGAAAGATGTGTTGTGTCGAATAATGCCTCTATTTTCTATCAGTTACAAAATATACTGCTGCGATTTTGATATAAATCCTTTAGTCCTAGTGTTGGAGACATGAAAATTTACCCAATAAGTTTATTTTTCGTTTACACCTACCCTCGTAACCACTCCAATATAACCCGATTATGCTGAATATGTATATGGGGAATAATCATATATAAAAATTGTAGTGGTTACGAAGGTACGATGAAGTGAAATTTGGATTCATAGTGGACGTTGGTAGTTTAAATTCCCATAGGCTCAATGTTAACTGCTGCAGACAGTACATGTATTCAACCGCAAAATTAACCTAAAAGTCATTAAAATACGGAAAAATGAAATCGTACAGAATAAACTAGAAACATATAGCTAACATTTCTGCATGTTTTTGTGGTTATCTGCCTACCTTCGAAAATCAGCCTTTTCAGTGGGCACATTGCAATAGTAAAGTGTAACTCATCCTTTGAACTCCAACAACCAATAAGCAGCTGATTTCTATAAATAGCATCTGAAACAGATTATCCGTCTTAATTTCTAGCTGGAGTAAGTGGTGACCTACTTCAACTAAAATAGTTGACCAAAGCTTCTCGTAAGCTGAGACATTACGAGATGTAAACATTGCACCGAAATTGGAGTTGCACCGGAATTCAAGTGAATCGCCATATTTCTGAGCATGAGCTAACCAAGTATTACATATCATTTGGCTTTTAAGGGACCAGTCATTTATTATCAGGTGTGTGTGTGTGGAAGGGGGGGGTACATTTTCATATGAGTCACCAGAATTTTTCCGACCCCCCCTCCAGATAGGTGACAAAAAAGTTTATGACCCCCCCATCCCAACTCCCCATCACACACACACTGTATTACCTTTTGTATTGTCAGACTGACCTCAATCAAACTTGTATCATGACACACAAAGAACATTTTCTTATTCTGACAGCTTGATAAATCATGCAGAATAATGGTCTTTAAATTTTGTCAGCATAGTTTGCACTTTCTTCTGCTTATGGCCATCTAGAAATCTGTTATCTAATGTTCAATAAAACTGTTAATAGTAGTAATGGAGAGGGGGGTCTGAGGGGCACAGCCCCCAGAAGCCGCAATAGGTGTGCTGATGACAAGGCAACCAGAAAGCTGATATCACAAAAGCAGGCATTAAATTTAATGATGAATAAAAATCATCTGCTTGACATGATTATATAGACAATTGTATACTGTCCTACTAGCAAATTAATGAAAAATACCTTTTGGCTATGAAGTGGCCCAAGTTTTTTGTGTCTTTTCCATAAATGACTTTAAGCTTGAGTTTGCAAGAATAGAAGTTATGGGGGTCTGGGCTCTCTCCCCCCCCCCCCCCCCCAGAAGCTGAGACATTTTTTAAAAAATGAAGACTGATGGAAGAATTCTGACACCCCCCCCCCCCCCCCCCCCAATATGCCAAATTAGATATATGACCCCCCTGCTCCATGGCTTTTTTAATTCCGACCCCCTAGTACATCACCAAAAAATCCGACCCCACTAAATGACCCCCCCATCAACATCGGGGGGCCCACTTAAATTGTGGATAAGTTGGTCCTGTGGACCACCAGTCATTCAGTCCTTAGCGAAATCCCTGGACTCGTCCCTAAGACATATTTTTACCACTACATTGCAGAGTTCACGAAAGTCTGTTGGAGTTTACAGGACCGAATCTGGTAAAATGATTAAAATGCACTTGAAATTTCTGAATATTTTTACCAGACCGAATGAATTTTTACCAGACATGTCAGGCGGTCAGACAGGGTTTCGTGAAGACTGACATTGTCTTTCAATGATTTTTAAGTTCAAACGCAAGTATGCTATCCTGGTGCGGGTTACACATTTTACCCAGTTTGAGATCAACTTTTCATGTTCATTATCCCCGTTACATTCAATTTACATATTTATGCCCCCAACTTCGGAGAAGTTGAGGGGGCATATTGGTTTGGGCCTGTCCGTCCGTCCGTCTGTCCGTCCGTTATACTTTTAAGCAGCTTGGAAACTCGAGAACCCCTAATGCTATGATCTTGAAATTTTATATGTGGCATCTACATGAAAAATAAGCAGACACGTATTTTTTCTTTTTTCCACTGGTCATGTATTTCTAGAGTTATGCCCCTTTTTTGACTTAGTGCATTGTAAGCCTATGGAACCTTGTTAGCAAAATATTTCAAGAACCCCTGATGCTAGGATCATGATTTTTTGCAGGAAGGCATTGCCTATGAAGTAGATGAACTGATTAACTTTTGAAAAAATATCGTGAATTTTTTACCGAGTTATGCCCCTTTTTCAACTTAGCGCATTGTAAGCCTATGGAACCTTGTTAGCAAAATATCTCGAGAACCCCTGATGCTAGGATCATGATTTTTTGCAGGAAGGCATTGCCTATGAAGTAGATGAACTGATTAACTTTTGAAAAAATATCGTGAATTTTTTACCGAGTTATGCCCCTTTTTCAATTTAGCGCATTGTAAGCCTATGGAACCTTGTTAGCAAAATATCTCGAAAACTCCTGATGCTAGGATCATGATATTTTGCAGGAAGACATTGCCTATGAAGTAGATGCACTGATTAACTTTTGAAAAAATATCGTGAATTGTTTACCGAGTTATGCCCCTTTTTCAACTTAGTGCATTGTAAGCCTATGGAACCTTGTTAGCAAAATATATCAAGAACCCCTGATGCTAGAATCACGATATTTTGCAGGATGATATTGCACAAGATGTAGATGACCTCAAAATTGTGAATTTTTGACCGAGTTATGCCCCTTTTTCAACTTTGTGCATTTAAGCCTATGAAACCTTGTTAACAAAATATCTTGAGAGCCCCTGATGCTAGGATCCTGATTTTTTGCAGCAAGACATTGTCCAAGGTGTTGATGACCTGATCAACTGTTGAAAAAATTTTGTTAGTTTTTGACCGAGTTAAGCCCCTTTTTAGTACATTGAAGCCTATGGTATAAAAGTACCTGTACATACGGTCAAGAACCGTTATGGATAGGGACTTGAAATTTTATGTGTGGCATGTACATGAAAAATAAGCGAGCTTGTGAACAAAACATCCAAAGAACTGCTCAAGCTTTGTACCTTGTGTTTGGCATACAGTTACAGACTAAGATTTAGATGAACCGGTTAATACACCTTTCTGATATGTAAATTATGGATATTTAAATTATGGGATGAACCCTCTTTAGAGGCAAGCATAAGGTTGGGGGCATAGTGTTTCATAAACACATTTTCTAGTTTCTTAGTTGATTTGAACTTTTAAGTCATATCTAAGTATTTAAATGCTTTTACGGCAATTATTTTGCTGATACATACGTTTTTCAGCTATTTATAAAATTCCACAGCGGATATTCTTCTAATGCGGGTGCGGGTTACACATTTTACCCACTCTCTTTCAGTCAAGGTCACAGACTTACAAATTTAATGTCAAAGTTTTACGTTAAAGTTTGTAAGATATTTTATGTCGAAGTTTTACGTTAAAGTTTTTAAGATCTCATAGTTTATAAACCCTGGCAAATTTGGTGTATATTACAACTTCTGAAACTATGACTCTTTTTGTTTCAGCTGTCAACCACAGAGAAGTGTTCAGTGCCTTTTATTCTCCAGGAGATAGAGACATGGCACAAGGTAAGGCAGTCATGTAGGCCATATCACTGAAGTTACAATAAAAGAAACAAAAATTAAAAGACAGCTACAGTTAAGTAAACATTTAAAGAAACAAATATTTCCCGTAATTTACCACATAAACATGTTGTAAACAAGAGGGTGGCAATGCAGTTCTTATGATACCGGTAAGGGACACTCTGACATGACATTTCCTTGTGCATATTTGATGACAATACAAAACATTCCCAGGGCTGGAAAATTCTTAAATTTTCACTCATCCTGCATCAAAAGATGTATAGTGAAATTAATAAGTTACCTTAGCAGTACTGAGAAATTCTACTCGTCCTGTTACTCCTGTAGCTTGAGGCACTCATCATGGTGAGAGGACGAGTGGATTTTTCCAGCCCTGATCCCTATACAATAAAGGTAAAATTTATTACAAATGGGATTCAGAAGAAAGTCAGTAGACTAGACTTGTGCTTATCTACAATCATTAAGTAGTCGATAGAAAATGAATAAGAAAGACTAGAGAAATACATACAAGAAAATAGAAGTAATTTGTTTTCATAGTATATCCTAATAAAGCTGTTCTGTAGCCAGAATGGAACCAGGTTAAATGGTTAAAAACCTAATAATTGGGACAACTGCTTCATCAGTTTAGACCAAGATCGGACTGCTCCTAAGGAACAGTCTGATCATGATCTTCACTAACAGTGTAGACCCAGATCAGACTGTTCCTGGTCTTCAGTTTGCTATTGCATTCTTAAAATATCTGTCGATAGGACAGAATATACGTATTCATATTTGCATTTCTGTTGTTTCAACTGTTTAAACGTGCCCATATATAAAGGGTTATTTCAGAATCTGCTGATAAAGCTGTACTAGCAGACAGAATGGCACCATGTTACTAGGACAACAGACAGCTTGACTCTGGAGACTTGATTGTATTTCTCTCTAAAATTAGACTACTATATAGACAAAACAGTTAAAACTAAATTATCCTGGTTGGCAAACACTGCCCACCTGGAGTTTTAAGTATATTTTGAGATCAGAGCTCCAGGTAAGGTGGGTTTTGGGGCTAATTCTGAGATAATTTTGTTCTTATTTCTTGAAGAAAACCTATATTGTGACCCCTCCATCGAACCGTCTTGAGGAGATGGTTCTATAAAAATTTAAAAAAGGGATCACATCGTATGTTTTTATGCAGGAACATGGAAAATTATTCCTAAATTATCCATTACCCCTTCTTACCTGGAGCATTGGATTGCCTGGGGGCAGTACTAGTGAGTAGGTAAACAGTGGCTATGATAAGAACCCAGCAAGCTGCTCAGTGGTATACACCTCATACATTAACATACATTTATGAACCTTCATACCCCTATTCTAAGAGGTCTCTATTTTATTGGCAATTGGTATCTGATTACTACCAAATTATATACCTTAATACCTGTATTATGTTTGTCATTCAAATGTCTTGTTTTTGAAGTAAGCTCTTTTTACTTCAAGTCACTTGAGGATACTTCAAATAGATCTTTAAATCTGTCAAGTCTTCAGCCATATTGACATAAAGGGCTTTCAGTGCTTAAGGATTTACATTTTACATATAAAAATCACACAAATGTTGTGATTTTTACAGAGTGTTCCAGCTCATACCAGCCTGTGCATAATGTGCAGTTGGGTTAGTGCAAGAACAATTTCTTGGCTTGGTAAATGGACAGTATAGATTTTCAAAAAAAAGATCTTGCATTCTTTGATCAGACTGATCTGATCATATATATGTGCAGTAAGCATTTCGGATTTGTCAGTATGACTAGTATGATGTAAGAAGAGCTTACTACAAAGTTTGGATATACAAATTCACTATAACAGCTTTATAACACCTGTAGATGTTGTGTAAAATTAACATTTTTCTACAGTTTGCAATTGGTTGAGCATTTTCGCATGTATGCGAGGAACGTCTTCAAAATCACGTATTCAACATCAGATTCACCCTGGCCGACCTGGCCACTTTGATGCTGTTATAGTTTGGAAAGGAAAAGGTGACTGGCTGTATGCTTAATGTAGATTTTCTGTGATTTGTGTGTGTCATAGTGTAAAAAAACTTATTTTACAGAAGAGCCAGTTTCATGTTGTGTTTGTTTTTAATGTTGTTATTTTCATTTATTTCAGCCCAGATTTTTCTGCAGGAACATATATTAGTTATTGCTTAGTTTTTGGGTATTTCCAAAAGAGTAAAATGCAGAGACAACAAAACTTTTTGAGATGGAAGGTCATACAAGCTTAAACCATATTTTCTGAGCTTTCTGACTTTTAGTGATGATTTTAAAAATAATAAAAAATTCATCATGTTTTTGTCTCGCCTGCAAAGCAGAAGCGATACATATGTATTGCTTTTCTGGTGTCGGCGGCAGCGGCGTAGCTTTGTCGAGTTTTGCGTTTAGGTCAGTTTCACAAAGCGCTGACAGGGGAGACACCGCATTCCGCGGAATTCTTGTTGGTGCGTCTAATTTAACAAAATTATTTACATCTACTGACAGCCATGAAAGTGTTAGCCACAGTTTTGCAGAGAGAGAAATTGATAAGCAGCATTACAATAGAGTAACCACAGGAAAGATTCGCAACTTTGGGGAAATTCTTACATATTGCATTGTAGCGGAAGTTTTTCTTTAGCTACATGTTTTTAAAGAAGAAATATTTGAGTTCCACAGTTTTGTCTTGGTTTCCATGGCAGCTGAAACTAATTAAGATTAATATGGTAGAACACCATGATAGCTGTTGCTTTTCTTTTGCTTTAAATATTGTTGTTTGCACACCATGTATTCATGTATTATTAAATTGTTCGGATTTGCTGTTTTTAAAAAAGTTCCTATTGTGCATTCTTTTTGCCTTTACTTTTCAAAAGACTATTCAGATTTCCATTGAAAAATTCTTGAATTGTCAAGTGCTGTTATTTTGTAATAAGTTGGAAAGAAGTCAGTTATCATCAGTCATTCTCAGCCTAGATGCACTAGCCCACGCAGATAAAAGATTAAAATGTTACTGGTATAATTGTTTATTAATCTGAACCAGATTCTATTAGATGACGGCTTAGAGCATTCATCTGATTATTGTGTATTAGCTGTTGTCAGCCTGCACTGGATTTAGCTTCATTTGAACAGTGTCATTCATAAAGAGCTGTCGATACAGAACTTTAGATAAGGGTGCTCAGCCAGGGCCCAACAAAACAAAAGCTTGTCTGCTTGCCTAGTCAATAGGGTGCCATCAGAATGTTTCAAGTTATCAATTTCTCAGTTTACCATGTACTATAAAACACTTAATATATGCGGTATCAAAACTTTGGCAGTCTTATAAAAACAGCATGCTAATGCTTGCACAATTTAAGATTTATGTCTAGCTATGAGAGCCATTTAACAAGAATTTAGCCTTGTAAATGTATAGCGGACTTTTATTATGAGGTTTTTCATAGTTTTTGCCAGTAGTGCTAAAATTAAGTTACAGTCAAATGTCAGTGTTTTAAGTACATGTAGGCAAATAAAATAAATTCTAACTTACCCAGTCTAATATTCACTTGTCCCAGGTAGCTGGGCGATAGATTAGTCAAGACTCGCACAGCTTGAGATCTGTAAGGTGATTATCTGATGATGATTCTGAGATAATTTTCTTATATCTTCATAAAAACATGAAACACAGGTTGTGACCACTCATTAGAACCATCTTGAGGAGATTGTCTTTAACACGGAATTAAATGATTGGGGAATAATCATGTGTTTGAGAAAATCTGAAGTTTCTGTTGAAAGAATTTCAGTTTGTATTGTCATTGAAAAATTGGTGGAGGATGGCAAACATTGTTCGTCATGTGTCGGAACCAGTAATGTCATTTATCTGTTACCATAACAAATAAATGTTTATATGATGTCTAAGTGATGCCATCAAGATGTCAGTGTGCCAAGGTAGTAAGCACAACAGTTGGTAATTCCATAGTTGCTATGGTAACATATCTATGGTGTCATCTCACTTATAATTCGAGAGGAGCATGGCATACATTGAATTATAAGTGAGTGGCAGACTGAAATTAGTACAGCGGAAAAGTGTGATTTGAAATTAGTACAGTGGAAAAGTGTGATTTTCTCAAACATGTAATTCATTCTCAGCTTAATTCTCTGTTTTTAGTGAGGTATCACAACCTATGTATTGATGGAACATTATTATAATTTTACCAGAACTGACACCCACTAATTCCCTTATCTTGAGTGCTGATCTGAGTGGTATTTGACGATAGTTTTCTTGCTTTACCATTTCACTTTTTAGAACTGCTTAGACTGAAGGGATGTAGCATACAAGTATGTCTACAAAATGTACATTGTGGCCCCTTATGAGAACTGTCTCCCTGAGTTGATTCTAATGAGGGACCACCGCATATCAGTTTTATGTTCAAAGCATTAACAGACGACTGGGAATTATCGTCAGATACTCCCCTTTCATTGAGCTCTGCATGTATGTCGACAAAACCAACTAAGTTGGATGTGTGTCCAGGGAAGACTCTGATCAGCCTGGGCATCCACCCAGTCTGATCAGTGTCTTCGCTGTGCGCCTAAGTGTAGCTATAGGTCTAAGCTACCTTCATGCAGACAGCAAAGATTCTGATCAGACTTGACTGATCTGAGTCTTTGCTGGGTGCACATGCCACTTGGTTGGTTTTTCTGTGTCGCAGCTGAATTGTTTGCCATATCTAATCTTCACACTGGTCTGGCATTCAACATAGGTAAAGAAGACAATGTACATGAAACGTGTGTTCAGCTCATCAGGATAAGTTTGTTTCAGAAGTATAGTCTCGCGGACCATCCGACCCCCGACTCTTGAAATAGGAATCAAAAGATTTACTGAATTGATATGCATAGTCAAGAAATGCTTGAAAACAAGTTTTGGGCTACAACGACTAGGCAACGAATTGGTGTAGAAACTTATTCAAGCACTGTATTTATACTACACGGAATTTCTTCGAAATTCTGATCAAACTAAGAGATATAACAAACTGCCGGGTCCGTAGAATGATAGTTTGAAATTGATCTAAGAAGTATGCAAAAACAATCAAGTTTTATAGTGCGTTGCCTTCGTTGCCTATGTTGAATGCCAGTCCAGTGTGATCTTAGGGCGCAGGTAAAATGACAATCACCTTTTCCTTTGCTTAATGTTTTATGTACAAGGATAGAGCTTAATGTGTTTTTGAGTTACCATGTCACAAGAATAGATCACTGGACTGGAGACATAAAAGATGGGTTTTTTCAGATGCCACATTTCATAAATCCACACCTTTTTGGTAAGATATAAATATAAGCTGTTCAGAGATGGTGAATCTGAGATAGTTTAATTTTTCAAAATTCTCCATGAAAATAAGTAGTCTCTCTGAAGAGACCTATTCTTGTGACCACTTGTTTAGAATATATTTGCTTGATTGCTTTCATACAAATTCAAGTCCCCCTGGTGCAAAAAGAGTAGCTAAATGCAATATTTGTGCTCATGGCAGTACTGTGGTAAGTACTGTAAGTCATTAGAATTTTACAAAAGTAGTCTTGCTAGAAGGGATGAATTCAGCAATCTTAATAAATCACATGGGCAGAGCCACATAAGTAGAAAATTGATCTTAAAGGCCCCATTGCTCTATCAGCATCAATAAATTTATCATGAGGTATCGCTGCAAGCTTCTCATTATAGTTTCATAATTGTAAATGACCGTGATTAGCCATCTTTAAAAAACTAAAACATCCATGAGCTTCACATGAAACTGGTTTGAAAACTTATTTGGGTCATTTTAGTTTGTAACAAAAATGACCTACTTTCGATTTTCATAAAATGGAAAAACATACAATGTACAGGCGTGGACTCCCAATCACTATCCCGCATATTATATAGCATTGCTAGACGGGAAACCAGAACAGGAAAATTGTATTTTGTGGAGCGATTTGTTATTTTTCAAAAACTTGTTTTCTCTACTTTTTGCCAGTTATATGACTCAATATATGCACACCAACCCACATTCTATTACCAAATGTGAAGGTTGAACCGCTTTTCACAATGATTTGAGTTTAGACGTTTTTGCTGCTGATAGGACTATGGAGACTTTAAGCAAAGACTCGCAGCAGATTGAGCAGCTATGGAGTCGGATCTTTGCCGTAGACTGATCAAACTGTACGGCCACATAGGCCAGTCAGTTCTTGCTTGTCTTCTCACATGTCAAAAAGCAGACTTTCTTTTTAGATGTGGTTAGTACCATTCAACACTGAGCAATAGCTTTAAATAGAATTACACACAATTTCAGAGCTCTAGATAAGAGGGAGTATTTGGTGATAATTAGGGATAATTTTTGTTAACTCTGCATAGAACCATATGATGTGACCCCTGATGAGAGGCCACAACATATGGTTTCAATGAGAAATAAGAAAAATTATCCCTAATTATCATCAAATACTCCCTCTTATCTAGAGCTCTGCAATTTGTTGTGTCAAATACTCTAGAATTTTCTTTAGATGTATGCATACATGTATTTTGTGAAGATAGAACATACAAAACATTTCATTCTCGAAACTTTGTCGAACCTGGAGTTTCAGAGACACATGACTGCAATTCAGATCAGTTCATGTTAGTTGGAACTTTTGGCCTGTAATTCCAAGAAGCCCAGGTTATACCTGGTAATAGTGAAAGATCTGAATTTCTCTTTAAACCACATTTATGTTAACCTATGGAATTCTATAGTTTCGGTTAGTTATGAAGGAGAGTTAAGCTTGTTAACCAACACTATGAATTTTACAGCAAAATACAATTTACAGTTATTTCAGAATTTGAAATTCGAACAATAAACAGGTCAATACCCCATCATGCCAAATCATTGTCATTTAGTGGAAGAATAGTCAACTTAGATTGAAGTAGACTTAACTAACACAAATCCATACGGTTGGTGGTATTTGGTGCAGACTTCTGATGAAACGAATCTTGAATGTTATCTGGCCTAACTGATGTACCATATTTCTTCAGCTGAAGAATGAAGGTTTTTTCTCTTCCAAAACACCCCCCCAAAAATAAGATTGATCTAGATTTCCGAGATTGTTTATGGAAGGGAAAAAACTCACCTTATAGCAGCATTTCATAATCAGAGCCCTAAATAAGAGGGAGTATTTGGTGATAATTGTGATAATTTTTGTTAATTGTGGATAAAAACATATGTTGTGACCCCTCATCTGAACTGTCTCGATGAGACGGTTCAGGATGAGACGGTTCAGATGAGGGGTCACCAGGGCTACAGAAATCCGATTTTTTGTCGGTCGGGACCGATTTTGAGTTCGAAAAACCGATTCAGTTGGCATAATGCACATTTTTTTCGGTCCGAAAAAACACGATTTGCGATGTATGATGACATAATTACCTGGATTTTAGCCATGTGTCATATTATTAATCCAATAATCACGCACTGCTGTCAAAAGTTATCACAGATTGTCTTGCCAAGGTGTGAACACTGACTCAATTTTAGAAATCTTCGATAATTAGCACGTGTCACAATTTTGGCCGGCGGGGAAGGTTTTGCACAACTCGTAATACACACATACACACATGCCGATGCACGGAAATAGACTGTGCAACATAAGGTTACTGACTCATGTATACTTTCAAAGATAGCATAAGGAAAGAATTTGGCTAGCAAAAAGAAAATTTAAACCGGACTTGATTATGTGCAGTCTGGGCAGGTTTTTTTTAGCCGACGTCATTTCTCGCGCAGAAAAAATATTTTTTTCTTCGTCCAAAGGCACCTTTTTGCAAGTGTATTCATATTTCAAGGGAATTAACTCGAATACAGTAAAATACATCAATCGTAATACTTCGGCCAATTCCGTTGATGGAGATTGGCGAGGATGTCCGATTGTACCAATGTATGTGCACTTTCACTTTCGGGCTGACTGTCTCTGCGCTTTAAAGCGCATTTTTCACAATAGGTAAGAACATGTGGACTAAATGGCTACTTCAGCGATGACATCAGCGTTATAACGGCGCTCCAGTGTAGTCATTAGTTTTCGTGACTTTTTTTGGATTGTGGAATACACAGTGTAGTCATTAGTTTTCGTGTCTATTTTGGATTCGTATGACGTCATCGGCCCTCCGGACCGATTTGGATTTCAAAATTTCTGTAGCCCTGGGGGTCACAACATATCGTTTCGATGAGAAATAGCAAAATTTATCCCTCAATTATCATCAAATACCCTTCTTATCTAGAGCTCTGAGAATTTAGATATTTAGGGTCATTCTAGAGAAGGGAAATCCTGTTTTATAACCAAAGATTTATGGAAGTGGGCAACTTGTCATTTTCTTTGAGATTGTCTTCTGGTTCTGTACGTAAATTTCATTAAATTTGTATGTTTATCAGAGACCCAGAAAGCAAATACCGGTGGAGTAGCTTATGAGGTGATCCTGAAACCTGCAGCGGCAGATGTACCCCGACCCGCATCTCCTCCAAAAGACAAAGGGCTCACTCATGATGATATTGTAAAGAAACTACAGGAGGCAGAGGAACGTAGACTGGTAAATACTGTTATTTTTTGCTTGTAGTCAAACAACATAGAAAGGGCTAGTTATGGTTGGGTGTTGAAGAAAAATTCTTGGATAAGATTTCTTATTTCAGTGGTATTGCAAGAAAAGGTATCTTAAGGGCATTTGGGAACAGGAAGGACTAAATTCAGTCTAGACATCAGTGTAGTCTGATCATAGTCTTCTCTTTTTGCATATACAAACTGTAAATCTTGAGGACTCTGAAAATTGAAAAGTGGTTAGTTTGTGAGGCTGTTCAGGCTGATATGAATATTCTAATGGGCTCAGGGCCTAACAAATCCATTGTCCGGCTGCCCGGGACAAGTTAAAATTTTTGCTGGGCAAGTAAAATATTTTCTTGCCCAGAAAAGTGTATAGGATATATAGGGAAAACCTAAGGATATCAGTGTTTTGTAGCAGAATCTGTGTACCGAACAAGTTGATCAAATTTTGATTTGTCAGCCCCTGTGGGCTTAAATATTGGGATATACACGTCTTGAGGTCTTTTTCTTTTTACGCAGTGTCGATCATACGATCTTGCTATTGATAAGAATAACATTTGTGAATCGGTTCTGACGAGGAGTAGCATGTTGAGTCTTTATGGCAAATGAAATTATCTCGGAACTACCGTTAAAATGATATAATCTGGAGCTCTTACGGACAGCATTATTGGAACAAAGTAATGCCTTCAGTAAGTAGCAATGTGCAAATACACCATCATATATCCCATGATGTAGATTTCGATTTTGACAGTTGAGTACACTACAGTGCTCAAGTTTCAGAAAACTGGAGTACCCAAACCCACAAGGAGTACTCCAATGCAGTGAATATAAAAACTGACAAAAGTTGATTGTAATACACCATTATGCTTTGCTAGCTATATTTTGGTGACTGCGGTCCATCAGTGGTAAATTCTTCCTGTTCATATTTAAATCAAAAAGACAGCTATGCCCTCAGTTTGACTGCAAAGTTGGCGTAGCAAATGACTGTCAGTTACTCAGTTTTGATGTAAAAAAGCAGCTGATAATTTCTAGCCACTGAAAACCATTTCTTTTATAAGAATTGCTGCTTTCTTTCACCCAGGGGGAGCAGAGTCTTTCCTTTTAGAGTTACCCCAATTTTCAAGCAATATCTTAAGCCCTGTTAAAGTGCAGAGTTTAATCAACTTTAAGATCTGCGAAAAAGATATGAAAAATTGGAGAATGAAAAATTAGAGAACCTCAGGGAAAAGTCAGAGAATTTGGAAGCAGAGTATGAGTGACAGCACTAGTGGTTTGAGTTGGCTGAAATGTTGTAATCGACAGGCCTCATACTTTTCAGGCTTTTGCAGGATTTCAGGCTTTCCTTTCTTGAATTTTACTTGATTTCAGGCTTTGATTTTTAAGTTTTCAGCGTTTTTCTGCTTAAAAAGGGCTATTTTAGGCTGCGAAAGCAGGCATTTCAGGCTTGGAAAAGCTTTGTCAGTATGAGGCCTGAATCGAGTATCTGCTTATGAAACTAATCGATGATGGAGTAAACTTGTGATGTTGGGGATAGGGTTTGGGATCTGATTCAGTCAGTTCCTGAAGTATAGTTACTCTTTAAATTCAATTAATGAGACTGTGAGAAGCCTATTTAAAATCAACTATACATTCTATCTAGGAGTTTTCCCTTTCGTTTAATTGCACCTCAAGTAAGAAGTTCATAGAAAATGCTTAAAGCATTTTCCATGGACTTCTTAATGAAGATGCAATAGCAGCTTATGTAGTCCCTGCGAAGTCAAAGCTTCAAAGGACCATTAAATATGCAGTATAATGCATAAACTGGCCATAAAAGTATAAAGATCTTTTAAAAATTGAAACAGCAATTATGTCATATTGTGATCCATTAATCACTCATTTTATGCAAACGGGTAATGATCAAGAACTTTATTAATGGGCAAACCCACTAGCAAGGTTGGCAAAATGCCGGCAAATATGAGTATTTTCCATGCCGGCGGTATTTACCGGTAAATACTGGAAAATACCGGCAAATACTGGTTGATTGAATTGACCAGCCTGGAATTTATACAATGACCTACTCTCAAACTCCATAGGGGTATTTTAATTATACTGGTCAACTGACTTAATATTTAAACTGAAGTTTAACAATTGTATCAGCTTATTTATTTAATAGTTTATCTAGTCAGTGAAATTTTGAACTTTGTTTTAGAAAAAGAAATAGCATGTTTCATAGCTAGACGTTTCTCTCTGTGGGGATGGAGTTCTGGTATCAATGTTCCCCAAATGGCTCAGCTTTTATGACAAATTATTAACTGACTGCTATAAATGTATTCAAGAGTTAAAGCCATACTATACATGTGGCTCAAGCTATACCTAAAACACCTCTGTGTACTTCTCCTTGACTAATAATAATTGTCTAACTCTTTTGTATAAAACAGGTAACCATTCTGACAACTTATTGTTTCTATCCTTGCCCCAAGCAATACTCTGCCCACTTAAATAAACATTGTCTTTAAACTTGTTGTTTTAACAGTCTTGCCAATTGGGTGTCACAGGTGACTGGCCAAGTGCAGAGGTGAATTTACCTGTAATTTCTTACCTGTAATTTATGCTGTTGATAATAAAAAATAATAAATAAATTGGAATCAAGATACTGTTCATAAAAAAAATGTCTTAAATCCACTTTTTGGCTGTTTCGATCTGCTTAATTTATGAAACATTTTATTTTTTATGATGATAAACTTATGTATTTAATATAAACATTGACTAAAACATCATAAGTCATTTTAGTTTTGAATGTGTATTATTTTAAGTTAACTTGGTTTTGGTTTTAGCAAGATTTAAATGTGAATAAGTTCAATCGACCAGTATTTGCCAGTATTTTCCACTTTGGGAGTATTTTCCAGACCGGTAAATACCGGTAAATTCCAGTGGTAAATACCGGGGGTGGAATTTACCGCCCAACAATGTTATACAATAACCCCACATCATAATAAACCTTTGCTATGATTTTCTCTGCAGTCCATGGAAGCGGCTAAGTTGGAGTCTGTTGCAAAGGGAAAGGAGCGAGCACAGCAGGCTCAGGTGAAGGTACAAGAAGAAGTAGAAAATAAAACACGAGTCACACAGGAGAAAATCCGAAGATCTATGGAGGTTAATAAAGAAAACCGGGAAGCACAGATACAAGCATTGCAAGGCCGACTCAGAGATCATGTAAGATTGCATAAAATTGAGTAAAAAAAAAAAAGAATTGAAACTTTGCTATATGTAGTTGCACAGTGTTTGGCTTTCTATTTATAAGTGCTTATTTCTTTCTTTGTATAGTCAGGCACAGAGGCTTTCCATAAATAATCCAATGATGAGGTTGGCAGCACAAGACCTTTAATTATATGCTTGCTGGGCTACAATTGCTCCAGCGGAATGTTGCTGTCAAGAAAAGTAAAGTTGAACTGGCTTACTGTCAGGGGAAGCAACTCTGCCATTTTGATTTTTGCATTCCTTCTCAATGGAGCAGATTCTAGGAGCAGATTCTCGTCTTTAAGATCTAGAGTACATCCCTTTTTGGAAGGGATTTGTGGTCCAGGAAAGCAAACAGTCACAAGAGTTGTTTCCCATTGTAAAAATGGCAGAAAAACCTGAAGGTATACCAATACACCCAAACTTAAAGTCTCCATAGTCCTATCAAAGGTAAAAACCATCAAAATACAAATCATTATGAAACCTGTACAGCCTTCAGAATTGATGAAAATATGCGGCTGATGTGCTTTTTTGTAGCATGTAACTGGCAAAAAAGTAGGAACAAGGTATTTTTGAAAAATGATAAATACAGGTTTTGTCTCTGGTTCCCCGTTAAGCAATGCAATAATGCAACAGCTGCACAATCAATGGGATCCTTGCCTAATTTTTTTGTACATTGTATTTTTATCACCTATTAAACGCCTGTACCATATATTTTTACCGCCTGTACGTTGTACTTTTTATCATGAAATAAAGCTTGTGAAATCGAAAGTAGGTCATTTTGGTTGGCAACTAAAATGACCTAGTTATTTTTTCAAATCTATTTTATGGTAAACTCAAGGGCGTTTTGATTTTTCAAAGCCGGCCAATCACGAAAATAATCAGTGGCGAAACTGTAGTGAGAAGTTTGCAGCGATACCTCATGATAAAATATTTCATGCTGATAGAGCAATGGGGCCTTTAAGAAATTGTATGCCACAAAGTACATTTATTTCTGGAAATGCCTGAAGTTTTATGGCTTTGCTTGTTTATCATTTTGTCATTTTGTCTTGCAAACAGGGAATATCTTATTGCACTTTTGTAAACCAGCTTTCTGAGGACATCTGAGTCGCGACATGAGAAAACCAACAAAGTGCTTGTGGGCCCAGCACAGACTCAGATCAGCCTGGGCATCCGCCCAGTCTAATCAGAGTCTTTGCTGTCCGCATGGAGGTAGCCTAGATCCTCAGTTACCCTTTAAGCGCTGAGCAAAGACTCTGATTAGACTGGGCAGATGCCCAGGCTGATCTGAGTCTGCGCTGGGCGCACAACCACTTTGTTAGTTTTCTTAAGTCGCGGCTCATATCTTACCTTGTGACTGATTCACAAGTGATTTTATCTTTGAACTATTAATTTTTCTGATACAGTTATGTTACTGTAATTGTTTTCCATGGATAACTCATTCTGTAAAGTTGTCAACTTGTCATACAGGACAGATAGTTGGTTTACAGTTTAATTCTTTATTTTATTCATTGTTTTATCTTCAATTGTTTCAGTTTATATATGGGCCGCAACATGACAAAACCAACAATGTGGTTGTGCCCCCAGTGCAGACTCAGATCAGCCTGGGCATCCGCCCAGTCAGATCAGAGTCTTTGCTGTCCGCATGGAGGTAGCTTAGACTCTTAGCTACACTTTGATCGCTTAGCAAAGAATCTGATCGGACTGGTTTGATGCCCAGGCTGATCTGAGTCTGCGCTGGGCGCACAACCACATTGTTGGTTTTCTCGCGTCGCGGCTCATATTTGATTTGAAGTCATTAATCTGCCTTTATACAAGATGGATGCAACAATGTGCATTGCTGATCAGCTCTAGAGCTTTTCCTGCACTAACAAATATGAGTTCCTATTTGTGCCATTGTCCTACTGAAATTAAATCCATTTGCAGTTCATAAATTCCGTAGTTTTATTTTTCTGATTCCATTGCTGCCAAGAAACCCGACAGATTTTGTAGAGGGGTGGGGGGGGGGGGGGAGGGGGGGAGCAACTCTGCCATTTTCATTTAGTTTCTACCTTTTGTGTTGTTCATATTTGATGTTGTATGTGTATATCTGTAGCTTTTAAAAGTAGAGGAGACGTGTAAGAAGAGCGAACAGATGACAAAAGAACTTGAAGAAAGAATAAAGGAAAATTTAGGAAAGAAAGAAGAGAAAAGAAATGCACAGAAGGAGGCTATTAGGCAGAAAATGAAGGAACATGTGAGTCTGTAACCAGGTTACATGAGCCACGACATGTAAATGAGCCGCGACATGAGAAAACCAACGAAGTGGTTGTGCGCGCAGTGCAGACTCAGATCAGCCTGGGCATCCATCAAGTCTGATTGGACTCTTAGCTAAGCGCTTAAAAGATAACTACCTCCATGTGGACAGCGAAAACTCTGATCAGACTGGGTGGATGCCCAGGCTGAAGGTAGTTACCCTTTAAGCGCTTAGCCAAGAGTCAGATCAGACCTGGTGGATGCCCAGGCTGATCTGAGTCTGCGCTGGGCGCACAACCACTTTGTTGGTTTTATCATGTAGTGGCTCAAATATCAGCAGACAGCATTTTAAAATAATTTTCGCAGACAGTAGGCTAGATATTAATTTCAAATCGTCCAACAGTTGGATGATTTGAAATTAATATCTAGCCTACAGTCTGCGAAAATTATTGGATGATGATCAGTGATTGAAGTGTCATTGACCTTTTGCTGTTGGGTCTGCCTTATCAAACCAGCAAAACTGTGGTGGCCTGTGGATGCAAAACACCACACTAACACACACACACACAGATTTTGTGCCTGTTATGGTTTCATATCTATAGACTGGCCTGGTAAACAAGCACGACTGCTTAAACACCAAAGAACAACATATGAAATGTTTGCAGACTCCTAGGAAAAGATCATTTTTTTGCATTTCATTGCTATTAAATTTATATTTTCCAGGGTATATATGGTATGGAAAAAAAGGAGATAAAGTACATATATTTAAGTCAAAGTCTTAAACACACAGGCAGATATTTGAGTAATTTATTCCCTAATTCTTCAATTTATAAAAGTGTCTTTCTCATCTATTATAGAAATAAAGTTTCAGCTGTGTTAGCTTCTTTAATTTTTGTATGGTGTGCATGTTTTATTCATTTCGATATTGTCTTGTCTTAACAGTAATTCACAGCTCCATAAAAGATAAAATTTTGGGATAAGGATTTTCTTATATGTGATTGACCTCATGTAAAAATGCACTGTATCATGTGTGAACTTTTAGGTAAATGGGTTCACTTCCAGGGAAGCAGCTCTGCCATTTTCATTTCTTTGCTTCCCTTCTCAATAGGGTTTACTCTGAAAGGAGAGAATTTGCTCCCTGAAGAGCAAATTTTTTTTCTATAAGAGTATACCCATTTTGGAAGGGCTTAGTCATCCAGGCAAGCAAACAGGTTGGTTGGTTGATTTGATGCCTAACGTCCACGGTAAACAACTAAGGTCATGTCGGGACGGTCAGTTAACCTAACCACACTATTCCTGGGCAGGCTTAGACCTCCTAAGCGGTTAACCAGTACTAAGTGCACATACTTTCACCAGTAACTGACAACTGCCCTTCTTGAATCAGCGGAAGGAGAAACGAAAGTATGTGGCCAGACCGAGATTCGAACCCAGGACCTCTGACTTACGAGTCAGGTGCCCTACCGATTGCGCTACCCGGCCCGGCAAGCAAACAGGAAGTCTAAAAAATTATCTTTTAAACAGGAAGTCTAAAAAATTATCTTTTTAAAAACGGTCAAAAATGTGTACCCATACATGTGAAGACTCCAATCAGCATGCTCATTTGCAGTAAGATCAGAGTTTCGTGAATTTTGCATCAATGTGCGTGGTTGTCAGGAAATCTGTATCACAAAATGCCAAGATGGGCAGGATGAGAAGATGTGCAGGCTAATTTAAATATACCATAAAAATCCTAAATATTGCCAATTTGGGACAGATAAGCCTGATGGAGCAGTTTGATCAGGGTCTACACTGTTTGCCATTCAGTCTGCATCTATTAGACGCATACTTGCATTAAAAACCACAGTTAAAATTTTAGTAACAGTACATTTACGGAAATTATTTCAGATGTCCCAGTATTTAGGACTTTTACAGTATTAGCCAGACATATATGGCTTCAGTTCCCTTTTCGCAAGAGACCAAACATAGTTGAATCATGTATGAATCTGCTTGCTTGGCCAATCCTGAGAAAGTTAACACAGAATATGAATACTATAGAAAGGCAAAAGAAAAGTCATCCCAAAATATTAGTCTTCCTGAAGCTGTGAATTATTGTTTTACGTACTACACGTTTATATGAATTTTGCTTCTTGCTTGCTTTGAGATTTGCCACTTTTGGTTTTCTTTAGTCACAGCACGTTGAGGAGGTACTGAAAGCCAGTGAAAACTTGATGAAGGACAAAGCTTCGGAAGAAAAAATAATTGAGAAACTCCAGAGAGCTTTAAGAAATCGTAATGAGCAATTGCAGAATGCTCAGAAGAAATACAAAGAACATGTAAGGATTGTTGAATAGAGATAATGATTGACAACTACTGACATGATGGTTGTATACTGTTCAGAGCTCATGTATTTGTTTATAATTGAAATTTTCGAGCTGTCATAGACATGATTAGCGTTTGCTTAGTATAGTGTCTGAATTCTACAGACATTGAAGACAAATATTCATGTTTATCGGGTGCCATAACCCTATTTCAACAGTCCAGTGAAATTGGTATTTCATGAAAGGAAATTCTCCATCTCACATAGGTTATGACATGACAAGGCCATGAAGAAACTCTGAACACACACATGATTGAGTTCACAGTTTAGAATAAATGTCTTCAAACGAATTTGATGCTTTTGTTGATAATTGATTCTGTGAACAGCTCAAAAAGTTATTTCAGTACATATATTTACATTTAATTTTTATTTATCATGTTTTATTTTGATTAATTTGGGATTTGCATTTCTTTCATCTAAAACTTGAATTTTCCAAACATTTTGGATGGAAGATTGCTAACATAGGGTAAGGAACAGCCACAAGGCAGAACAGCATATAAGTATCTATCATGGGTGTGAGGTGTGGATAGAAAAAACAGTCACAAGTCTTTGTTTGGCGTCATGAGGCTTGCCGAGTGATGCCGACCAGTGATCCCTCCTGACACAGTTTTCTATCCACACCTCACACGCATGATAGATACTTTTTCTTGCACACCACGTTTTTGTCGCACCTGCTTTAGCAAGGTGCGATGTTGGCGTCCGGTTTTCCGTCTGTCCGTCCGTCCGTCAACTCGTTCATCTGTCCATCCGTTCACATTTATGTCGACCCTAAATTTTAAGTCCATTTAAATGATGTTTTCTCGCCAAAACTACAGCATCCATGCTGCATGACCAGAGTGCAGGGCTTCAGATTAACAAAATTCAGCTTGGTCCAGAATCCAAGATGGCCGCTTTTACTAGAAATAGCAAAAACAATAAAATCAACTTTTTCTCCAAAACCGCTTGGTATTTTTGGCTGAAATTTTACATGGACATCAGTGAGGCCTCGGTTTTAAAAAGTATCAAAATGAAGAAAATCTGTAGCAGTAATTCTGCTACAGATTTTCTTCATTTTGATACTTTTTAAAACAGTGACCTACTTTCTGTTTACGAGTCCGAGTTTGCAAAAATGCCAATATCTCAAAAAAACTTGAACAGATTTTGGTCAGATTTAGTTGGAATGGTCCTTAAATGGAGTTCTTTGAAATTTAAGCGACTTGAGGTCATCCAAGATGGCTGCCAGCCACTGTTACTATATAATTAGAAAAAATATGAAAATGACAATAACTCAAGAGCCCCTGAATGGAATTGGACTAAATGGGTATCAAAATGTTCCTTGCATGAAGCTGTTTAATTTTTTTCGAATTGGTCATCCAAGATGGCACCCATCCATCGTTACTAAAAATAGCAAAAAACATGAAAACAATAATATCTCATAAACTACTGAATGAATTTTGACCAACTATGTTTCAAATGATGCTTTTGTTAAGCTCTTTATGTGAGGGTGCAAAGCAGGTGCCATATAGCGTTCCCAGGAATTCTTGTGTTTTAACTTCAGAACTTGTTAAAATGCATGATTCTAGTTCTTGAGAGGTTTCAATTTGACTTTGAAAGAAGGCGCCGCTTTCAACGACCGCCATTCGGCTCTTTACATCAACGACTGGCGTGCATAAACTGACGTCATTTTTGCCGTCTTCATTAGTCATCATCTAAAATGCCAACCCCACTTTAAGGCGCAGGTACGTGAGGTCCTATACAATTAATGCATTGACAGCTTGTGATTTTTTTTCCGGTCCTGGGTAAGATAACATGGGTAAGATAACATTTTCTATCCCAGATTAAAAAAATGGCATTTTCTATCCGGTGTGCAAGAATGTTACCTATGGCCCTTCGCTTTCAACTTCACCCTAATATCAGTGACAAAGAAACTCATTGGCTGTTGTTCACATGCAGTATGTTATGTTATTTAAAGGAGACAGGTCTCTCCCTTTAAGTCCCCCGACATAGTTGAAGGGGACTGTAAGAATGGGTTTTGTCCGTCCATGTTTTTTCCATCAGATTTTCATGAAACTTTCCAAATATTGTTATCACTCTATGACGTGGACCATGCTGTATTTGAGGATATGATTGGATCCTTTCTGCCAGGGTTATGGCCTTTACCTGTAAATTTGGCCTAGTCTTGTTCCCCCAACTCCTCCACATTTTGACCATTTTTCATCAAACTTTCAAGATATTGTTATCACCAGCGGACGTGGATCATATTTTATGGTTGAACCTTTTCTGCCAGAGTTATGGCCCTTTATAAGTCTGGTCAAATCTTGCGGCCGCAACTCCTTCAGTTTGCAAGCAATTTTCATCAAACTCTCAGGATGTTATTATCACCGTCTGACGTTAATGATATTTTATTTGGGTCATGACAGGATCCTTTCTGCCAGAGTTATGGCCCTTTGTAAGTATGGTCAAATCTTTTTGCGACTACTCCTCTTTCAGGCCGGGCCGCGTAGCGCAGTCGGTAGGGCGCCTGACTTGTAAGCCAGAGGCCCTTGGTTCGATACGCGGTTCGGCCACTTACTTTCATTTCCCCTTCCACTGATTCAAGAAGGACAGTTGTCAGTTACTGGTGAAAGTAAGTGCACTTAGTACTGGTTAACCGCTTAGGAGGTCTAAGCCTGCCCAGAAATAGTGTGGTTAGGTTAACTGACCGCCCCGACATGACCATAGCTGTTTACCGTGGACGTTAAACAATAACACAACAACAACAACTCATTCAGTTTTCAACCGATTTTCTTCAAACTTTTAGGCTATTGTTATCATCATTTGACATTGATTGATCCTATTATATTGGGATCCTGATAAGGCCCTTACTACCAGAGTTATGGCCCTTTGTAAGTCTGGTAAAATCTTGGGGCTGCAACAGATGATTTTCGTAAGAAAATGTGGCCAGTGATAATCACTCAGCTTGTAGTAATGACTCTTTTTAAAATCAAATATCCTGATTACTGACATGTCCAAATGTCAGGGGACACTTTGCCTTTGGCCTTTTATTTGACACACATTGCAAATGGAGGCCAAAAGGAAAATGGTAGTATCCCCTGGAAGTGGACCTATTAGCAATAAAATGTTTGCCTAGGTGCTTCTGGTCCAGTTTTTAGGGGCATTGTGGCTGAGAATGAACTGATGAAATTTTTGGGGAAAGCTGCTTTGCAATTTTGAGTTTTGCATCCTGTTTAAATGGGGTCAACACTGAATGATTGCTCCCACAGAAAGGAGCAATTACTTCCTGTGAATTTGCTTCAAGTGGAGAGAGCATACTTTCCAAGTCTTGAAGAATAGAAGCTCTTATAGCAGAGCCCTAGATAAGAGGGAGTATTTGGTGATAATTAGGGATAATTTTTGTGAATTCTGGATAAAAGCATATGTTGTGACCCCTCATCTGAACCGTCTCGACGAGACGGTTCAGATGAGGGGTCACAACATATGGTTTTGATGAGAAATAAAGAAAATTATCCCCCAATTATCATCAAATACCCCTCTTATCTACAGCTCTGTTATAGGAAAACCAAAACCACATCTGTGAAGTAATGAAGCATTATAGTATTATTTTGAAAATAAGGTAGAAAGCAGTGTATGGACTCACCTTAATAACTTATGCTCTTATTTGTTTTAGGAGAAGAAAATTGAAGAAGTGCGTAAAAACAAAAGCCAGCTGAAGAATGAGGGAGAGAACGGGGAAGAAGAAGGCTCAAATGAATAAACCGGTGTCCAGATATTAACTTCTTATCTTGTCAGATGTGTTCTATACTAAATTTAGGACCAGTAATCATCCCATATCTCATCAAGACTATCACCGGGCTCCTGACGATAAGGAGTAACAGGGATAATTTAGGGATTATTTTCTCTATTTTTTCATATAAACATAGATTGTGGGTCTTCGTTAGCATTGGCTCACCAAGGTAGCGAGACCATTCTAACGAGTACCCACATCATACATACATTTGTTTTGAGAATTGGAGAAAATTATCCCAAAGTTATCACCAAATACTCTGCTTTTATTTGTTCCTCTGGAGACGCTGTCATGAGATCATCAAATTCTAGGGGCCATAAAGTGTTAAATAATGTGTAATATCACATCTTTTAATTATTTGGTATATAATTCAGTATTGATGTGGATTGTATGGTAACTTTAAAAGTGTTGATTGAATAAGGTATTCTCTTGAGAAAGGATGTTTCATGCTTTATTTTGTGGAGGTAATGCATACATGTACCAAAATTGTGCCATACTCAAAAAAATCTACTCTGCTTTCAAAACTGTTTACAAATTTGTGACTGAAAACAAATCACACGTGTCTGAGACTGTAGATTGCCACAGTCTAATTAGAATTCAAGCAGTTTGCATTCAGTTTGAAATGTTCACAATGTATTTATCTGCCATTTTTTCAAAGGGACACAACTTTCATGACTGCTTCCTTGAGCAATGAAACCCTCCCAGAAGAGTTTTTCTCTTACAGAAAAAATTGCCACTGCAGGAGCAAATTCTTTCCAATAAGTGATGATCCCCATTCAGAGGGGAGGCAAAAAAATTGGAAGAGTTGTTTCGTCTGAAAGTGTATCCATTGAACTTAAATGAGTAGAGCCTGCTCTCGTTTGTGAAGCTAAGCTGTTTAGGTATCTCAATTGGAATTGCAATTTTATCACAAACAAAACTTCATCTGACAGATCTACGCAACATTCTTAATACTTGAGATGTACTTGAGACAATTCTACTCTCCTTATATCTGTATGAGGTACATCAAACAAACAGGAATCTTGCTGTATGATGTGTTTCCTGGCCTGGGGCCGTATTCATAAAACGACTTAAGTGGTTGCTATGCTGTTGCTAAGGCTAAATTTCTTTGAAGGAAATTCCCTACAACTATGAAATTTGATCTGGAGGAACAGTCTTACAAAGACTGTTCCTCCAGACCAAATTTCATTGTTGTAGGGAATTTCCTTTATAGATATTCAGCCTTAGCAACAGCATAGCAACGACTTAAGTGGCTTTATGAATACGGCCCCTGGTTACTAAGTTTACTGCTAAGAAAAGACGAAACATTTCCGCTGATCTTCTGTCTTATGTTACACACATTAGATTCCTGTTTGCTTGACAAGACCCATTACAATCAAAATTTTCGTTACTTGCTACCTATACAAGATAGTGCTAAATATACTAGGTATGGTACAGTCTTAAAATATTTTTCAGTATTGTTGCATAGGTATTGTTGTAAGGATACCACGATTGCTTTATATTGCTTATAATTTATTCACTGTTTGAGCCTTGCCATTAGTAATGGGGACTATTTCGTTTGGCAGTGAAGACTGAACAGCCTGTACCTACACAGTCTTATCAGAGATTTCACTACATGTTTTGCTGTCAGATTAGATCTGTAGATTCAGAATTAGGAAATGGGAGACTGATTAGACTACGCTATTTGTTGTTTGATCCAAGCCTTCCGTGTTCACAAATTCTACATTTCCCCCCATTTACTCATGATAGGGTTCATTTCACCTTAAATATCCATTCATAATTCATCAGCCATTAAAGAAAATAATCCATTAATCATATCAGATAGGACCAATTTTGAAATTGTATCAGAACTGTTACTCTAGTAGTTGAGAAACATGCCCTCAGGGTTCATTGTAATGTGAAGAAGCAGTAACATTGGTGTGTCAAACTCGCAGTGATCAGCAGAAAGAAAATGTCAAAAATGGGACATGTAAGCCATTTAAAATCCAGAGTTGGCATGTTGTACTTTGTATTTTCAGAGCTCTAACAAAAACGATTTTATCAATAGTTTCAAGTATTCAGTCAACTTTCTATATCTCAAAGTCAAAATTCAACCTAAACTACTGATATCTCAAAAGTAAATTTTCTGGTCCCAGAAAAATTACTTTGAGATGTCTATAGTTTGAGATAAAAGGAGCTTAAAAGTAAATTATACTAGCAAATATGTTCAAACCATATTCTTTTATATAAGAGGTAACTTTGAGATATCAGTGTTTGAGATATCGAGAGTTGACTGTAGTTTCCTAATTCTAAGACCAATTCACATAAGCATTGAACCGAGCAGATGCAGTTGCTCTTAAAATCTGAAAAGCCCAATAATTCTCCTGCATACTTTGATCAGACTGTCCATATGAGCTGGCCTTGATATAAGGCTTTCTTACAATGCAGCTTGTGTTCACAGCAATTGCCCAAACCAACCTGTGCATTATATTAGTCTCATTAAGATCTACACTTTGCTGGGATGTTTGAACTTCTACTTTGAACAGTGTGTCAAAAACAGAAAGGCCTTGATCTAATAAGATAGTAGATTTTTTTTCTAGCCCTTTGCTGTTTTACTGTGTGTGTTTTACTGTGTGTATATTCACACCTGAATTCCAAGAGGTGTAATTAGTAGGAAACGTAGGTATTAGAATTCTGTACATAAACTTTATCATACTCATCACATATTTTTCATGCCGGTTGTGTTTTTTGTTTGGGGCGTAAAGTCTTTGTTGTGTATTAGCCAAAGTCTTAAAGTGCTTTTCCAAAATGTGCTATTAAACATTTTACTTTTATGTAGCATATTCTGAAGGTAGAATTTCTTTGATAAGATGTATACATAGTGCCCACACAAGCACACGGAGTCCACACAGGAAAACACATTATAAGTAGCAGGTTTTCTCATGCTTGTTTCCAGAAATCCCTGGTAAGAAACATTTTAGGAGTTCAAGAGTACTGTTGTATTGCCAAGTTGTTTAGGGTTACATTGTGGTCTCCATTTTCAAAAGAATGACAACTTTAACAGTATTGAATTTGTTCTCCTGGGCTGAAGCCTATATGGTGATTGCTGGTAAAAATGGGCCGTATACTATCTATCAAAAAAATTGTTTTTGCTGTAGTTATGTAAATCTCAATTTCATCATTAGTTTGGAGAAGAATCTCTGGTAGGATTATGGATGTTGTATTCATAGATGCCTTATTTACCTTTATAAATGAAGGTCAACCTACAGTGACTCATCCATCTTTAAATTAGGACATATGTCCTCCAAGGAGATGATTTTGCAACAGGCCTTGATCAGACTGTTCCTTGCCAGTCTGCTCCTACAATGAGGATGCAGTCTGGTGTAAGTCAGCTCTTTGCTCTGACAGGTCAGATTATGTAAGGTAAATGTGGTATGATGTTATACAGTCACTCATTTTATGCAATATATTGATATTCTGTTTTCAGCTCCTTCTGGGGAGCTTATATGATAGAAACGCTTCGTTTATGTCTTTTGTCAACATTTTCAAGCAAGGATACCTCTGAAGCTATGTGGCCAATTTCTAGCAAATTCCATATGTGACATTCCTTCTGAATACTTTTATATAAGGTATTTCGGTTCAGAGGGATGTCAATTGCTCGCAGAGACCTTTCCATCATCTTTTTGTTTCAAACTTTGGGGGTTTAGCAACACTGAAGAAGTATATTTCTATTCAGTACTTTGGTTGCTATGAGAATTTTAAGCCTCTGTTGACTTATAATGGCAAAATCTTGTCTGCATTGCTAGAGGCTACATTTTTCAACAGAGCCTTCTTGATATATGTATGGAACATTGACATGTAGTGGGCCTCAGACTTTATGCAATATGGGACAATCTACTGCAAAGTCATGGCCCATGAAATTGATTACTATGGGAAAAAGCCTGTCAGCATGCTTGATTCAACATTTTTCAAGATCCTGGAAGCGACAGGTCTGTTTGGGCTTCTTGTAGATTTAATCCTTACCATTGGATTTCAGTAGGAAATGTTCTTTTAATTGAATTTCTTAGAAGTTGAAAGTAAGTAGATTATAGATTAGTTTGTTCAGACTGTTATTCATTGGAGAAGACAGTAGTGTATTGAAAACCCTCTTTGTAGTTGCAAGAAAAAATTGCACATGTATTTTTTCTTGTGAATAAATTCATTACCATTTTAGGAAAATGGTAACAGCACAGTCCAGCAGGCACACACCACTGAAAGACTTAGCATCAGTGATGTGTACCTGATGGGTTGGGCTGTTACAATTTTCTGAACAATCTGAAATGAATTTATACAGGGTTCATTTGTTGCGAAATACTTTGAATTGTCATTGGCATAAGACACATTTTCATGCAACACTGCTTGCCTTAGCTATTAATAAATTTTACACTGTAACTTGTGTGCTCAATAACCATCTTCAGCATTGTTGTGTGTAGTTGTTTAATACCCTGCCCACTGCTTCAACTACATGTATGAAAAATTCTGTATAAAGACACTATACAAGACTGTTTAGGTCATAGTGTATTAATGTTGCGTGCTTGCTCAAAACATGCAAAAAGGCTTTTAATTTGCATATGGACAGCTAAGGCAGTTTATTAAGTCCTTGTTGTTCACATCCAGGGAATCTACATGCATATAATGAAAGCTGTAGCTAGGCTTCAAGGATTCACAGGTTGATACTAATATTCCCATTTTGAAAGCACTGTCGCTGTGTGTTGTGCAAGTGATCTAGACATGGGCACTCTGATGCAAGTACATGTATATGTTTGAAGCTGCCGAGTTGTTTTATTGTTCAAGAGATTTTCATCTATCATTACACTTACCGGTAGTTCATTAGTGCAAAATACATGTGTGTAACTTGTCAGGAAATATGCGACAAAATTGTGCTTTTGTACATTTATATTTTGTCTTCTTTTTTTTTTTTGGCATCTTTGGACAATAATAATCATAGTTCAAGACTTTGTTGTTCTTGTTGTATCAGTATCAGAGACGGTAATTCTTTTGAAGAATCATTAATGAGCCTCAACACGAGAAAATCAACAAAGTGATTGTGCGCCCAGCGCAGACTCGGATCAGCCTGTTCATCTGCCCAGTCTGGTCAGACTCATGAGTCTTCGCTAAGCACTAAAGGGTAGCTAAGGGACTAAGCTACCTCCATGCTGACAGCAAAAATTCTGATCAGACTGGGCAGATGCCCAGGCTGATCTGAGTCTGCCCTGGGCGCACTACCACTGTTGGTTTTCTCGTGTTGCGGCTCATTTGTCTCCCACTTAACCCATTTATGAAAAGTGGATTCTTCCGTCTGGCTCACTTTGGATAGGTCCATTTCCAATTTAAGGGGTATCAGGTTTATTTTACTTTTACCGATTTATTAGCACCACTTTGCAAAGCAAAGGAGTGCTTATGCAATACCATTCATGTGTGTGCGCGTCGGCAAAAAATTCACCTTTTGTGTTGTCTCCCTATTTCATAATAGGTCAAAACTTAAGAACACTAACGCAGTACCTGCTTATCAGATGATAAACTTGCAGGACTGCTATAAAGCAGAATCAAACCATATGTTGCTTAGAACTCTAGATGTTCAATCCAAACTGTACAGCAAGATCAGAATCTCCTTGGGAGAACAAACATGAACGTGCCTTAGACAATAGACATGGCATGCAAAAATACAGAATACAATTAAATATACCGTGGACCCTCTTTACAACAACAGCATCTGTTCCCAAAAATTTTGACGTTAAACTGAATTTGCTTTTATAAAGAATACATATGAAAAACAAGGGCTTCGCAAGCGGCGCATAATACGCCTGAACAAGATTGTTTACAAAAGGACAGACAGGCAGACAAACAGGGGAAACCACACTTCAATTAATGACATCAAACATCAAATACTATTAGTATACCAAAAATCAGCTTCCAAGGTGAAGTGGCTCCTACGTTAAGTAATGCCAAAGTCAAACAAGGGAGATAATTCATAAACTAAATATACTAGATATACCATTCTTGGTTCTAATACATTCCCTTGACAATATACACATCTCGATAAAGTTGTGTTAAAATATTCTAAATGGTTAAGGAGTTACAGAGTAAACAGGAAATTTATGCATGGGCAGATAATCCAGTAAGCAAGCCAGAGTCATGGTTCTTGCTCGGGATTCATTGCCCCATTATTACACACATTCCTACAAAGTTTCATGAAGATATCCCAAATGGTTAAGGAGATATGGAGTGAATGGAAATGCCTAAAAATAATGATCAAAGGGAGGTTACTCCAAAATTAAGAAAGGGGGAGCAACCATTCTTATATATGACACATCATCTTGTGATCATGCACAATGCTATAAAGTTTCATCATGATATTCCAAACAGTTACTGAGTCAATGTATGCACAACATAAGTATACACAAAAACAGCCTAAAAGAATAAAAGGGATGTAACTCAGGAACGAAGAAGGGGAGAGCAACCATTGTTGTACGCAACACATTATTGGGACTTCATACTCATTGCTATGAAGTTTCATGAAGATGTCCAAAACGGATATCTAGTTATGGCGCGCACAAGACCTGCAGGGAAGAAAAACAATCAAAGGGGCATAACTTGGAAACTTAGGAAGGGGGAGCAACCATTCTTGTATGTGATACATTCCCCCTACCTACTACATATGCCTACAAAATTTCATGAAGATATCCCAAATGGTTACTGAGTTATTGCCCACACAAGAATGTTGATGGACGGAGGAAAGGGAGTTTACTCCAAAAGTAAGAAAGGGGGAGCAACCATTCTTATATGCGACATATTATCTTGTGATCATGCACATTCCTATAAAGTTTCATCATGATGTTCCAAACAGTTACTGAGTTAATGTATGCACAACATAAGTATACACAAAAATAGCGGAAAAGAACTAATAAAAGGGATGTAACTCAAAAAGGAAGAAAGGGAGAGCAACCATTTTTGTACGTGACACATCGTTGGGACTTCATACACATTGCTATGAAGTTTCATGAAGATATTCCAAACAGTTATCTAGTTCTGGCGCGCACAAGACCTGTAGGGTAAAAAACAATCAAAGGGGCATAACTTTGAAACCAAGGAAGGGGGAGCAACCATTCTTGTACGTGACACGTTCCCCCTACCTAATACATATGCCTACAAAATTTCATGAAGATATCCCAAACGGTTACTGAGTTATGGCGCGCACAAGAATGTTTACGGATGGACAGACGGACGGACGGACAGCGCCATGACATAATACGTCCGTTTTTTCAAAACGGGCGTATAACAATAAAGCCATTCCTTGCAAATCAATATGACATAATTTTGCTGTTGTAATGAGTGCCGTTATAGAGAGGGTTGACTGTAATTGTTCGTGTTTATTGGCTTCCTTAATCCATTGTGCAACAGTCCAGTGAAACTTAATGAAATGACAGAACAGGGCGATAAAATAGCTGTCAACACCATGTGTCCAATAAAGTACAAGAATGCGTCGTGTATGGATCAGATACAAGTACTTTCTTGAAGAGCACCCCTTCCAATGACAATGGACCAGGCCCCTGGGTTATAAAACTTTTTTCATGCTCAACTCAGCTGAGCATGAAAAAATAGCAAACTATTGGTAAGTACAGATATTTTCTTGCTCACTTTCGCTTCAGGTATGAAATTTTCTCTGCTTATGAAAATGAAAATGCCAACATTAGTTGGCATTTTCATATTTATCAGAAAATTTCATGCTCAGCTGAGTTGAGCATGAATTTATAACCTCGGGCCAGTTTAAAATTTCAGGTATGGAAAAAGGCACTAATTGCCAAAAAGACAACAAAAGCTTCATTTTATCACAGATTTTCTTCTAAAACATTTTTACAACTGTATTTTCATCATGTGACAAGTTCATACACCATTCCATAAATCCTCCAGGATACAGCTATCAACATGATTACCATTGACAACCAGAAGATGTATACTCCGGATTCTGATATTAGCATCTCGCCCTGAAACAAAAATATGAACTCTGTATTCCTAATAACACCCCTGTAGCGCAGTCAGTAGGGCGTCTGACTTGTAAGCCAGAGGTCCTGGGTTCGAAACCCGGTCCGGCCACTTTCATTTATCCTTCTGCTGGTTCAAGGAGGGCAGTTGTCAGTTACTGGTGGACGTAAGTGCACTTAGTACTGGATAACGGCTAAGGAGGTCTAAGCCTGCCCAGGAATAGTGTGGTTAGGTTAACTGACCGTCCCGACATGACCATAGCTGTTTACCGTGGCCGTTAAACAATAACACAACAACAACAACCTTGCTCTAATAAATGCTCCCTGCCCCATTTCCAAAAAATATGTTATATTGACTTGCCAACCTCTGTTTTCCATCACTTCTACAAAGGGGAACAATATGAATTCCTGTTTGCTTTTCTGGAGGATGTGGCTCTTCTAAATAGGGTCTACTCTTTAAGGAGTAGAGGAGCAAATTCTTTCCTCTAACAGAAGACCCCTATTAAGAAAGGAGGCAAGCAATAGAAAATAGTAGAATTACTTCATTGGAAAGTATACTGGTATCCATTTACTTTAACACTGTTAAACTGTTTATTAGAAGTATTTTTGCAGTCAGTGGCTGATTTCAATACGCTAAATACCCCCCCCCCCCCACCCTAAAATGCAATTCCCCTAGGGTATTAAACAGGATTAATAAGTAAACCCCCCCCCCCCCTCCCCCATACCTCTGTTAAGTGCAACATCCCAGCGGTTAACAGGATTAATACAGTACGTAAAATATGAGCTGCCACTATAAAATGTGTCTTTCACATAGTTATCCAAACTGTCATCTTTGTTCTTGTATCATTAACTGAGCCATGACATGACAAAACCAACAAAGTGACATGCCAGACTATTTCTTTCTTTCTTCCATTTACGTCCTAACTCCCATCAGTCTGGCCTTCCGCCAAGCCTAATCAAAGTCTGATGTCCCCATGGAGCTAGCTTAGACCCTTAGCTACCCTTAAGTGTACAGCAAATAGTCAGAGACTGGGCAGATGCCCAGGCTGTTCTGAGTCTTGGCTGGGCACACATGCCACTTTGTTGGGTTTGTCACATCATGGCTCAATTATGCTGAACTTTTTACAATATCAAGTATAGAAAATATAATCAAAACCTGTCTTAAGGGGTCACTCAAGGGAAGGACAAAAACTGGCTGCTTAAGACAGGTGACCCCTTAATACAGGTTCATCTGCACTGTAATTTGGTCCGAGGGACCCAGAAAAAGTGGCTGCTTAAGACAATTGATCCCTTGATAGAGGTGAACACATAAGCAGGTTTGACTATTTTCAATACATGTGAAAGGAGAAACTGTACAACCAAAGGTATTCACATACTGATATGTCCATTCAAGAGAACTGCTTAAATAAAATCTGCCAGTAACTGACCAGATGACAGATATTCCGTTTAAACAAAAATTACAAACCTTTTTCAAACCCGAAACTTGTCCTTTCTGTAGAGGTGGTGGAACATCCCTCGGTCGTATACCATCTCCCAGAAGACGGCACTTTAGAAAATGTTTACCAGTCTCTGTGATTTCAACCTCAGCCATTTTACCCAGGAGATTCTCATCCTTTGGCACCAATACCTGTTGTAAAACAAACACCTTGGTATAGATATCCAAAACTAATGACACTGTAGTTAACGAGACATTGTATTTTTAATCATACTGTACACCAAAAAATCACTAATCATACTGTACACCAAAAATCACAGCCATTTTCTGCTGAAAAAATGTGCAAAAGCTCTCATTTTTTTCAGTAAAAATAATTGCACACTTGATTTTATGTAGCAGAAGACTAGCAAATATTTGACTAACAACTTTATTGAACTATGAACACCTGATGTGAAACAAATACTCTAGTAATGACTCTAAATACTGAGACTGAAGTGCCTGAGGCAAAAAACTATAGGCTTGAAACCTTTTAAGGAAAATGGGTACGCTCCATGTTTTCCACCATTTTTGCTAAGAGTGGGTGGGGTGGGGGGCAACAACTTTCATGACTTCCAGTTTAGTTTCCTTGAATGACCAAACCCTTCCAAAGAAGGATCTACTCTTAAAGGAAGAATCTGCCCCTACAGGAGCAAATTCCTTCATTTAAGAGTTGACCCCTATGAGAAGTGTTGCAGAAATGAAAATAGCAAAATTGCTTCCCCTGTAAATATACTCATTTGTCTAAAAGCATAATCATGCTGAGTTGGAAATAAATGACTAGAATTTGATGAAAAGGGGCCTGATGCAATGTTCATATTGTAAGTACTAAAATCAGGCTGCACATCAGCTCAGACTGATCAGAGCCTTCCTTGTTTTATTTTTTAGATGCCCCAGAATTAATAGATTGTATATGGCAAAAGGGAATACCAGATGCACAGCCTGAATGAGTCTTCTCTGCTTACATATGTCATAAACTACCTTTACACCTGACACCACTCAAATAATCACATGTTCATGGCTGAACTGAAACTGGTTTGAAAACATGTAAATATTATTACATATAAGATTCTACATTTTAAATCAATTAATGAAAACTGATGGTGCTTCTGTGGTCAAAATGATAAAGACAGGCTTTTTCTTCAGTCTAGGAATGGTGGTGGTACAATAGATTACGAATCCAGGGATTGCAGTTTCAAGTCCCCGCTCCTGTTCAGTGGTTAGAAACGCTCAGCTGAAGGAGCCGAATACACAAACTCTATACTCTTCAGAGCAAAAATTACTACATTCAAAAGGCTGTAATTCTATCAACAATAATTTTATCTCCATTAAAAATCGACAATACTGAAGGTAAGGACTGACATCATCTTTCCACCAGCTGGCAATTGGAAAACTCACTTTTAACCCAACAGTATATGGGAGCTTTTTCTGAATCAGGAAAGCACAAGGCAGTGAAAGGAGAGGAACGAGCCCATCTTTCATATACTGTGCACAAGATATAGTGCGTTTCTAACCCCAACTGCCCTTACAGTCACAGGAACCTTTACCTTTATGCTGGTCACCAGCATTTTCCAGTTATAACTACATGTATGTGGCAGCTGAGTAGGCAGAATCTTCAAAATCATTCAAACGATTCAAATAATGCATGTACGATAAAAATTAAAAAAATTAGGGCACCTAAAATAATTTGTAATACTACAATTTTCCTACAAGTATAATAGAAGTTTTACAATGCAATAATGCATCAAAAAGATGCAGATGTTATGGAACAGTGAAGACCCAGAACAGGCAGCTCCTTTAGAGGCCAGGGCCCGGTTGTTCAAAACTAAGGACATAGTTAGTTAACGAGATGTTAAAATTTCAAATGTTAATATCTCAAATACACCAATATTTTTTGTTCAAAAAATGTGAGAAGCTTTTCACATGTTTTCAACAAAAAAATATCAGTATATTTGGTAATGAAGTTGTAAAACAGGTAAGGAGTTGACCTCTTAACGAGCTTGTTAGCTCCTTAGGCTAACGATGCTTTGAACAACTGGGCCCTGATCTTGGGCTGCACTGTTTACTCTGACCAATCTGTACCAATACTTAAAACTGTTATGGTAGCTGAAATGCCTAAAACTCACCTGATCATAACATTTGTTATGCCCAACATAATACTGTTTATCATGAGAGACTTCTGTAACTAAAACTTGTTGTACTTCACCTAGCTGAAAATAAAAACAAGGTTCAAGGTTATAAAACTTGAGAATAATCTCAAACTCAAAATAAAGCACAATGATTGGCTGCTTCTGAGGATGTGCTCGGAAGCAGCCAATCAGTGTGCTATATTTTGAGTTTGAGAATGTACTCAAGTTTTATAACCTCGGGGCCAGATCTCCAATGGTAAGTCATTCTGACTTTGAAGTAGCCTTCACTACAGGGGCTGCTCTGAAGGTGAATGCACATACTTTCAGGGGAAGCAATGCTGCCATCTTCATTTTGCTTCCCTTTTCAATGGGGTGTCAACTCTAAAACGTAAGAATTTGCTGCATTAACTCGACCCAAGTTTACATTGCCTACATCTACAACAACGCTGGAAGAACAATGTCTTGCTTTTGCTAGCTGCAGGTGAGACAAAAACTGTCAACCCTCATGATCTGGTTTATCTACATGTTTACTGATAATTTAAGTATCTGTGTAATGTGGATCATACAATATGCCTTGTAGTTTTTATGTTCAAAGCCTGTATGTTGAAAAATGTTAACAGTTTATACTGAAGCTAACAGGGCACCTGGTTAAGGGAGGCGACAAGATTACATAGATGTCTTTACCCTTAAAGCACATATAAGCAGACAACAAAGTTTATGTCTGCAAAATTTAAAAAAAAAGAAGTTGAGTTCAAGCTGTATCACAAAGAGAACTCGTAGACTAGAGAGCAAACAGTGTAGATCCAAATGAGGCGGCTCATCATGAGCCGCCTCATTTAGATCTATGCTGTTTGCAAATTCAACAATTTTCATTTCTGGCACTTTGAGGGTTAAAATCTATTCTGTATCATTCATCCAGACTATTTCTTCTGTATGAAGTATTCTTACCTTATGTGTGTATGGATGATATGATTGGAACAGTTCTGATACACGCTTTGTTCTTTTCTTGACCTGAAGTATACATGAATGGGGATTATTAAAATTTATAGACTTTCAAAAATATTTCAGTTATTTCAGGCTTACATGAAACAAAATCACCAAGAGTGGCTGTAACGCCCACCTGAGATCAGAATCACCAACAAATATAAGCAATAAAAGAGTTTTAACACAAAACTTTGACGTGAAAGTGGATAAACAAAGGGTCCAACACACTGACAAATGGAAAAACAGATGCAAAGACAAAAGCTATATACTTTGAATGCTGGAGGTTATACAGAGGAATGATCATAAAATATAAACAATGGGCATTACACCCTCAAACACCCAAACTTTTAATTTTGTTGTTGCTTCTACTGATTTCTACTGCATTCAGAGCAAGTTCTGTTACAATTTATCATATTTCAAGTTAGTTCCATAAAGACAAATCCATAAAATATGACTTACATCTTGTGCAGGTATTTTTGGCATCTTGGCTGCAGGGGTACCAGGTCTAGGAAAGAACTGGTTGATAAATAAACTTGGGAACTTGTAATCTCTGACTAGCTGCATAGTTTCCTCAAAATCTGCTTCTGTCTCCGTTGGAAAGCCACAAATAAGGTCTGTTGCTATGGTTACACCAGGTACCCTGAAATACATATTAAAACATTAATTTACCATGAAATCAACGTCAAAACAGCAACAGTAAAAACTCATACTAACGTGCATCTGTTGGACCCTGCAGATGCACATGATGGTCTGAGACTTTATGTTTTACCACACTCAGGTCTACTAATATACAGCAGGCCAAGAACTTATTAAAACTGTACATGTATGGGACAACCTCCATGCTTTTCTGCCATTTCTATAAAGAAAAACAATGTCTGTGACTTCTTATTTGCTTCCCTGGATGAGGATATCCTTAAAAGAAAAAGGGTCTACTATTTAAGGAAAAAATTAGCTCCTACGGTAAATTCTTTCCATAACAGCTAATCCCTTTTGAGAAGAGATGCAAAATTAACAAGACCTGTCCGTGTACAGGATAGCTCGCCTGCAGTGCCTTGCCCATCACATAAAAAACTTTGACGCAAAACTTTAAGGTGTGACGCCCACGCCCAAGTGACAACAATAGCTCTCTGTACTTTCGTACAGCTAAAAATGCGAGCTACTTCAACTGAAAGTGTACCATTCACCTTAATGCATATTCCTGATGTTGCAGCTTCAAGTGTGCCCAGGTCTTGATTCTTCTCTGAATTATTTCATTATTATCGTCACCATCTCACGAAGTCCCCAGCCTACCCAAAGTCACTGATGATGGGCCATAACCCTTTCCCATTCACATTCATCAAACAATGTATGGACCCAGAGGAATATACATGGTAACACATAAAGCCCTGACAAAACTGTATCCAGGCACAGGTAAGTCTGCCTTTGTTGTTTGCACATGTGCTAAGGACCCCAGTAACTAACTGGGTTAAGGACTGGCCTGCTAAGGTAGAGGTTCCGATTTGAATCCCACTTTAGGTGGAAATCTTTTCAACCGTTAATAGGGCTCCACTGTACACAACTTTATATCATCACCCTCCCATTGTCCTAATATGACTGAAATACTGTTGAAAAGGACGTAAAGGCTGCAAGTCATTCCTTCATATATTGCACATAGGTGCTAAGGACAAACAGAAATTTTCTTGTCACAATGTAACCTCACTACATAATTCTGCCAACAGAATCTGTGGTGAATGAATACACTTTCAGGGGAAGCAATTCTGCAATCTTTCTTTTTTGCCTCAATTCTAAATGGGAGTCAACTCTTAAACAAACAAATTTGCTCCCCAAGGAGCAAATTCTTTCTTGTAACAGCAGACTCCATTTTGAAAGGGCTTCTTCATCTAAGGAGGCAAACATGAAAACATAAAAATTGTCCCTTTGTAAAAAGGGTGGAAACACATGGAGGCATATCCAAATACCAGAACTGGTTTTCTAGAACTATATGACCTCTACCAACAGCTGAGGTGACTGAGTACATGCATCAACGATTGCAAGATCTTTGTTTTCTTTGTGTGCTATAACATCTTAGTGGAGATTCTAATCAGTGCTTCAAGCAAACGCAATAATAAATCAAATATTCATTTACCGTTCTTTAAGAAAGTCAGCCACATGTTTAAAGTCAGCTAGACAATACTCTCTCTTCATGTCCATGAGAACACTGTCTGATGCTGACTGTACTGGAACATGAAGAAATGAATATACTCGTGGATGGTTCAAGATCTTGGCTATTTCCTGAAATATAAAATTGAACTTTGTCAAGCATGTGTATCCTGTGCTCCAGATAAACTAAACGATGTTCAGGGAAAGAGGATGGCAGACATGATTTTACATCCTTTTCAACAGTATTTCAGTCATATCAGGACAACAGAAGGGTGGTAATGAAAGACTGTATGTACTGAAACCCTGTTTATGGTTGTAAAGATGTCTGCTCCCAGCAGGAATGGCACCTGAACTAGCTAAGCAAACCAGTGCCTAACCCACTGAGCTACCAGGCCCCAAGGTTATAAAACTTTTTTCATGCTCAACTCAGCTGAGCATGAAATTTAAAATGCCCATTAATATAAAAATACCAAGAAATTCAACATTTTTCAGGCTCAGATAAGCCAAGAAGGCTATTTTTTCTGCTCATAAATATTAAAATGCCAACAAATGTTGGCATTTTAAAATTTATGAGCAGAAAAATTTCATGCTCAGCTGAGTTGAGCATGAAAAAAGTTTTATAACCTCGGGGCCTGGCCTACTTTCAGGGGAAAAAAGGAAAGCCACTTTACATTTTTTGTACGTCCTCATACAAATATGCAGCAAGATTTCATGAACTACAGAAAGTGGCCAGATCACAAATACCCCAAAATAGTGCTGGGGTACATACACAGCAAACACTTGAAGTAAAATCTTAATGTTAACAGACGTAAGCATGGGTGGATGAAAAGACTGAATGGACATGATGAAATCAATTTAATCTTACATACTGATATTCACACCTGAAACTTTAGATACTGGGGATACAATATCTCATTTAAACCTTTCCTTCCAGTTAGCTCTATTGAGGTGAAATGGTACATTTTCAGGGGAAGCAACTCCATCTGAGATCAACTCTTAAAAGGAAGAGTTTGCTCTAAGTGGAGCAAATTCTCTAAGTTGGGCAAATTCTTTCCTTTAAAGTAGGACCCATTTTGTAAGGGCTTTATCATCCAGGCAATCAAACAGTAGGTGTTTTCCTCTGGAGTCACAGTAGGTGTTTCCCTTTGAAAAAAAAACATGGAGGTGTACCCATGTATTGTCAAAAGATTACCTCTAAATGTTCAAGGATATAAGGAGGATTTGTCATCCCAAGCCTCATTCTGGCACCCTCTGGTATCACTTCTACCAGTTGCCATAGCAACTCTGGTAATGTGACCCCAATATCATGACCATAGGCTCCAAGATCTTCTGAGGTTAACCAGATTTCTACTACACCCTCTGGAAAATACAAGTTTCCATAAAAATAAGCTGCTATTACCTGTTACTATTTTTACACTTGACACATTTCCTTGTTTAAAATGGATTTCTCCTGCAGCTATATAATAGCAGTGTAGCTTCCTATACTCTTTAGTAATTGAGCTGCGACATGAGAAAACCAACAAAGTGGTTGTGCACCCAGCGCAGACGCAGATCAGCTTGGGCATCCGCCAAGTCTGATCAGACTCTTCGCTAAGCACTTAAAAAGGTAGCTAAGGGTCTAAGCTAGCTCTATACAGACAGCAAAGACTCTAAGCAGAATGGGTGGATGCCCTGGTGATCTGAGTCTGCACTGGGCAAACAACCACTTTGTTGGTTTTCTCATGTCACAGCTCATATATTGATCTCCACACTTGAAACTACTGCAAACACTTCTTGCAGTATAAATACACCGTTTTGAAAGGAATATAGTTATGTCTATAGAATAAATTTGATTGTTATAGCTGAAAGATTTTAGCATTATTTTTCAATATTTACATTCTTGGTGTATTTACTGAAAAGCCCTATAGTAAACCATTGGAACCTAATGTAGTTTACATTCCAATAATTACATTGAGCCACGCGACGTCAATGACGTCAAAATAAACAATGACTCTCTACAGTCTGATTGGACATCGGAGACGTCATGAAAGCTGTTCCGCTGCTAGCAGAAAAACTGCGTGTACATGTTTTACTGTTTCAATTTTAGCGCTTATATATGATTTTTCATCGAGGTTTTGATTGAAATGAATGTAAATGTAAGCAATGAACTTAATTTTTCTGAGATTTACAGAAGTGTAAACTACATTGGGTCACTAGCAAAGTTTACATGAACCCCTTCACTTTGCACGTGACCCAATGTAGTTTACACTTCGATAAACCTCAGAAAAATGAAATTCATTGCTTAATTAACTCTCATCAAGCTCAATCACTACTACCTCTCATGGTTACTTTGTTGACTTTGAAATTGCACAGCATTCAACAGCTGGTTAAAATCCAGAGTTTATGAACTTTAAGACTGACAATGTGAAATGGCTAATATGCTTATTTGGACTACCATTTTTGGAATATAATGAAGTCAAGGAGACCTCTTTGGGGCTGCCTTGGTAACTGAGCAATTATTTTTTTTCCATTCAGTTGTGCAAACATGTGCAGGAAGTGCTGAAATCAGCTGCACAAATGTATTAAAAAATCTGCCCATTTGTGTTGCCAATCATAGCAAATATGGATCTCCCAATAAAATAATCAAGGTATTTCAATAGAGAAATATTAATTACAAACCATCCCAACTTACCTTCAAATGACTGCTTGGCTCTAGCCACAATTTCCTCTGGTGGATAACTGCCAAGCTCACCTCTTGCATGTTTTGTTTTACAGTATGTACACTGATTCAAACAACTGAAATAACACATTCAAAAGAATACACGTGAATACAAAACAGCTCACTTGAATTCCCACTTCAAGCCTTGCCAATCACATGAAAATCTTTAACCAAAATTTTAACGTATCCACTTTCTTCACAATTATTAAGTACTTCTCCCCCAACATGATTCCCTTATATGTTTAAAAGACTGAATAAAGACTAAATAAATTACCACGAATTAATGGCAATATCTCAATCAGACGATTCATCCTGGTTCTAGAAAAAGTTAAGTGGAAAGATGAGGAAAGACAGCAGACTCATAATGATTTACATACATGTAGGTCTGTTGGGTGCAGTGAGTATATGCACAAATGACCTTGATCCCATAATCAGACTAACCAGTAAGCATCATTCCCTAGCATTTTAACCCCATTGGCTGGGACTGACATTTACAAGTGTAGTTTCTTCTACTGGAGATTGGAACTCTCTTCTCAGGCAGATTCCCTGATTTCTGCTGCCCAGTGTGCGAAGGATTCAGTTGCATGTACTAAGTTTACTTCTCTTGCAAGGACTAGATTCCCTGATCACAGGTCTTGGTGAATGATTGCCTTTGGACAAATCACCAGTACATAATTCTAGTTCTGAGGTGTATTTAAAGAGTGCTTCAGATAAGAGGGTATCAAGGATAATTTAGGGATTATTTTCCTTTTTTCTTTATAAATGAATGTTGTGACCTCTCATTAGCACTGTCTCAGAATACGTTTCATTGAGAAATAAGAAAAGTTGTCTCTGAATTATCCTCAAAATCCCAACTTATCTGGACTCTAATTTAAAGCTTTTCATGTTTATCATTGAACATTCCCCCTATATAATTTCCTGATTATGTACATGACTTACTTACCCTGTATTGATGGCAATAATCTCAATGAGAGGGTTCTTCCTGATCTTGGGTAGGTTTAAAGATGCTCCACCCACTTTTTTTCCTTGCTCTTTTTTCTGACCCAACATACGAACACTGTGACCTGAAAAACACCATGTCCTTTATTTATACAGAGCTCTAAATAAGGAGGGTAACTGAAGATAATTCTGGGATAATTTTTCTATTTTTCAACAAAAACAAAGAACAGTTCCCCTGAGATAACCAAACAAGACAGATAAGTCTGCAAATCAGCAGTCTGATCAAAGTCACTGTTTGAATGTACAATTATGGATTATAGAACATTTATGTATAAAGATGGAAGACCCTACATGTAAGTAAGCTGTGCAGATTTCAGTCTAATTGTAACACTATTCACTTATAATGAATGCTATGCCCTGCTATAAATACCAATCATAGTGTTATAAAAGAAATACACTATATACCTTTTAGGGTCTCCTCCACAACCTCAACAACCCTGTCAATCTGCTGAACACCTACCACACTCAAACCCTGTAAATAACCAATTAAAAACAAACATATGACCCGCGACATGAGAAAACCAACAAAGTGGCTGTGCGCCCAGGGCACACTCAGATCAGCAAGGGCATCTGCCCAGTCTGATCAGAGTCTTCACAATCCATATCAGACCCTTAGCTACCTTTTAAGCACTTAGTGACGAGTCTAATCAGACTTGGCGGGTGCCCAGGCTGATCTGAGTCTGTGCTGGGCGCACAACCACTTTGTTGGTTTTCTCATGTCGCGGCTCATATGTCAAGTGTTATTTAAGAAAACACCTTTATCTCCAGCAACATCAATTATCACCTGAACTGATTTCTAATGCAAACACATCTACTCAGCAAAAGTAGCTATGACAATAGTTTGACACAAGTTATATAGCACAGAATTCAGTAGAAAAGAATGGCTGAAAACACTGGAATACATATTGTCTGAACAGAAAACATCACTATAACGGTTAGTATAATATGAGTGAATGAAGCTTCCATTGCTTGTAATTTGTGAGGCAAGACCTTTTCCGCTATTTGAGCATAAATTAACATTGATGGCCCTGCCTATCAGCACAACAGGGAACATGTGGGCTCAAAATGACTATGCTCAGCTTAGCCACTGATAAAAATAGTTACTGATAATCCTTTTATCTTAAGGATTCAGTTTTGAAAGTACATGTGTATATCTACAAACAATACATATACTGTCAACCCTCTTGATATCTACATTCCTTACAACAGCAAATTTCCTATTAGCATCTTTTTGATATGCACAGATTAGCTTTATAGCTCAAAATATGTATTCTTTAAAACAGCAATTTCAGTTTAACATTCAAATGTTTGGGAACAAATGTTGTTGTTGGAAAGAGTGTTCACTGTATTTAAAATTGAACTGAATGCACTTGAAAGCCATAACATTTATGGACTTTTCCACACACACACGAAAATTAACTTTTTTCAGAGTAACTACACACCTGCATATAATCAGCCTTAGGCTGACCCTGGGGAACACAGCCTGCTATAACAATATACTTGTTGAGGTCCCTTGCCAGTTTTATCTCATTTCTAAAATGATCTTCTGCAGGGCTCTTCACTGTACAGCTGTTCAACAGCCATAGATCAGCCGCTGTTTTATCATCTGGAATAAAAACAGTACAAAAAACATTTAAGCTGCAATCTTTAATTTGTATCTTAAAAACAAAATTTAATGTTCATTCTGCAATAAGCATACAATGTTCTGACAGTTACTTTATGGCTCTGTTAGAAGCCCTGGTAGCTCAATTAGTTAAGCGCTGGCCTGTCTATCCAGTAGTCCTGGTTTGAGCCCCGCTGGAGGCGAGAATCTTCTTAATCATAAATGGGCTTCCATTGCACACAGCCTTTCATTATCACTAATCTACAGTCCTTTCTCCTGATATGACTGAAATGGGGTAGTGCCATAACGTCTAATTTCAAAACGTCTACTCCCAAAACGTCTACTCCCATTTGGTCTACTGTGCCAAAACGTCTACTCCCATTTGGTCTACTGTTCCAAAACCTCCATTCCAGTTTGTCTACACCTTAAGTAACTATGAATTTTCATACTTGTATTTTGGATAATTGCCATTGGGGTCAGCATTTTATATAGAGGAGTATAGGGTAAAAGGGTCAGGTTTTGGCCTTAGAATGTAAGTATGGGTGCATCCAGCAGGCAGTTGTTGTGAACCTGCTGTGCACATGTAACATTTTTTTGCTAACAGAAAAGTACTGTGAATTGTTGAAACATTGAAATGTGAGGTCACACAAGTTTTGTTTCCAGTCTGAAGAAACTTTAATTTAAAACTTGCTGAAATCCTTGTTAGTCTGCTAAGCTAACAGTCCAGGTTCGAATCCAGGGAAATCTTTTCAATCATAAACAGGGTTCCACTGCATATAGCTTTTTATTTCCTCGATATGACTGAATACTGTTGAAAGAACTGTCACCCGTCATCCATCCAAAGAGATATACCAACCTGTTATTTTGTAGCCATAAGCTGCCAGCTGCCCTGCCATGTATTCACTGTCAGAGTTGTTATGAGAACAGCCCCAGGTTTTCACATACACTTTCTGGGTCCCTGAAAGTGGAATGTGGAAAGTGGAATGTACTGTCACTATACAGGACATCCATATAATAATACTCACTTTATGATATCACATCGCATCTGAGAGTGTAATAAAGCCAAGCATTAAAAGCGATAATCCACTAGTGGATTCAATATGCAAATTATGTTGTAAGGTTATGCGTTGACGTCCATAAAAACGTGTTTTCTAATAGCGAAATTGTGACGTTTTAGTGCAAAATTTGCTAATAAAAAGTGATTTTAGTGTCATATGATAAACAGAATCTTGCATTCGTGCCCTGGGCTGTATTAATGAATTTATTAAACTCGCTGGGGAAAACTGATAAGATGCTCGGCAAAGCCTCGCATCTTATCTTTTCCCCCAACTCGTTTAATAAATTCAATAATACATGTACATGAGAACTCATGGAAGACCCTCTATATAATGCTATTTTGGACATAATACTATCATGTCATAGCTCCAAATGATTAATGCTCATTTGACTTTGTAATTGGTCGCATAATGATGCTACAGTATCAATTATGATGCATTTAAACATGTTAAAAGGACTACAGACCCTTTCCCATCTCAATGATTATTCTCAAGTCCCTAAAGTATCATATTTCAGAACTGACCATCTGGATAGATCAGGTTATCAATTATCATGGGCAAGCAATATCACCCGTTATGGAGAGTACATTACTAGTTATCTCCCATGAAAATCAGGTAACAGTTCAAACTGACTGGGAAAAGGCAAAATGGACTACTGTGTATTTAAATCTAACAATAACCTGGACACCAATTCACAAAAGATATTCAAAACTAAAGTTGCTTACCCACCAGAGAACTGTCTATCAGTTTATCAATTGTCTTGGGGATCTAAACTATAAGAAATTGCAAGTTCGAAAAAAAAAAAAAAGAATCAGGAGCTTTTACTCTTTGGCCATAATAGTCTACTTTGTGGTTCAAATTATCATGACGACTCCTCAAACATCTTTCAATAACAACATAACAACACCTCAGAGGAAAAGCTAACTTGCTCAAATTCCAAGATGAAAACTGCCATTACAGGCTAATCTCAGAGGGTTCTTGATTCCATAAATCATACATATACCTGGAATGACACTGTCTGCACAGACATCTGTGTCAATAGTCTCTTGACCAGCTTTCACTTTTCTTGCCCTTGGAACAATATGTTTTCTGTTTCCTGATCGAAGGTCTGTAGTCTGGCTGTCTTTTGTCACTATATCTTCAATATCATCAACTGCTGGGCCACAATTTGAGGCCATGATGTTGTACTTCTGTAACAATCTGGCTACAAAACAGGGTTTTAACCCCTCTGAAATGACATCAAATGCCGTATTAATCCTTTTAAACTCCTGTTGCATTTTGCAAAAGGAGGGCTATATTTAGAGCCTTTGGTGTAGTAAATCAACAACTGCCAAAATACCTATAACAAACAATATAAAGGTGATAGATAGGTCACTTCAAAGTAAGCAGTTGTACTATTTTTTGCCTCCCTTCTTAGTAGGGGCAACTCCTAAAAGAAAGAGTTGCTCTTCTCTTCTCTTCTATCCTTTAGAGTAGACCCCATTTCAAAGAGCTACCTTATCCAGCGAAGCAAACTGGAATTCATGCAACATAATATAACATTATTTTCATAAAAGAATCAGAGCAGGGGCATTTATTAGGATTAATATGGCATCTAAATCAATACAGTGTACTTAATTTGGATTTAGGGGCAACCGAATGTTATGCAAATGAATGCATGTATTTTGAAATGCAGAGCTTTGATCTGTGAGCAGCGCGAAACCAAAATATTTAGCCTCCAATACAACTTTCTGTCGTTTTTCGACGTCATTTTGAAGTATTTGTTGTTTGGGTATCCCGAAAAAAATTAAAATAGCTCAACAGTTATTTATAGGAGAAAGATGTTTTATACGTCACTGAAAAGAGAAAGAAGAAAAGATTCCATTGGTTGTTATAAATATTTTTATTACGTTTCTGTCATTAGGAATGCCTTGGCATTTTTGCATTAACTTTCATTGAAAATAGTGGAAAATTTTCAACCAGGCACTGGAAAGCACCACCAAATTTAGAAAATATCGTCTTTCAACTGCATGAATCGAATCCAAAATCATAAAAGCATCCTTGCGCCATTTTGCGCAATGGATTCAAACAAGTAAGGTGCTATATTAAAAATGCATTGAGAGTATCGGGAAAATTGCCAACTCGCGACGACGTGTATTGGCTCAGGACACAATTACAGGTGAAACAGCCGATTGATTTTTGACAGATAAATTTCATGACTCTCTTGATTTAAAACTAATGTAACTTTTTTATTTCTTGATGGAATCTAATTATCTAAACACTGTTTTCTTTGTCTCAGATTCAAGTTTCTGCCTATATTTTATCAGATTAAAAAATTCCAAATATTTCAAAAAACCTTAGTCATCGCTACTTCATTCATCTTAATTTTTTCTGCTGATAAATGTTCAGCAAGACTACCAGGCCCCAGCCAAGCAATCACTTTCTACCTACAAGTTCAACACATACACTACTCGTAAACCCTAAAATATTGTTTCTCTCTTTTTTTTTAGTGTTTTAGTCAGTTCCTGGTTAAATAATCTGACTTCCAAATACTGAGGGCACTTGACTTCTGAAAATCATGACACACACCTTGGTCACAAATGGGTGAAAATATAAGCCAAATTGATCTGAGTTTGTGGAAGTTATGGCTACTGATCAGACTGATGTAGGGGTACCCCTTTTTAGGGTGACCTGAATAAATATTTAGCAGGATAAGGGTTACATAAATATAATAAACAATAAAGTCGCGTTAGTTTTTCAGATATTAACCATACATATATATAGCTGTGAAATCAATTAAAGAACCTTTCTGTGCAGCAATACTGGATAAAATGCAACAGTTTTCAACTGTTTTGAAACACACGTTTTCACCGGAAATAAACAATGTGACCGCACTTGATTAATAGTTATGTAAAATTCAAGGAAGTTAATGGGGTGTACCTAAAACCCGTCTATTCTATTCTATTATATCCCATAAGCTTGCAAGGTCGTTTGGGCACCACAGATGACTTGCCGATCCCTTTCCACATTGTCCCGTTTACAACTGCCCTAGCTGAGGTTCCAAAGCCCATCCATGTCCAGTCTTTAATATTATTCCCACCTCTTCTTCTGTCTACCTTTCTTTTCTTTCCTTATCACTGTGCCCTGTAGAACCGTCTTGGCTAAACCAAAAGACCTGGAGACGTGGCCAAACCCTGATAGTTTCCGTTTCTTGACCTGGGTCAGGAGTTAGCCATATTCTCAAATGGCTGCTTGGATCTTTCAGCGAACCTCCGCAAAGACCTGCATTCTTTTATCTAACTCTGCTGTCAAGGTCCGTGAATAACAGGCATACAGAATTATGGAAATGAGAAGGGAATGCATAAGCTTTACCTTTGACCCAAGAGATATGTTGCTGTCTTTCTAAACTGGCTTCAGTTTTATAAGAGCTGAAGTGGCTTGTGCAATTTTTGAGATTATCCCCTGTTTAGAGCCATCATCTTAGACAACTGCCCCAAGGTATTTGAAGCTTGTTATGGTACCCAGCTCCTGCCTTTTACCTTGATCTCCCTCTGGATACCATTGGCGCTGCTTGTTATCAGTTTGGTCTTTGCAACACTGATCTCCATCTCACATCTTGTACAGGTTTTGTCGAAACTTTTTTTTTGTCAAGGGCTTACAGTTGCTGCTGTTCCTAAGCTGGAGCATCTATGCCATCGGTAAACCGCAGATTGTTAATATTTCTGCATACCTTTGTGGCATTTTTTCCAGTGCATCAGACTTGATCCGTTCGAGAAAAATATTGAAGAGGGTGGATGAGAGAAGACATCCTTGCCTTACTCCAACTGTTGTTCTGAACCATCTGCCATTCATCAGGGCTGCACTTGTAGCCTTGTCGTAGAGCTGCTTCATGGTGCGAACTAGATTTGCACTAATATTGTACTTCCACATGCTATACCCTGTCAAAGGCATTTTAAATCGATGAAAACATGGATAGAATTTGCTGATGTTGGAGATACCTGACACACAGGGTTCTTCCGGCTCTGAACCCAGCTTGTTCTTCAGCGATTATCTCTTCGGCTTATGGTGTAAGCATGTTCAAGAAGGCTTTCAGCATGACTGCTTGAACAACTGATGAGGCTGATGGTTCTGTAGTTCTGATAGAGCTGTAGGTTGTCCTTCCCATGGGGTAGGCCAATCTCCGGTCTCCCCGCCAGCTTCAACAAGTTATACAGTATACTGGTATATTATCAATTCCTGCAGACTTCTTCTTAAGTGTTGCTACTGCGATCTCAACTCCCTCACGAAGGACGGGTTGTAGGTCTTCTCCTGAGGGCTGATTGCAGTCCAAAACATCACCATCACTCTCATCCTTGTATAGTTCTGAGCAATTTTCTGTCCATCTGTTGAGATCTTCAGTAAAACATTTCCCAGACCTGGATAGTTGAGGACTCCCTCTGCCCCCTGCTTCTCTGAAGTTAGATCCTTCAAAAGCTGGTATTCTCTCTTGTTGTTGTTTTTGTTGAGGCAAGTTTCGATCTCCTCACACTGAATACCTGTCTACTTCTCCTTAGCTTTCTTCACTGCCTTCTGTTTCCTCTTGTTGGCTTCCCTATATTCTTTTGCTCCTTCTGCTTCATACCTCCTCTTTTTCAAATCTCTCCTCTCATCATGGAGGTCAAGAACATCTCTGTTGGTCCATTGCTGTTTCCTGCGACGTTCCTTCCCAAGTACCTTATTGGCTGCATCAGATAAGTAAAGTGGCGTAAAGGAGCGTAAAGTGGCATAAAGAGGTTTAAAATAATCTAAAGTGGCGTAATGTAGCAAAAATAAGGCGTAAAGCAGTAGAATAAAAAGAAAAAAATACCCAAAAGTGAGAATGAATTGTTTCATCCAAAATGGAAAGACGACAAACAGTCAGATGCACATTGATTGTAATCTGAGCCTTTTGACCATTTACATGTTCCGTTATAGTTAGGAAAAAATATCGTCCTTTTGGAATTATTATTATAAGGAGGAAACAACAAAATACCATACAAACAGCTGCGGGAATCCGAACAATCCTTTGTTGGAGGTGGGAGTGGGGGAGGGGTGGGGTGCGGGCGGGGGGGGGGGGGGGGGGTCGGTTTATTGCTTACATCCTCTGAAGCTAATAGCAGCCAACCAGAAAATATCAGAAATCAGAGATAAGACGAAAACCAAAAATTAAGTTGGAGTTATTATTTTTATTTGTAAACAACTAAGGGGGGTCGTCATCATTTATAGATAAGGCGTGAAAGACACGTAGCCCTTACTGAATCCATTCAGTTGGCGAGCATAATAGAATTAAAGACGGGGTCTGGATGTATGTAAAGTGGAAATTAAATCGATTACAATTAGAGACATTCCTTATCCTGTTAATTAGACTGGATGTGGAAAATAATTACATGTAACACATCAATAAAGTGTGAAGAGCGCATGCCGTCTAAGCCTTTGAAGTGGTAGTATTTCGAAAGTCAAATAACGTATAAATTAATAACTAAATATATATGAAAAATATAACTATGAAAATTAAACAAAAAACAGATTAATTAGTCCAATGCTTTGGTTTAAACAATATTTGACTCATGAAGCATTGAGTACAAAAAAAACAACAACAAAAAACCCAGAAAATATTGACCTGGACTTGATAAAAACCCAGAAAATATTGACCTGGACTTGATAATCCGATGCTTTGGAGTCGAGAATAAGAAGATAGATAGATAGATAGATAGATAGATAGATAGAGATAGATAGATAGATAGATAGATAGATAGATAGATAGATAGATAGATAGATAGATAGATAGATAGATAGATAGATAGATAGATAGATAAAATATTGACCTGGACTTGATAATCCGATGCTTTGGAGTCGAGAATAAGAAGATAGATAGATAGATAGATAGATAGATAGATAGATAGATAGATAGATAGATAGATAGATAGATAGATAGATAGATAGATAGATAGATAGATAGATAGATAGATAGATAGATAGATAGATAGATAGATAGATAGATAGATAGATAGATAGATAGATAGATAGATAGATAGATAGATAGATAGATAGATAGATAGATAGATAGATAGATAGATAGATAGATAGATAGATAGATAGATAGATAGATAGATAGATAGATAGAT